>CAMRHE010000237.1:2400000-3000000 GCA_947044405.1 Leptodactylus fallax | reverse complement strand
AAAGGACCCGCACTTTATAGGACTTGATGGACTTTTGTCTTCATCCAACTTCATCTACTATGTAGTTATGCAACTATGTAAGTTTATTTTTGCATATTAGTTGTGGTTTAATTAGTTGTGGTTTAATTAGTATCAGAAAGCACAAAGGATATTTTATCTATTTGTCATACTACTGTATAAATAAATTGACCCCTACCCCCACTGACCAAAAGTATAAAGGTACTGCTACAAGAAGAGGCCTTGATGTGGCAGAGGTCATGGATAAAGAATTGTGGACCCTATGTGCCACCTAACTACTGGTTTGCATTGAGCCAATGCCAAGAGCAATATCTAAATAGTCTTCACCATTTAACCCCCGTACAGGGATGTGGTCTTCATCATGGCGAGACTACCAGACAGACAGACTCTAGGGCACTACAGGTTACATGCAGACAATAGTCGAGAATGGGCCAAAGGTCTTTGGCAGGCAGCAGGACATAAAAGTCATAAACAAACCATAGGTCAGGGCGGGTGGCAAAGGTTCACAAGTTGAGAATCTCTAGCACAAGATCCAATATTGCTCGGGCCCTCATGCTTGTGCTAACTAAAATAGGCAGGGTCATTCAGGAATTGACTGAAGAGAGCTCATAAGTGTATTCATTAAACCTTCTGGTAGCAGGAAGGATGGGCGCACCCACCTAATGTGCTACACCAGGTGAAGCAACAGAAGGAAACACACAGTAGCATGGACAGTCAGAAACCACATAGTACTGCATTTGCTAGGAGAGAGATCATGACAATATGCGTAGACCATTACAGGAAGAAGGGTTATAATTAGAGTATAAAAATTAAAAATGGTAAAGAATAAATCAATACATACATACATATATGTCAGCATAATGTGCAAGATTTCCACTTAAGGTATCTGTAATTTAAAAGGGATATTCCATGAGAAAAAGGAGAGTGACAACAGTGCATGCTCCATTGGATCCATGATCCTGGTTGTCCTGGATATACAATTTTTGTCAAGGAAGCCGGGGAAGTATGCACCGTATGACATATGCGAGTGATGTCCTGGTTCCTTTTCTTAGGCACGTGAGGCAAGGACTTCTGCCAGGAGATACATCAGAGTGCCACTGAACCGAAACCACGGTTAGAGACACTGGAGGACCGGGGAAAGGTGAGTATGTTTGTTTTTTTCACCTTCCCCGGCCTCCTTGCCAAAAGCTGTATATCCTGGACAACCCCTTTAACTATTACTCAGGATGTACCATTAATTGACTATATATATATATATATATATATATATATATATATACAGTACAGACCAAAAGTTTGGACACACCTTCTCATTCCAAGAGTTTTCTGTATTTTCATGACTATAAAAATTGTAGATTCACACTGAAAGCATCAAAACTATGAATTAACACATGTGGAATTATATACTTAACAAAAAAGTGTGAAACAACTGAAAATATGTCTTATATTCTAGGTTCTTCAAAGTAGCCACCTTTTGCTTTGATTACTGCTTTGCACACTCTTGGCATTCTCTTGATGAGCTTCAAGAGGTAGTCACCTGAAATGGTTTTCACTTCACAGGTGTGCCCTGTCAGGTTTAATAAGTGGGATTTCTTGCCTTATAAATGGGGTTGGGACCATCAGTTGTGTTTTTCAGAAGTCAGGTGGATACACAGCCGATAGTCCTACTGAATGGAGTGTTAGAATTTGTATTATGGCAAGAAAAAAGCAGCTAAGTAAAGAAAAACGAGTGGCCATCATTACTTTAAGAAATGAAGGTAAGTCAGTCCGAAAAATTGGGAAAACTTTGAAAGTGTCCCCAAGGACAGTGGCCAAAACCATCAAGCGCTACAAAGAAACTGGCTCACATGAGGACTGCCCCAGGAAAGGAAGACCTGTGTGCAGCAGGCCTTCATGGTAAAATAGCTGCTAGGAAACCACTGCTAAGGACAGGCAACAAGCAGAAGAGACTTGTTTGGGATAAAGAACACAAGGAATGGACATTAGACCTGTGGAAATCTGTGCTTTGGCCTGATGAGTCCAAATTTGAGATCTTTGGTTCCAACCACCGTGTCTTTGTGCGACGAAGAAAAGGTGAACGAATGGACTCTACATGCCTGGTTCCCACCGTGAAGCATGGAGGAGGAGGTGTGATGGTGTGGGGGTGCTTTGCTGGTGACACTGTTGGGGATTTATTCAAAATTGAAGGAATACTGAACCAGCATGGTTACCACAGCATCTTGCAGCGGCATACTATTCCATCCGCTTTGCGTTTAGTTGGACCATCATTTATTTTTCAACAGGACAATGACCCCAAACATACCTCCAGACTGTGTAAGGGCTATTTGACCGAGAAGGAGAGTGATGGGGTGCTACGCCAGATGACCTGGCCTCCACAGTCACCAGACCTGAACCCAATCGAGATGGTTTGGGGTGAGCTAGACCGCAGAGTGAAGGCAAAAGGGCCAACAAGTGCTAAGCATCTCTGGGAACTCCTTCAAGACTGTTGGAAGACCATTTCAGGTGACTACCTCTTGAAGCTCATCAAGAGAATGCCAAGAGTGTGCAAAGCAGTAATCAAAGCAAAAGGTGGCTACTTTGAAGAACCTAGAATATAAGACATATTTTCAGTTGTTTCACACTTTTTTGTTAAGTATATAATTCCACATGTGTTAATTCATAGTTTTGATGCCTTCAGTGTGAATCTACAATTTTTATAGTCATGAAAATACAGAAAACTCTTGGAATGAGAAGGTGTGTCCAAACTTTTGGTCTGTACTGTATATATATATATATATATATATATATATACAGTCATATGAAAAAGTTTGGGCACCCCTATTAATCTTAATCATTTTTAGTTCTAAATATTTGGGTGTTTGCAACAGCCATTTCAATTTGACATATCTAATAACTGATGGACACAGTAATATTTCAGGATTGAAATGAGGTTTATTGTACTAACAGAAAATGTGCAATATGCATTAAACCAAAATTTGACCGGTGCAAAAATTTGGGTACCCTTATCATTTTATTGATTTGAATACTCCTAACTACTTTTTACTGACTTACTGAAACACAAAATTGGTTTTGTAACCTCACTGAGCTTTGAACTTCATAGCCAGGTGTATCCAATCATGAGAAAAGGTATTTAAGGTGGCCAATTGCAAGTTGTTCTCCTATTTGAATCTCCTCTGAAGAGTGGCATCATGGGCTCCTCAAAACAACTCTCAAATGATCTGAAAACAAAGATTGTTCAACATAGTTGTTCAGGGGAAGGATACAAAAAGTTGTCTCAGAGATTTAACCTGTCAGTTTCCACTTTGAGGAACATAGTAAGGAAATGGAAGACCACAGGGACAGTTCTTGTTAAGCCCAGAAGTGGCAGGCTAAGAAAAATATCAGAAAGGCAGAGAAGAAGAATGGTGAGAACAGTCAAGGACAATCCACAGACCACCTCCAAAGAGCTGCAGCATCATCTTGCTGCAGATGGTGTCACTGTGCATCGGTCAACAATACAGCACACTTTGCACAAGGAGAAGCTGTATGGGAGAGTGATGCGAAAGAAGCCGTTTCTGAAAGCACGCCACAAACAGAGTCGCCTGAGGTATGCAAAAGCACATTTGGACAAGCCAGCTTCATTTTGGAAGAAGGTCCTGTGGACTGATGAAACAAAGATTGAGTTGTTTGGTCATACAAAAAGGCGTTATGCATGGCGTCAAAAAAACACAGCATTGCAAGAAAAACACTTGCTACCCACTGTAAAATTTGGTGGAGGTTCCATCATGCTTTGGGGCTGTGTGGCCAATGCCAGCACCGGGAATCTTGTTAAAGTTGAGGGTCGCATGGATTCAACTCAGTATCAGCAGATTCTTGAGAATAATGTACAAGAATCAGTGACGAATTTGAAGTTACGCCGGGGATGGATATTTCAGCAAGACAATGATCCAAAACACAGCTCCAAATCTACTCAGGCATTCATGCAGAGGAACAATTACAATGTTCTGGAATGGCCATCCCAGTCCCCAGACCTGAATATCATTGAACATCTGTGGGATAATTTGAAGCGGGCTGTCCATGCTCGGCGACCATCAAACTTAACTGAACTGGAATTGTTTTGTAAAGAGGAATGGTCAAAAATACCTTCATCCAGGATCCAGGAACTGATTAAAAGCTACAGGAAGCGACTAGAGGCTGTTATTTTTGCAAAAGGAGGATCTACTAAATATTAATGTCACTTTTCTGTTGAGGTGCCCATACTTTTGCACCGGTCAAATTTTGGTTTAATGCATATTGCACATTTTCTGTTAGTACAATAAACCTTATTTCAATCCTGAAATATTACTGTGTCCATCAGTTATTAGATATATCAAATTGAAATGGCTGTTGCAAACACCCAAATATTTAGAACTAAAAATGATTAAGATTAATAGGGGTGCCCAAACTTTTTCATATGACTGTATATATATAGATATACCGTATATAGATATATTTATTCAGTGAGGTCATTACCTTGAGAAAATATTCGGAAATCAAGAACTGAAACAAAGTTACAAGAATATGAGTCATCTTGTGTAAATAAGTTTAAGATCAATGAATATATATAAAGATATCTCACTCCATGGGTAGAGAAGTCATAAAATATGGATACAACTCCATTCTTGAAGCAGGTTTTGCTTGCAGTATGTGCCAATCTCAGCACAATCTTTACAGTTCAGTAATAGGAGGACTTGGTGTGACTTTCAGTACAGGCTATCTGTTAGGCACTGGGAAAGTACATTCAATGGCAAATGCAGTGAAAAATGGTGCATTTATCTCATTTAACCAATTTTCAATAAAAGAGCTAGGCCTTTGCTGCCATTAATTTAATCCATGGATAATACTAGGCAGGTCAGCAGTACAATCCTCCACTGAGGAGGATGGTTTTGGAGAAGGCAATAACAACTTTTCTATTCTGGGTAGGGTAAATCTGCTTATCTTCCAATTTTTGCCCGTTATCCTCAGTATGTCTTTGTCCTAGTAGGGTTTTTATACTTTCTGTTATTTCTTGTTTCATTGATTTACTTTCTCAGATTTTGCATGTTGAAATGTTATTTTAGCAAAGGTTACCATTACATTAAAGGGAATCTGTCAGATCAATCTGGGACACTAAACCACCCACAGGTCCTTATAGACCTGGGGTTTAGTGTCCAGATCACCCTGTTGTAATGCAATCCGCAGGCGCATTAAAAATAAAAAACCTTTATACTTACCTAGACACTGTTTGGTGAAAACGGTCTGGCTTATTCATGAGACACGCCTCCCGGCAACTGCGCTGTTCTTCAGTGAAGCCAAAGATGGACACCCTGCCTTCACTGTGTATTTGCGGGGCATGCACACTGAAGTCGAGGTGTACTCCTCTGGCTTCATTGAAGAACTGCGCAGGCACGGGAAGTACAGCGGCAGGGTGAGTATAAAGCTTTTTTATTTTTAATGCGCCAATGGATTGCATTATAACAGGGTGATTTGGGACACTAAACCCCAAGTCCATATGGATATGTGGGTGGTTTCGTGTTCCAAATTGCCCTGACAGATTCCCTTTAAACATAATGTACTGTATTTAGTCCATACAATAGAGAATTTGTCTGCTCCTTATCAAAAATAGAAAAACTCAACCACATTTCATTTTACAATGGTACATATCTTATAGCCTTATTTTTTTCTTCATTGAACAGTGGAAATGGCTATATGCTTACTTTAATGCTTACTGATAAGGAGTGAATGTGCTTCAGGTTAACACTCAATAATTTATTGCATATATTTTAAATATTTTGCTTTTCTGTTCTTTTTAATGTAGTTAAATTGCTCCCATGGGCAATTTCAATGTATTTAATGCAAAGTGTTGTTTCATATTTCATGATTAATAGTGAGGTGTGGCATGCACAATTTACCTAATTTTCAACCTTGATCATTGTATAATGCTTTCAACAGATCATACATCAGATCTATAACATATAATTCAATTATTTTTTTTTTTCACATATTCAATGTTTTTTTGTAACATAAAGGAAAACAGTAAACTATTGGATCAATATTTTTGAATCAGACATGTTTGATTTTCTGTAACTCTGGAGTGCTTTATCTTACCCAGGTGATTTTGAAATTTTGTACTTTATGTTAGTGGTAAATTTTGGTCCATTATTTATAAAAAATTTAGAACTTTGGCCAAAATTTTTTAAAATTTACAAATTTCCACATGTATACTTTTCTGCTTTTTATTCATACCAACCAAATTAGTTAATACATATCATTTATGATATTTCTGCTTTATGTTGGCATCATACTTTAAACACCCTTTAATTTTTTCACGACTTTAGAATTATAACAGTAATTTTACAAATTATCAAGAAAATTTCTAAAACTTAATATTAGAGACCAATTCAGTTCTGAAGGAGGATCTCTTTTCCTTGGTATCCATTATTTCCAAGAATTAACCCATTAACCCCAGCTTGACTGCCAGATAATAAGCAATGGTGATTGCATTGGTTATTACCAGCAATCACAGTCTGAACTCCAAAAGAAGGAGATCAGGAAACCCTCTAAACATATGCTTATTATCTGGCAGTCACTGTTGAAACAACAGGTGAGAGGGGGATATATGGGGTTAATATTTGGAAATCAAGGGTTAATCCTGGGCAATCAATATGCAGAATGCTCAAATCACCTTCACCTGGCGTTATCATTACTTATGTAATAAATGAATGGGAGCTCTCCTGATGTCCTTTCCCTGATGTTCAGACTGTGATCACTGATAATATACAAGTCTATGTTTGGATATTATTAGAACTTTACCAAGCAAATCTGGTCATGTCCATAATGAGAAGTGGTTAAAAAGGTAATCATGTAATTGCAATTTTCATTATCTAAAAATAATGAAAGAATAATAATAGTTTCTGTTTTAAATAGAAATCACAACCAAATGCATGATCTATTGAGCCCTTATAACTTATTATGGGGTTCTTCATGTTCTCCCTTGAAATCTGTCATGCATTCAGTGATATTTTTAGCAATAAAAATAATGGAATCTGCAACAAAGGTTCATGTAGCCCCCAATACAGATGTGCACAGAGCCGTATTCTTTACAATAGCTCATTAAAGAAAGTAGTATTTGTAAACCCCTTTTCTCGCACAATGTCCTCAATGCACAGCTTGGAAATGCTTCCTGTTATGTGTAGAGTAATGGTGCAGAGAAATCAGTTGTTACCATCTAGGTGTGCTACTCATTGGCTTACACCAATTTGGTTAAATTTCATAGGAAGCCGTTTACTTGATACTTGAAGTATGGAAAGATACTCATGGAAAGACAGGTAGAAGTTCCATGCATTTGTGCTCCTTTGCTCCTTTTGAATATAGCACCAACATAACAGTACTTTGCACATAACCACTGTGTAGTTACTTGCACAAATCCTCCTAACATCTTTTAACAAGTAACACAAAACTTTAAGACTAAAGTTTGTCACCTACTAATCATGCATGTTTTATTTTTTTGAACATGCCACCAAAACAATCCTATTTCGATGAATAGAAGTAATGTAAAGTCATTTTTGCAACAAACCTGCCATATTCGAATCTGCATGCCCATGACTTCTTTCCCACTGCTGTTACAAGAGATTTGGGAGACCAATAATGTATATGCATTAGTCAGATGATCCCACCAAAATTGTCTAGTTCAGCCAACCATTATCATATGTTCTGTACAAAGCGAACTTAAGAAGGCCAGAGAGGGCTTAAAATTTTTATAAAGGCAGCAACAGATATGTAGAATATCAGATGAGATTTTTTTTTTTCCTAATTATACCAAATTTTTCACTATTTGGGGATAGGCACACTCTATTTTGAACAGGACATGCATTAATCAAAAGGATGTTTCAGATGCTTTCACCATAATAGATGATAGATGGGATGTGGTTGGGTTATTTGTCAAAACTGATGCAAAGCAATAGTGGAACCATTGTCCATGCTAACCAATCAGATACTTTAGTCAACTTCTCCACTTTTACTTTACACCATTTTAACTTGCTGTCCCCTAATAGTAGGTTTAGTGAATAGACAGCAGTCCCACAAGATTATTTATTATTATTATTTATTATTTCTTTTCTTAGTATTTGTTATGCAGTGTTTTTATGGATAAATTATTATTATTATTTTTGTACAGAGTTAGATTACATTTAGAATACATATAGTGTATATTAGACAATTAAAAAAAAAAGAAAAAGGGGTCATCATAATGCTCAGAAGAAATACTAAAATAAGAAACATGACTTAAGCCTTAAACCTTTAAGTATTTTTTTTATTAATCATAGCTCTACAACATCTGCTGGCAGTGACACAGTAACTTTTTTATAAAAATTAAATCCCTGGCTTCTTCCATCATTACAGTATTGTTTTTAGAATGTATAACCAGAATAGTAACCGATTCACTGCAAAAAAAAAAAATTATAATAATGGCGGAGTGAACATACCTTTTCTTGTGTCAAAGAGCAATCTTGCTGCTGAGAAATTCAACTTTTGTTAACTTTTATTTAATATGAAAATGAGCTGTTTGGTGCACTCAATACAGGACCCATTTTCTTTTGTGGTCTCCATCCAGTGCTATCCCCAAAACAGAAATACAGACATGTCCCATGGACAGCAATTTGCAGCAACCACAAAAGAAGATGGTACTCCAGCAGTTTTGTATCTGGAATAAAAGTTGGCAGCAAGATTGCATCTAAAGAGCTAAACAGACTTTTTTTTGCAGTTTCATTTCCTATAAAAATTTAAATAAAAAGCTTTCAAAACATCAAAAAAGATGCTTTATGCAGCCCCTTACACAGAAATTTGAAAAGGTTACAGGTGTCAGAATATGGCAAATCCAGGATTTTATTCTTCAAAATTTAGTTTTTTTTTTCAAGAGGTTAAAACATAAAAAATATATAAATTTGGTATCCCCAAAATTGTACCAACCCATGGAGTACAAGTGACATGTCATTTTGGCTGCACAGTGAACCCTATAAAAATAAAGCCCATAAGAATGTCCCTAATTCAACCCCACTCCATTTTTTCCAGCTTCCTAGTACATCATATGGAATTTTAGATAATTACATTACAAAATTAAGACCGCATATGCCCCTTTGAACTTAGTAAAGGAGTGGAGTAAAACATGAAAATCGTCGTTTCAAATATTTTTGGAAACATTTTGTAAACAGTTCAGGTAAATAGAAAAAAAAATTGTAATATATCTTATCAGAGGAAAATGCTTTGATCTCCAGTTCAGTGAGAGAAATCCATCTTCACTGAAGTTCATACAATTCTATGGAGGGAGGAAGAGGGAGCAGAAAGAGGAGTCAATGTGAAACAGAGAAAAGCACATATCATGGAGTAAGATTTCTCTCTCACTAGAGCTTTATTCACATCTATACAACTCAGGCCTGCTAAGACCTGCAGAAAAAAAACTGTTATAAAAAGTGTTATAAAAGAAAGAAATCTTACTATGTCCTCCAGCATTTTGTTCTTCTCTGCTAGCTTCTGCCTCTCTGGGTTACGCATTCCGCTCCCCATCCCCTTCCCATAGACCTCAGTGTAATCTGTTCTGTAAGTGAGCTAAACAGGTCTTCACAGTGAAGACAAATCTCTCACTAAGTACAGTATTTTGTCAGGCAGAAGAGGAGCTGACAACAGGAGATAGGGACATTTTCCTCTGAAAAGATACATTACAAAGTTTCTTATACAGGTACATCTCAATAAATTAGAATATCTTTGAAATGTTTATTTATTTCTAGATTCTTTACACACAGAGTGTTCTATTTCAAGTGTTTTATTTCTGTAAATGTTGATTATGGATTACAGGTAATGAAAACCCAAATTTAAGAAAATGAGAATATTGTAAAAAAGTTCAGTATTGTAAATTCAGTGTGTCAACCTGCCAAGGTTTCCTAAGCCTTTAAATGGTCCCTCAGTCTGGTTCAGTAGGACACACAATCATGGAAGACGCTGATTATGAATTGTATTACTGAATTACTAAAATGAATGAACATTTCTAAGATATTCTAATTTATGGAGATGCACCTGTATTCACCTAAACTATTCATTTGCAAAAAAAAAAAAAAAAAAAGCATCATACAAAAAAAACACAAAATGATTATTCTAAGACAATCAGTCAAGGGTGTTGTGAGTAGAACTCTGTCAATTGCCAGTCAATATCTAGTGCTAATAGGTGTAGTCATTCAATAAATCAGTGTGCTTTCTTAGCTTGCTATTAAGTACAGGCCGAACTACCATGGTAGCAGACAAAGCAACTGCTATGGGGCTCAACAACTAAGGGGGCCCATTTCAACTGAGACCTAGGTTGCAACTAGCGATAACCATGGATGATAGAAGGGAATGTGTAAAATTGAATGTACTTCTAGTACTGTATTGCTCCTCTATTATTATTACCTCTAGTACTTACTGCACTACTGTAATGCCTCAATGTGACATCATTGTAATTGCTTTCTTTGTGCTGTATGATGTGATGTCACAGTGTACACAGTGATCTTTTTGTGTGTGCATGTATATTATTGCTGCACTATGACATCACTGTGTTTATTACCCCTATATTATGACACTGCCGTGTGCAGTACTGGTACTGTGACATCACTGTATTTATTATCCCTCTATTTATTATCTTTCTGTACTGTGATGTCATAGAGGGCATCATTCCTATACTGTAACATAACTGTGTGCGTTATCTGTATTGTAAAATTATTTTGTGTGTTATCCTTGTGTGTAAAGGAGACCAAAATAATTGTACAGTTCTGAAAGTTCTGCTTAAGGTAGCCATGGTAGAGTGGGGTCTCACTGTAAGTTTTGCAATGGGGACCTATGGTTACTTGTTACACCCTTACTATTAGGGCATGGCTCCATGTACATTATGGACAGCTGCATGTAAAAGCTGCTCTAAAAACTTGTTGATTTTTCATAGCAACTTTACTTTGTGGGTAAAATTTCTATCTACCTACAAAAGTGTGTTACCATTAATAATGAATTTGAAAACAGCACATTGCAAAGTATTTTGCAGCATGTTGCTGCAGCTCCATGCCTACATTGGCACTAGCTAGGAATAAGGGAAGTGTCTTATTCATGTAGTAAAAAGTCTTAAAGTTACAGCTGATATTTACCTGCAGTCTGTGTACAAAAAAAAAAAAAATATATATATATATATATCATTCTATTGACACAACTGTTTTAGCATTGTATTTTTTTAATTAGGAAAATTAAATATCTACTTTGTATTCCGAATAAGGATGAAATATTGGTTTATGTGGGAATCAAAATAATTTTAATATTTTCTATTCGTTTTGCATGTATCTATCAAGTCTCGAGTTCATGTGTTTTCCCAATAAATTTTACTAAGTAGTTGATTTTCTTTATTTTTAAAGCAGTTTTATTTTAGACTTGGAATCTTACCTGTACCTAGAGGCTAAAATGAGACACTTTAAGATGAAATGTGTCAGAATATACTGTAGCTTTGAAGTGTGGCATTGAACACCAAAGGCAGCTGAGAGCCCTAAACAGCATGGATATTTGGTAGCTGTAATAGTAATTTTCAGTGATAAAATGAGCTTTAAGGTACTTCAGCTGTGTGACATAAATAAAACCCAATCTTAATTGATATTTCAAATAAAATAAAACAATTAAACCAAAAACGTACAGACTTTAAAATCAGATTTTAACACCATACTGAAGTACTGGATCCAGATGTTTTCTTATAGTGTATAGAAATATTTTGATATCTGTACATTTGCACACTTGCTTTTTTGGTGATTTTTTTTTTTTCATATTTTGTGCAATTTAAAATGCCACATAATCCCTGTATGATATTTTCAAGGCATTTTTTTGTAGGCTTCAATTTTTTTACTTGTTGTTCATTGTGGTCTTCAAACCCTTTGATGCACATATCAAGCTAATTCTCTTCATTTCTACTATACATTGTAATTTTTAATGCTTCTAAAATACAGCTGAGACAGGATTTAACTGATCTAGACATTATTTGGGAGTCCATTCATTATTCAGCCAAATATGGGAATCACAGCACGAAGGAAAAAAATTAAGAAATAAGACAGGAGTATTCTTTGAGTGTAATATTAGAGAAACAATGGTATAAACAAATGACTCACATCTGGGAATGTTTTCACCTAAAGGAAATTTGCAATTTATGGGTACATCATGGAGCACATCTTGATCAGTTGACTATTAATGCCAGATTAGCTCTACTGGTAATTGAACCAATGCTGTGGACTTGACTTTCTTACATTTCTATTGTTAAACTCTGAACAGATGTGCTGTACCTGACTCCTGAATATGTATTTGATCCTGAATCTGAACCCTGATATTTAACGCTAATCTGCTCTTTTCTGCTACCTTTAATCATTGAAGTGTGAAGAATCTATCTATCTATCTATCTATCTATCTATCTATCTATCTCTATCTATCCATCTATCCAGTCTCTGGCCTATAAGGTTGACAGTTCTAGAGAGGGGAGGCTTGTATTTAGTATCTTTTATAATTCAGTATAGTCAACATGGTCTATATCTCCCTTAAATAATTTGAATATGCAGTCTCTACATTTATGATGTCAGTTGTATGTGCACAAAATACCCTTTTTGCTGACCTGATCACTGAAGGACTCATGGTGATGACTGCTGATGAGAAGTGCTGCTGTACTGTAGTGTTTGGTGCCTCTTCAGATGAATTTTGTGCTGCATAGTGGTATTTGGCACTGATAAAGTGAGCTGTTGAGTTGCACTGTGGTGTTTGGCACATTTAGACCAGTATTTTGTTCTGCTTGGCTCTTCTGGAAGGTATGTTCTGATGGGTGCTGGTATCTAGCGTGGCTATGGAGGTATTTTATATTGTAATGTGGTATTTGGTGTTACTATGGGTATTATGTGTGCTGTACTCTGGTATCTGGTTTCAACTGGTGAGGGTATTATATATACAGCAAAGTGGCATTTGTTTGGTGCTCCATGATAGTATTTCTTTGCTGTTGAGAACCCAGCAAGACAACAGATTGACTTTTGAGGCCCGAGTCAAAAACCTTTCAGAAACCTTCTTTCTAGTGCATGTGTTGCATCTCTCTCACTTAGCTCACTCTCTACATGTTAGAGTTTTCCTATGTACTCCTGAAAGTATTCCCTGGGAACTGGTCTGTTTTTAAGATTGTCCCCTATCTTAGGCTACAGGATCATGTATGAGGAGGGGACAGGGTAAAGAGTATGCTGAGGGAACTGCGGAATCTAAACTACCTGCAACGGAAATGAAGATTATGACAGGTTCCAAACTAATTCTAACATTGTCATTAACAAATGCTTCTGTCTGGTCCCTACTTCTTCTGACAGTGCAACTTTTCAGAAATCTGTTTTTAAATTCTTATGAATTATCTGCCTTAGCGTGTCTTAACAGAATAAATTGGGTATTTTTATTGAACTTCACACAGTGAAATCACACAGTGAAATTCTGATTTAATAAGTAGTTATATCACAATATAAAATACAATGTGATAATTAAATTTGGGTTAGAAAATTTGAGGAAAGAATGAGTTTTCAATTGATTATATCCTGAAAAGACTTACTATCACAGCATTTTACAATAAGAATCTCTTGTTGGTAAGACCACCTCTGCCCTCATATGCTCAATTTAAAATTGACAGTACAAAACGGAGAAGAGGAGTCATCATACAGATTCAAGGGTGAAAGCAGCAGCTTTTATCCATATATTTTTTTCTAATTACATATCTTGGAGAAGCTGCTCCCTTTCATTACTAAAGAAAGAGCACTACTTTTAAGGATATAATGATTTTCAATCATATTGTTTCTATTGTGTTTAAAATAAAAAGAGAATACATACTACAATACTATGATAATGTTATACTTAATATTGGTTCTCATCTGGAGGGGAAATGTAGCATTACTTTCTAGCCATACATGGATTGCATAGACCTGATTGGTCTGCTAGAGAGTAACTCTCTGTTCTGGTACACACAAGCACAAGTCCATCACTGTGGAGAATACGCTAAGGCACATAATACAGTTTTTCTTACAGCAAGGAAAGAAGACTATCAGAATTTGCACCATTGATTGAAATCTTTCACCAGATCCCAGTATATCGACCCAGCCCTGCAGATAAAAAGTGACTTCATTTTGAATTGGGAAGCAAATGAACAATAAAAAAATAATTGCAAAAGATTCCATAGACTTTAAGGAAATCTTATTGGGATATACCTGCTCCGGTAACTGCTTATTCACTATTTCTGTGGTGTAAACTTGCATACCTCGCCACAGGATTCCTTTTTGTTAAAGAGAGTCCGTTACCAGAATGCAGATAGATAGGTTACGGTCAACTGAATCAAACAGTGTTTTCACCTTGCAAATTGGGCCTCCATTGATGAGATGTCATTGTTTTTGTCAACATGCAAATGAGCTCTTTAGAGCATGACATATGTGAAGTATGGCACTAAAAGGGCTCCTAGGATTCTATTTAACCTCTTTCTTTATTTGTTCCTTAGTAATGTCAAAGTGACCATAGCAGGTATTGTTATGGTAAATTAATGGCAGCCAGTGGTACAAATAACCTGTTTATAAACACACTGCTCGGGTGTATTTTTTACGCCTTTTAAATTAATATTTAACAAATTAATGAATCTTATGCAACAAAAACTCAAGTATATCACAGAAGAAAACAAACTGTACTAGTGTTATGAGTGAGCCCATCTGGATTATAGAAGAAGTCAGTACAGGAATTAAGCTCTACTGGTGCATGAAGTTAGTGGCAACATCCCTAACACACATTACTCACAAGAAGCATGCACAGAAATATAAACACTCAACTGATCTCCAATTTGATAAAAAATTCAAACTTGTCTTAAAACTAATTCAATACAACATCAAAATATGCTAAAATATGCCTGCAATTCATCCTCCATCACTGGGAGTTCACATATAGACCAAATTTCCTCTGGGATCCATAAAGTATTGTATATTCCTGTATTCTATACACTCAAATAGGATAGATAGCATATCACTTAACTTGTCATGATAATTATGTCATGTTGAGAAAAGCAGCTTAATTTTTTATACACGTATCTGGACATATGTACAAGGGGGTTTTGTAATAGAGAATATATCTATATTAGTGGATGGGACCACATGTGAAAAAAAGTCTAAAACTTGTAGCTGGTTACAAATTGTATATCAGGGGTGTAAAAATAAACAAAAAAATGATGATTTCAACTTGAGAATTAGTACAACCTTATATTTTCATGGCAAAGATGTCACTAACATTTTAAGATGCTGTTATTGTAAACCAATCACATTCCCTGTACGAATGTGTGTACAGTCATATCTGTTAATCACTTAGTGGGACTTGACAACTAAGCCCAGAATGATTAAACATTTAAATGAATAACTGACAAGTTTCACAGTATACTCTATGGGGGTCACTACATGGAGTCATTATACTGTATGGGGGCCATTATGTGGGGTCATTATACTGTATAGGGTCCACCATATGGGGTACATTATACTGTATCATGGCCACTATATGAGGGAAAGTATGCTGTATGTTCCCCCTCAAAGCATCATACTCCAACTTGATTCTTCCTTGCATTGTTTTCAAAGGAAGGCAGAGATAGAAGTGGGATGCTGAAAAAATAAGCGTCCTGCTCAATCTTTTGCCACTGATTCCATGGCTGACTCACCCACATAATCCGCAACATGAGACACCCCATTGATTGGGCTCATGCATGTGGGCCTAATCAGCGAAGGAAAGCCAAAGGGTAAAGCCAGCTTTGCTTCAGCTTTCCACCATAGGGAGCTGGAGGGTGAGAAAATGAAGGGAAATCTGAGGCAGATATCCACATCAAATTCTTCATTTACCGCTGTATGACCCTAGCATTAAAGAGGTTATCCATCATTCTAATATTGATGGCCTATCCTTATGATAGGCCAACAATATTAAATTTGTTGCCATTTGATAAGACATCTTCAGGTCCACTGTTCCAGGACAGCATGGCACCCAGTAATGTTAACATTCCAGGAGCTGAACTGCTCACTCACCACACAGTCTGTAGCATTGGGTTTAGGTACTGCAGCAGTGCACATTGTACAGAGGGTGAATAGCACGGCTACTGGCATGTTAAAATTATGGGTAGCCACACAGTCTTGGAACAGCTGATCTGCAGGGGTTCTGGCAGCCAGACCAGATGTAATAGATGTAATATTGTTGTCCTGTCCTTAGGATAGGCATCAATATTATAAAGGTGCATAACCCAATTAATATATGGAGCCATAATTTATATTACGGGACAGGGAACACTCTGGGTGACAGAAGGTAGGGTGTGTGGCCTGAACATTTTCACCCCTATTTCCCCCTAAGGAACCTGTTATGCAGTAAATATCTTTATATTATTATGGCACATAGTTATACTACATACCTTGTATTTGTTCACTAGCATATAATCTTCTTTACAGATAATGTCTAAAAATCATCATGTATAGTTGACAAGCCATTGAATTTTAAAAGTGATATGGTTAAGAAATATCAGTTGTTTATGTTACTGTTTTTAATATTTATTTATTTTGCCTTTCTTGATGTGGTTCCTAGGAATAGCTAGGTACTCTAATCTTTAGAGCTTTGTGATCTACATACATATTGCAAAATACATTCTTCATAGGATATTTGTAATATTTATTCACCCCTTTCAACTACATTGTGTTCTTTTTTTCTGCTGACCCTTACTGTATTTTTTCATTCCTTAGCTTTTCAACATTCATAACAAAATTCTATCCTAGTTTTCCTTGCACTCATGCCACCACTTCTTGCTCATACAGCTTCAGATATCCAGAGACTACCTGCTGATTTACCCTGAGGCATTATCATGGGTTGCTTTTCCATATCATTTTACACAGTCTCACTGGGATATGTAATTAACTCTTTTGACATCAAATATCTTGACACATCTTTTTATGGATAACACAAAAATACTTTCGATATAATTTGTTGGAGTCAGTCACGCAAACATAATTGTATTCCTTATATATTGCAATACTTTGTTTTTTAAGGATTAAATTAATAATCAAATGTATGTATGTGTTGATATTGACCAAAAAGAGTAGGAATAAGCAGCACAAAATGCATAAAACCTGAGAAATATTTTATCTATTAACCACTTCCGTACCGTCCATAGAATATATACGTCTAATAGGTGGTTGTCTAGTTCTGCAAGGACGTACTGTAACTTCAGCCAGTGCTGCCAGAGATAAGACAGGGAAGGGTTATAACCTTCCTTCCAGATCACTGTGTATACAGCGCTATGGGCGCCGCCATCTTGCGGCCGCCCTCTGACCCATCATGTGATTCGCCGGGTGCAGCAACTGTAAGACCCAGATCAGCTCTATAGTATTGTTGAAGTAACGTGCAGGAGGCTGTATTCCTCCTGCAACTGAGGATAAACCTACCAGCCCCAGTTACTGGGGAAATCAGCCTCCCCAACAAAAACAAAAATAATCCGATGTCTCCAAAGGTCTATTATGACTTTATGGGGACACAATGTAAAAAAAAATAATAAAAAAATTAATAGAAAAGTAAAAAAAAAAAAGTAAATAAAATAATTAATAAAATAAATAAAATAATACGCCAATAAAACACCATTATTACAGGTTATAGCCCCACCCCCAACGACACCATTAAAATTAAAAATTACGGTAACGGAGAGGAAAAACTATTTTATAAAGTTTTTTTAGTAGCACTTTGTGTTATTAAATAAAAAAAAAATGAAAAGTGAAAAACAAACATGTTTTCCCTCCTCTTTTGTTTATATTTTCCTGAATATAAAAAAAATTAAAACACATGCAAAAATAAAAACAACATAAAAATAAAGCTGTAGCCGTTTGTGTCACAGAAAAAAGACGTAGAAATTAGTTGAATAACGCATATGATAAAAATGTTACAGCCCTCAAAACCGCACATAGCAGAAAATGGCCCAGTACTGAAGTGGTTAAAAAGGATTTTCAAAATGTAAAAAAAATATTATAAAGAATAGTAAAAAAAAAAAGTCACAACATCCATCGAGGTGTGGAGTTACTTCACCTAATTTACTGTTTCAGGAGAAAAACTATGACAAGTTCAGATTCATTCATTAGCTTTTATCAAGTACCTTGTGATTTATAAAGACATCACTGTGAGCTGAAACGCTGAACAATTTTTATGCTGGAACGATAAGTCCAGGGCACTACGTTGCGACTATGCTACAATTTTTACAGAAATGCTGCAATTTCAAAAACTGATGCGTTTTTAAATTGCAGCATGTCAATTATTCCTATGGAAATGCTGGTGGTATAGTATAGGTATAATAGGTAAAGAAAGTCCGCAGAGGAAAAACAGATTTCCTGGCTGCTTTTTGGCTATGGCTTGCTATGTGGGGCCTTAACCTAAAGAAGATTAAGTAACTTTCCATTTGAATGCATACTGCTACTTGTTTTGATTTTTGTTAATTACAGTATATGCCCCTTGGGATTTGAGGGGTAGTGTCAGTCTTTATTCCATGTATTTTTTCATTTGTTTCCCAATTTAGGGTGGTGGTCTGATACTGTGGCGCAGATCTTCAAAGCCATTTGATACTAGCTAACCATTTAGCACTTTATTGAATGCTAGCATAATATCTGCCATTATTACCTCTTGGGGTGGAGAATTCGGTAGTTGTACTACTCTGTCTAATTGACTCCCAATAAAAGAAAGATCTTCTATCCTATTCTAGCTCTCCTACATTATTTTTTAAAATATGAAGCCCAAAGATGTTGCCTTACAAGGGATTTCTAGAGGTAATATTGTTTTGGGATCACAGGTTTTTATCACCCTTTATGTACACCCACCAAATACAGGGAAGCACTATCTACTTTTATAGGTTCTTGCCCTTTATGATCCACACCTGGTTTTGACGTGAAAAGTTACATGAAAACACAGAACATTTTCCTGTTCCTTAGAGAGATAAAACATATGTGAATTTTTTATTAGGGAGATTGGGTGTCCATTTGTGCAAAATAATAGCAGGAAGTATAGCGATATTGATTGTCACCTAAAAATCTTCTTCTTATACTGAAACTGTGATTTTATTTTTTTTTTTTAATGAACATACAGATAAACATAACAGTTTATCCTTAGTTTCTTAGAAATTCACTTACAGGTCACAACCAAAATGGTTGCACTTTCAGATAACATGTTAAAAAGACACAGTTAATACAAACTATCAGTATAGCCATTAAAAAATGTAAACATGTAAACCTTGGCTATTGCTGGAATTTTATCATTATATCATATTATTATATCATTTTATTATTATAGTGTCAATTTTATTTTTTGAATGGTAAGAATTTATTTTACTATTGTATTAGCACATTTCAATATCACTTGGGTAACTGACAACCAATGTACATCATTTTGGTGACTAACAGCCAATGAAAATCGTTTCAGATGGCAAGACAATGCAAATGATGAAACTTGCTGTGTTGACCAAATAAAAAGTCCATAGAAAGGAATTTTACTATTTTTTTTTTGTTGTACCCTGCACAGGAAATAATATTCTCCCAGTATCCCATCCATCAATTAATATTTCATAAATTATTCTGGGATATTTTATATGAAAAATATGTTGTACATATAGATAAAGATTGTGTCATACACATTTCCCCTATGTAAAACATTACATTTTACTTACTGCTGTCATCCTTTTTTAGAGTTTTGTATTATCTCATTCCTCTTTTAATCCCTCCAGAAAATTATGAACACATTTCTGGAGTGATTTCTTTGCTAGCTCTTCACAGTATCAAAGTGTATATGCCCATTGACAAGAGGAATGATAGCACACAGATTTCTTAATATATTTCCAGGAGGAATAAAAAAGGAGCAGTGCAACACAAAATTCTAAAAAAAAAAAAAAAAAAAATATATATATATATATATATATATATATATACTCCAGAAATATTTTAAGAGGAATACAATATTTACTCAAATAGACATATTGGAAAAGCTGACAGGTTCTCTTGAACTGTGGTAGACAGACCATAGATTTATTTCCATATACTGTGCAGAAATACAGCATTCATAGCCATAAAAAAAGAAACAATGCAGGGCTGAATATTGCTTCTTTATTCCACACTTTTCAGTTCTAGTGTTTGACCTTCCAGTATAAAGCACTAGTCATGTTCAATTTGCTACAAGAAAAGATTTTTCTTAAAAGTTGCAAAACACTAATCCTTTTAAATATGTGTCAGACTCTTTTTCATGAAAATTCATGGGCAATGCGTGTTGCTGACTGTCTCCTGTTCAATAACCAAGAATGATTTATCTTGTGTATTTTTATAGCATCATTACAGCACTTGTTGGAAAAGCAGTCTCTTTTGTAATGAGTCAGCACTGCTTGAGATAAGCTGTTATTAGTGACAAAACATCATTGCTTTGCTTGATGGCACTGAATACTGATGATAATATAAAACTCTCCATATGAGTTCTAAAATATTTATAATCTACTTCAACTACAAAAGTGCCTAAGGTCACTATCATACCATCTCTTAGATATAAAACAGATAACTTTTTAAGCCCAAAATAATCTAATTTAAATGTGTTTTCCAAAAAAAAATTCAGATGAAAGTTCTGCAGTATTTGACCATAAAATATCACTTTCAAGTTTTACAGTTTTAAATCCTAAAACAAAACTTTTGAAAATAATATGCTATATATTGTATTGTTGTCTTTTTATGTTTATAATTAATATTATAAGTTTTATACAGTAGGATATAAGATGCCATACGTTCACATCAACCATTGTGGCTACTGTTGTGATCACGTTGGAAAGTTCAAAGCACCTTTTTCTAGAATAGACCTTCCTAAAAACTACATCATGGTCATGCAATGGGAACCACTGGGAAAATTACTGAAAAGATTTCACAAAAAATACTACAAATAGGACATATTGTATTTTTTAAATAACAGAATGTGATTTTATTCAATCATCTAAATAAATTAGAATATTTTTGAAACGTTCATTCATTTCAGTAATTCAGTAATTCAATTCATAATCAGCGTCTTCCATGATTGTGTGTCCTACTGAACCAGACTGAGGGACCATTTAAAGGCTTCGGAAACCTTGGCAGGTGACACACTGAATTTACAATACTGAACTTTTTTACAATATTCTCATTTTCTTAGATTTGGGTTTTCATTACCTGTAATCCATAAACAATATTTACAGAAATAAAACACTTGAAATAGAACACTCTGTGTGTAAAGAATCTAGAAAATATAGGAGGTCACTTTTTAAATTTAATTACTGAAATAAATAAACGTTTCAAATATATTCTAATTTATTGAGATGCACCTGTATATGTTGCTGCATCGACAAGCATGTTGAATGGTATATATACTATGTATATTATATTCTCTACAAGTAGACTAGCTGACTTTATCCTTGTTGAAATTTTGGTTTGTGTATGAACCTGTGATTGAAATCATTACTTAGAATGGCACATTAGTTTCTGTAATGCTCATTCATTTTATTGAAAGGCAACTGGTGAGGTTCCCAATAGTCAGACCTTAAAGGGGTTGGCCACTTTATATTTACTATAGACTGATCTGTGTATATGAATAGTATGAATAGGAGCTGCCTCTTACTATGTGGTGCTCTTGACTCCTCTGCACTATTTTCTTAATAGGAGGAGTCACCATGCCCCCATTCTGATGGCTCCCTGGGTTGTATGGAAGAAACTCCCTCGAAAATATAGTGCTGGCTAGAGGCCAAAGTGAATGTTCAGAAAGTGTACAATGTCAGAAAGTTCACTATTTATCTATAGGATGTGTTTTGTTTTGCAGATCAGCTTTATTTAAAGGAATGAGAATAATTTTTAATACCAGGCACAGCTTGGTAGAGTCTTGTTGTTCCTGGACATTCATTTATCCAAACTTGTACAAGCCCTTTGAGCCCCTCCAGCTCTGTATCATACTATAACTCTGTGCTGAACAAATAGTTAATACTCATAGATTGTAAGCCCTTGCGGGCAGGGCCCTCTATCCCACTATCCCACTATGCTAGTTGGTCACTGTTAGTATTATCTGTTTTGTATATCTTGTGTACCGTATGTAAATCCTCAAATGTAAAGCACCATGGAATTAATGGTGCTATATAAATAAACAATAATAATAATAATACCCATACTGTGATGTAGCAGGCACAGAAGCAGTTCTTTCTATATCACAGCCAGACACTGACTGTGTAATCTTAAGGGAGGACTCCCACAAAAATGTTTATTCTCTAGCCTATTAGAAAGACACATGATGTAAATTGTTGTGAAGGTAATCTTTTTGCTGGTGACTGTATTTGTGAGTTATCCACTTTCTACTGATTCACAACTATGTCATGTGACCAGCAACCAGACTCTCCAACCGACACAATATCTCATGTGTGGTAAGGAAGTCTGTTCTCCATTCATTACTATTAGACTCACATTGAGGCTGTCATAGGAGTAAAGAGAAGGAAGAGTGAATAAATCAGACGATACCTTTTAGAGGCTAACTGAGTATATTTGATGGTAATGAGTAAAGAGAGAAACACAGAATGGCCAATGGGCTAATGGGCCACAGAATAAAAATGTCTGTTGGAATGCTACTTTAGCCCTTTAACCCTTTACTGTCTTTAATGCTGAGCACAGCATTTAAGGGAGGAGAAAGGTGGGTCCTTTTTTCACTTCATTAACCCTCCTGGGAAGAGAATGCAGGATTCCTAGGGGTTTCCATGCAAAACTGAAGCTCTGACAATGGCCTACAGGCAGTGACGGAACTACCACCATAGCAGCTGTAGCAGCCCATACCCCCTTTTTTTTTTTTTTTTTAATAGGCCATTACCTGCTGGATTACACCAGCAGGTAATGACCCCTATTTACTCACTGGTTCCCGCTCCTGTCCATGGCCGCCTCCATGTCCCCTTCAGTCCACCAGGGGGCCCCACGCATCCCACATCACTTTGCTGACACTATTGCGTACAGGCCCTCCTGGAGGCTGAAGAGGAGGCAGAGGTGGCTGTGAGCAATTCTAGTATTTGTTGGGTGAACCTCACAAGGTTTGCCTGGTGGTTTTCATTCTTCAGACCTCAGAGTATAATCAGAGGAGGCCCAGAGGAGGTGATTAAACAAAACTGTTACTCACCTCACCTGGACTCCGGTGATGGTGTTCAATGATGTCATAGACCGCTGAGGCATGTAAATGGGCCTCAGCGGTCATGTAGGTCAAGCCAGTGTTACGACACAAAATGATGATAATGATTTTGGCGTAACCCACGTGACTGCTGAGGCTCATTTACAGGCCTTAGTGGTCTGGGATGTCATTGAAGAGGCCCAAAGACCAGTTCTGGAGCCCAGGAGATGTTTGTAACACTTTTTTTTTTTTAAAGTTTGACATTATACTGTGTGGAGGGACCACTATGGGACATTATACTGTATGGAGGCCACTGTGGGGCATTATACTGTGTGGAGGGGCCACCGTGGGACATTATTTTGTATGAAGGCCACTATGGGATATTATACTGTGTGAAGAGGCCACTGTGGGACATTATACTGTGTGTGAATGGGGTGTTATACCATGTGGGGGTCCAGCAAAATGGAGTGTTTCACCATGGGAGGCAATAAAAGGAGCGCCAGAAAAGAGGACACTATGCCGTGTAGGGGTGAGGGGCTCAAGTCAAAAGTTTGCTATGGGTCCATTTCTTTGCTAGTTACGCCTCTGTCTACAGGCTGTCATGTATGGATGCCTATTAGCTTCTGTCATAAAGAGGACCTAAAGACATGTAATAAGACATGCAATATATTGCAATTCAGTAAAAATGCAATAAATTGTCCCACAAGGGAACTTGAAGATGGAATCACATCTTCAAGTTCCCTTGCGAGAATAAAAAAAGAGCAAAAAGTCAGATTTGAAAATATTAAAAAAATAGACAATTAATGAATGAATGAATTAAGAAAATTCCTAATTTTATGTAAGATTAGCATTTTTAATAAATAAAAATAAAATGGTGTGATCAAAATTTACCACCAACATAACGCACATTGTGTCACAAGAAAAGAAACTAATATTTACTAGACTAGGTAAATGCATTAAAAACTTACTCTGAAATAAACTGACAGAAGTCAGTGTGAAAAATAGGGATAAAGCCCTAAATCTGTAGACAGCATGTTATAGAGCAGGGGGAGCTAAACAGGTTAATATGCAATTTTAGTATAACCTATCAATTATACTAGGAAATCTCTGTTATTTCTATGCTGAGAAGTCAAGGAGGCAGTCAGATACAGATATAGCTATTACTCATAGGACTACCTCCTAGCTGAGCTTTTAACAGATAAATGACAGGTTATACTGAATCTTTCCCACATATTAATCTGTTTAACTCCTCCTGCTTAATTACATGCTGCTTATACATTGAACAGCATGTACAGTGTGACATGTTCCCCTTAAAGGGGTATTCCCTTGAACATGACTATATATAAATTTATAGACAAATGAAAATATAATATATTAAACATTTTGCAGAGCTTTAAAGATTTTCTCTAATCATTTTAGTGGTGACAGTCTGTTGTCTTTTTTGGTTACCAATGGATATGACCATTAATGCAGGAACTTTCTGTGGTCTGGTACTTGTCAGAAACCCAGCCATTGTTTCCTTATTGTGTCCAGGTTATCAAGGCGAGACACTACATGCACAAGAAGATAATTCAGCTACAATAAGAAAATCATGGCTGGATTTCAGACTATAGAGAGTTCCTGCATTCATGGTTGTATCCATTGGCAGCCAATACAGACAACAGACTGTTACTACTAAGATGGTTAGAGAAAATCTTTAAAACTCTGCAAGATTTTTAATTATTTGTATTTGCAAAAATGTTTAACTTTTCATTATTTTCAAACTTAAAAAAGGTTATGGTTTTTGTAATACACCTTTAAGGCCTGAACAGTCTGTGTCTTTAAGAGGTTAAATAATTAATAAGCTAATAAAACAACCTATACCTGTGATCAGAAGCATTTCACCTTTTAGATCACACAGCATCTCAGTGGTTGTTTTACTTTACATTCTTTTTTCAGAACTGAATGACTCTCACATGGCAAGATTGCAGGAACCATGGAGTTGCCATGGCAGCAGGGGATCTCTCACCAAGCCAAACCAGTACCCTTTTTTGCAATAACCCCAAATCAGCTACCTGTGGATGGGTCGCTCTTCCTTTTGGAGGAGATGTTCTGGTTTGACTTTAATCTCACACAATGTCACTAGGTTTCCTAGAACACCAGGCATTGATCAGTAGGGTTCAACACATTATCAAGTGTAAGTATGTGAGCCAGAGGGCGCTGTTCAGCGACCCAGGCCAGGCCAGGCCAGAAAAGGCTCTCAGCCACGCCTTTGGGTGGTGGCACGTAACTCCAGGAGGGCTGGAGTGTCCTGCAGGAAGCAGGAAGTGGTGGACCAGCTAGGACAGAGAGAGAGGCTCTGTCCCAGAGGGCTGGCGTCCACAGGAGTGGACCAGCTAGGACAGAGAGAGAGGCTCTGTCCCAGAGGGCTGGTGTCCACAGGAGTGGACCAGCTAGGACAGAGAGATAGGCTCTGTCCCAGAGGGCTGGCATCCACAGAGGACTGTTGCTGGAGCTGAGCAACAGTCAGGACAGTTAGGGGCTCAAGGAGTGAGTTAGGCTCTAACTGTGGCATAGGTTTTTTGTTGTTTTGCTGTGTTGCAGTTAAGCTGAATAAAGCCATTTTTATTTTACACTTGGACCGTCTGAAAGCTATCTTTCCGGCGCCCAGTACCATGAACCACCGCTGTCCGGACCAGGAAAAGCCGCCATTTTGAGTCTAATTCCCCCAAATTGTCACACAAGACATGCTAACCAAATCTTTTGAAGACTTCAAAGCAATGCACCCTACCTCACTGGGTTGTCACCTAGAGACACAAATAGAATAGTTAGCATATTAGTTTTGGATAACTTGTCATGAAATCATACTGTGTTTAGAAAAGCAGATTAACTTTTGATATACATATCTGGAAAAAACTAGCGTAAAGGACAGCTATGGGAGAAAACAGGAGATACACCCACACACGTGGAGTATCTTTTGCCCCCCAAGATGCAAATGACACTGTTGTCAATATAATATAGTATTCCTAGATTTCTTATCTTTGTTTTGCTTGATAGAACAGTTCAGTTTGTACTGCGCATGAATGACTATAATCTAAATTGCACCTTAAATGTCTGAAGCATTGAACATTGAGTGCTCATGTTAGTACCCCCATTTTCTTGTACTTTAATAATATACATACACATAAATATCTTAAATATTCATTGTTTGTACTTTGTGGGATAAGGCATGCTTTCAAAACCACCATAGGATTTATGACAAGTTTTTGTAATTCTTTTTACAAATTTAAATTTATTGTCCTTTCTGTTAACATGGATTGTACGATGACCCTAGTCATATCCTTCCATTATAAAAGTCTAATTAATTTTTACTTGGTCATGATTGATTTGATAATTTTCTATTTTTGTTTTATGGATAAATGAGACTGAGACATTTCAAGCATTTGAAGCTATGCCTGTGCAAAGGATGTTTATTTAGCTACTTAGTTATTTAGAATGCCCATTTGTTCACTACTGTAGATGTCATTATTCCTCAAAACTTAATAGATGTGTTAATCTGTAAAGCACATTGATTTCCACATTATTTTTGTATCTTTTGGGTGAATAACAGATGAAGTGTGATGAATCACATCCAGGACAGGGAGTTTGTTTGTCTTCCTGAAATTAAAAGGTCAGTGAAATAAACAACTCAGAGAAAATAACGTGTCAAATAGGTAAAGTACTTTGGACAGTCTAGGATTAATGTCAGTGCAGCAGAGGGCACTTCAGTATATCTTGAGTTCTTAAAGAACTACAGAAAGCTCTTATCGTGCTAGTGACAATAAAAAATGTCACCAACAGGAACATTTCTACATTAACATCAGAGGATATGGAACCTTAGGAAATAAATTTGATTAAAATCTGTACTAAAATATGTGATACCAGTATATACACTAATTGACGAAAAAGTAACACATCAAGAAAGAATCTTTAAGGACACCGTCCTTTGGATATAAGATGAAGTATGGTTGGGCATGGAGACATTCAGGTTCCGTATAGTATACTGCAGCACATTTGCCCACAGATGTTGCAGCCAGGCCTGTAGATCCTGCACACTTGAAGGTTGCTGAAGATGGCATTCCAGCTGGTCCCATAAATGCTCAATTGTCAAGTAATCTTGCAACTGGACAAGCCAAGGAAATGTTGAATTCTGGTGGAGACATTCATGGGAAACCCTTGCTGGGTCTGGGAGACCATTATCCTGCCATGAAAGGGAAGCCATAAGCCATATGGCTGTGGGATGTCCTGTACATATCACTGAGCTGTTAGTGTTTCTCATATCACTACTAGAGTTGAGCAACTATCATATCAGCAGCAGCTAGAGTAGTGTGTCACTCCACAGCAAAGGCGGGATTGAAGAGCTCACTACAAGGCCTCCATAATTGAAAACATGTTATAGTCTGTTGCAATCCCGTTTTCTCGTTCAGAACACCACTGCATACAAAGATGACAGTGGCTGTCTGTCAATGACAAATCACATAATGGGTTCTGTGACATCAAATTTCTTTCTACTAAGGGCCTAAAAATGGCCAGGTAGAGATAGGGGTGTGTAATGTATGTGCCACCATGCTCGCCGGCAGATCAAACAATCATCTCTACTGGCGGTATGTCTGGACCAGGGATTCTTTGCGGTATATGCCCTCACATTCTAATACGTTACATTGCTTGTCGTAGTATTAGGAAAAGCAGGTGTCATGGTCGTAAATTCAAATGTCCAAAGGGTCAAAACATAGCAAGGCCAGGGCTGTACCACAAAAAAATTATTATCCCTGTGTGATCAATGTATCACACTCTATTACCTCATCAAAATAGCAAGAGATCACTGTGTTCACAGTACAGGGGTAAATCATAGCTGGGACACTGATGCTATTAATGGCATCCTACTGTAAGGGAATCGTTAGAGGAGCGATTCCCCAGTAGCTGCTGGAGAACCCTAGGGGGAGGGGCACAACAAGACAGTGAGCCCTAAAGCTGAAAACCCTCCACTGGCCCTGCCTCTTGCCAGACTGTCCTAGGTGACGGCCGACAACTCGGAGCCGGTCCCTACACTGAATAAATGACAACATAGAACGCAGACAGAAAAAACGACAAAAAGGGAGTTCAGAAAGCCAAGGGTTCAGTAACAGACGAGCAATGCAGTATAGAATAAAAATCCAAGAGAATAGTCAAAAGTCAAGGCCAGAGGTCAGGAATAGGAATACAGATAACAAAAAACAGCAAGGAGTAATAGCCAGAATGCAAGAAGCAATAACCAGCGCCAATGTGAATGTGAGCAAAGAATAAATAGGAAGAAAGAACCCGCCCCAGACTTGATAGGAGGATAGGCTGTCAATCACACAGGCAATGCCAAAATTAACTATAGTGGAGCAGAGGAAAACCAAGGTGAAGGAGAGGGGTGTGGTAGAAAATCAATTACATAGTCTAGGACATTGTTCAGACTGAGCAACAAGAATCTTAAACAAGGAATCAAACTGAGCACGCCTCCTGCACTGCCGCGTGCGGGCGGAGGGTGGTGCAGAGACCCAAACAGGCAGAAACGTTACACCTACTATGATATATTATCCACCAATTATTTTTTTTTTTTTTTTTTACAGTAAGTGGCAGCAGAGGAGGTAGGAGGGGAGGAGGCAGGTGCTGCCCAGGAATTTAAATGAATTGCCTAGAGGGCTCTTCAATGCAAGTGAATGCAGGGGACCACCCGGCATTTCAAATTAATCCTCTGGTAGACCAACATATTATCACAGGCAGATCTGGCAAGCATTATGATTATAATTATTAACTCTGCTATATCTTTATCAATAATAATTCAGTACCAGGTAAAGGGCATCTGAATGTTAAAGGATAACCAACAAACTAAGGATCATACACTCCCTTTCTCTAAAGATATTGTTTTGTTTCATTTTAAAAGTTTTTTTTTTTTCACAAATGTGCATTGTTCTGATTTTTTTTAGAACTTGAACAATTTATCTAGATTTACCATCAAACGATTACAATTTATGGTTACCCCTCGAAAACAATAACATTACACAACAAGCTGGTATACTTTATGCAGTGAGAAGCAGTGTACAAGTCACAATAGAGAAACAAGTAAAAGAATAAAGAAATGCATGATTTCACAGAAAGGAGCCAAAATTGTTAATAAAGTATATTACAAATGAATCACAGAAAATCAAAAGTTGTTTGAAAGCTTAGTTACACATGCTTCATCATATATTATAATCATAATTTATCTGGATTGTAAAGCATATCACAAATATATTATCATTAGCAAGGAAATCCCTTTGTCACTTTTTAAAAATCAAAGTTCATGTAAGACCCATGTTGAAATTCATTTCATTGTGTCTACTGTTTAATTTTCCTTCGAAAGTAATGATAAAAAAAGATATTAAAATTATTTGAAAAACCTTCTCTGAACACTGACACAAATATGTATCCCCCACAGGGATTAGATCAAAACCCTCTCAGGTTCTTGCCATGACTCTTGAAGTTTTATCATAGACCACATTTTCTAGCTGATCTATTATTACACTGGAGAGATTTTTGCAGCAGTAAAAGAAAATAGCTTCAAAGGTTTTGTAAAGACAATCTATGTCTTCAAGCCATGTGAGAAACAGTTTAAAACGTTTCAGTCAAAAGAACAACTGCGCACCCCTTTGCAAAGGTATACGTCTAATTTTCTGTTCAGCTGGCTTTTGATTTTTAGATCTTTATATCTGTCCATGAGTTTTCTAGCCCCTAAAAAAAAATAAGTAAAAATAAATTCTCCAATTAACTGACTCTTTACCATTTGGTCAGTTCTAGTGCCATATCAGGTGATTGAAGTGTTAAGCATGAATAAACCCATACACAAAATGCAACAGGACCCCTTACTTACCATGTGCCATTTATAATACTAGTGTGGAATTCTTTTGTGACTGAAGGGCCTTTGGGTCTATTAATACACTTATTGTTTCATTGTCTAGTGTCAGCTCTGTAACTATAACTTGTACAGTATACAACAATGCTTTGATGAGGTCAGAAATATTTCCTATTCAAGTACTTTGAAACAGAGCAGTGATTGACAACCAGACTTCCTTTATAATTGGAAGAATTAGAGAAACCTTAATAGTGGTTAGAGTCCTAAAATAGACTCTGGTCTTTCATGTACAGATACCAGTTAGGAGCTACAAGGGACAGGGTCTAATAGGCTGCCTGTAAGTAGAATGCTAACAGCTAAGAGGCAGTCACACATACTGTAAGAAATGCAGAGTCTCTCAACAAAAATGATATAAAAAATAGGGCATGACAGTACAAAATAATATTTTTTGTTAGGCTCCTTGCTACCATAAGAACTTGGTGTCTTCCAATCATGGCTCGAGTGGTGGCAATGGCTGATCTCCTCTCTTTGTTAAACATTTTAGATGCCATAGTCATTATTGGCCACAATACCTTAACAATGGTTAACAACCTCCAGAGTGAAATCTGTTCTGGAATCCACAGAAACAGCTCAGCTACCCACAAGCCGCATCAGAGATACCCATCATGTGGGATACTAACATGGCGCGGGAAGGCAAGATCACCTCCAGCCAGGAGAATCTATTGCAAGTGTCGAATCTTGAGGCTACATAAAAGCTTGTTCTGCTTCCCTCTCAGGTAGCCATAGCCCCTCATCTACCTCCCATTTAGATAAATACCTGGTCATTGAGGCCGCATGCAGCCTGGCCCCAGACATCCAAAAACATTAGAGAAAACCATACAAGTCTCTTTAAACTGTTATAAGATATGGAGCAGCAAAAAAATGGAGTTTCAGAACTCAAGAAGAGAGTAACTTTATGAGATGAAAATGAAAGGCTACAGACTCAATGCCAAACAATACTCACTACAATCAAGTGCTTAACTGAGAAAACAGAAGTTCTGGGAAATCACTCCAGGCAGGATAATCTGTGACTTGTGAGGCTGAAAGAATCAATAACAGCCTCAGATCTGCACCATTTATGATAATGCGAACACCCAGCATCCTTGGTACTGAAATACAAATTCAGAGTGGAACAGGCACATATAATTGGCCATGACCTTCAAAACCTGACCCGGCATGAGGACTATCGTCCTCTTCACCCTAGACAAGTTATTATGAAACTGCTGTATTATAATGATAGTATTGACCTGCTCTGGACATACAGACAGAGAAACCTCTCACTGGCTATCCAACATGCCAGCTCCCAGAGATCAACAGTGCCCTAGGACCAAACGACACTTGTTCTCTCCAAAATGGCTTGTCTGTAAAACGAGGCACTGACTTAAAGATACTTGGACTGCCTGTAGGTAGTGAGTACACTGTGCATGACACTCTTGTAGGGCCCATATTGTTGCCCAAAGGATTTCTATTCATTCCTTTTCAACCATATAAATGTACCAGGCAGAGGTGTCACCTACCTCCTCTACTTTTTGATATGGTGATTGAGCCCTTGGTTCGATACCTAGAGGACTTGGACATATTTAGCAGGAAAAATGGTGCTCTTTACAGATGATGTCATTTTTTTTAAGTCCATTTCCAGGAAACACCTGAAGAGTCTGTTAAATTTCACGGAAAGCTTTGACAAGGTGTCAGGCTATAGGGTCAAAGCTGGAAAGAGCGAGTTCATAGAATTGCCCCCCTAACTCAGAGCTCAGTTTGACAAAAACTGTGCCTAAACCTGCAATGTCATTCATGAAATCATGAAAACCATGGACTCTTTATACAGTTTGAACTATATCCCACTAGTTTAGTAAAATTGAGGCTGAACTAACCAGATAGAAACTCCTGCCTCTATTTTTTTTCTAGGGAGATGCCATCTGATCAAAATAATCAGCTTTCCTAGACTCTTGTACCCCATGCAGATCCTCCTCTTGCAGCTGTGTCATGTAGATATCAACAAACTTAACTCGCTTATTGGCAGGGAAGCCGCTTATAGTCTTTCATAAGTTGATGATACTCGACATAGAGGGCGGAGTCAATTTACCTAATGTGAGGTGCTACAATATAGTATGTCTGTTTCCCCACATTATTGACTTCAAAATATCTGGTTCACCACCTTTCGCATGCAGGATAACAGCATGCCTTAAATGTGACACTCCACTATCTAAACTCTGGCATTGGGTATGGGAGTGTTCTGAGAGAAAATATCTCAATATATACAGCAACACTGGAAAGTACGATTAACCTTCACTCCCAGGGTGATGCTGTTTCATGACCTGGAAACCTCCAAGAAGCTCAACACGCTTCATGTAATATTACTGGTAAAACTGAAATGTCTCTTTGCACAATGGTTGGCTAAAGAACCCCTGGCTCAACATGGTTATTGCCCAGTTTAAACATTTGTTCGGTATTGAATGTTTGGAAATGGAATTGCACAAGGAAACAGGTTCAAACATTTATTTAAAAAGGGAGAGGAAATGGGAGAAACCTACCCAGGAGGAAAGAACATGGAGAAGTCTAGATATTGGGGGGCAACACAACCATAGAACAACGGAATTTGAGAGAATATGGTGGAACTAGGAAATGAAAGACATAGCTGGGTTGAATGTAAGACAGCAAACCATCCTTGTTTTTGTTATTGTCTTCTATTATACAATTTTTTATCTATATAATCGTTTTTTACAACTGGACAATTGTCTCATACAAGACACATGCTGTGATGTAACAATTATGTAATCAATCTTGTAATCAGCTTTATGTACCTTCTGTTCCACTGCACTGTGACAGTCTTTCTTCTTGTTTTGTAAAATAATGTAAAATCCCAAAAAAAAAAGATTAAAAAAAACCCTTAGTATTGATCCTCCTTTTATCGAACATAATGAATATCATATAAAATGGTTTGATGGTGGGACCTGGGGTAGTTCAGTATTCTAATCTGGTGTCTGCCAGCACAACTATCACTTCTAATATACTATACTGTATTAGAAAAATCCATAATAGGAAAAAAAAGAGTTCAAAACATAAAAAAATACATTTGTGACAAGCGGGGATGATATGAAAAGACTCTATTTTGAAGATAGCACGAGAAAAAAGTAAAATGTGCTGCTTTTGAGATAAGTATGTTTTCTCCTCACTGCATGGGTTAAAGTACTGAGATATTAAAAATATTCAAATCCCAAAGTTCTGGCATGTTTTATGACTTGTTTTAGATCAGGAAACCAGTACAATATTGACCAAGTCATTTCATCATTACGATTTTGAGTTTGTACAACATTTAATCAGTGACAGTTTTTCACAGATAAACTTTCAGCCTCACAACCTATCTTTCAGATCTGCAAAAGATAAAAGTGTAGCTCGCTACATATTTTCTGTATCTGTTTTAATCATAAAATGAATATAGTATAAAGAGAATTGGCTATTTAAGTGAACAACTATGATGTTCAATTGATGTTTTTTTCTATGGTGTTAAATAAGCTTTGTCAAATTTACTTATGCATGCATTTTCTCCTCTGCTTCTTATTAGCCATGATTGAGATGTGGTCTGACCACTGAGCCACACAGCCAGCCCCTTCAAAGTCCCTGACTAACGTCAAAGGCCGACACAGAGAATGGATAAGCTTCCTATCTGTGTCAAAACCTAGCCATAAATGTGACGGGACTGGTGCTCATTGCCAGGCATGAAGGCATCTATACAGCACAAAGTTTAGTAGTAAGTGCATTCAATTTCCTGTGCCTTAAAATAACTTTAGAGCTTGCTAGACAACACCCTTAAAATGCTATTTTTATAAGAAGGAGTTTGTTTAGTGAAAGTACAGTATATACTGCAGTCTTCCAAAGAATGACAACTAATCTTAAGTGGCATTTGCAGGCCAGGGGCTAAACTATTGATGACTTATTTCTAACTATCTGATCTATACAGATCAACTGTTTAAAGCGGCTGCAGCACTTGCAGCAGCTGCAGATTCGGTCCTTGTGCCAATGACGTTATGTACATCACATGGTACAGTTGCAGCTCAGTCATGTTCAAGTGAATGAGGCTAAACTGCAATATCTAGCAGAAACCTTACATGTATTAAGGCATTGTGTTTTGTATAGAGTATAGATTATACAATGTTGCAATCTCTTCAAATAGCTGATCAGTGGGGTCCCTGGAGTTGAACACCCACCAATCTGAAATTGATGCCTTAACCTAAGGTTAGGTTATCAATAGTTCAGTCATGGAAAACTCCTTTAGTTATGCATAGCCAAAGTATTCACTATGTTTCCAATGTTGCCCATTTTGGATCGTTTTCACACTAAATGATTATTTACTTTCTAGTCAAAATGATAATCAAATATTTTTTTTGAATTATTAGCACATTTATTTAAGGAACAATTAATTATTTTAAATGCAAACTTTATTATATTCCTAACCTTTACCATGAAAGAAAAGATGTTAACACAAAGCTTCAAAGGGAATTCCAGAAAAGATTAGAAAAAATATTAAGTGATAAAATATTAGTCTAGTAAAGGTTACAGATCCATTTATGAGTTAGTATATTCAAAGGTTTAAATAAGCATTGTCATTTCAACAAACATTGCATAAATTTAATAGTACAGGCGATTATAAGATACTTCACAATGTATCACAATATTAACAGAGAGATGTATCTTTTTGCTCTTATTAGGATGTTTCCCTACTTTGGCTTCCTCAGCTAAAATGACTTTCACTATAAAAGTCACTGCTGTATTCATCTTCAGTTGGACTGTAGGTCACATGACACAGATGACTCATTTCTACAAAATTCTAGAAATAGGTCATGGGGAGGAATGAGCAGGAAGTGTAGGAGATAAGAGTAGTAAATACAGTGTTATGCTAGGTTCACCCTAGTGTTCAGGTTTCCGTCCTTCAGAAAACCTATCCTCTTAAAAAGCGATTACCTGCAGAAACCCATGAACCCCATAGACTTTAATGGAGTATAGTTGGAAAGAAAAAGCTTTTTGAAGTCCAGCAACCAAGAAGGGATCCATTAAATAAAAATAATAAAACTTAGCCTTTAATCAATCCATAAAAGACTGTGTGTACAAAAAGTACTCAGTGAAAAAATAACATGAATGTAAATTTTTCTTCCTATAATGGAGTATGCCTGGTTTCCATCTGGTTTCTGCCGAGAACCTATTTTTCTGCCGAGAGCCAATTTTAAGCTGAATGAGGAACAGAGTCTCGAACTGAGACTCAACTCTAGTGTGAACCCGAAGTTAGACTGGAGCTGTTGGAGCTGAATAGAAACTTTCTATGACAATCTACTATGTACATCAGTACTCATCAGTAGTTTATATATATATATTTATATATATATATATATATATATATATATATATATATATATATAACAGTGCTGGCCAAAAGTATTGGCACCCCTGCAATTCTGTCAGATAATACTCAATTTCTTCCAGAAAATGATTGCAATCACAAATGCTTTGGTAATAATATTTTCATTTAATTTGTCGTCAATGGAAAACCACAAAAAGAATTGTCAAAAAGCCAAATTGGATATAATTCCACACCAAACATAAAAAGGGGGTGGACAAAAGTATTGGCACCTTTTGAAAAATTATGTGATGATTCTCTAATTTGTGTAATTAACAGCACCTGTTACTTACCTGTGGCACATAACAGGTGGTGGCAATAACTAAATCACACTTGCAGCCAGTTGAAATGGATTAAAGTTGACTCAACCTCTATCCTGTGTCCTTGTGTGTACCACATTGAGCATGGAGAAAAGAAAGAAGACCAAAGAACTGTCTGAGGACTTGAGAAACAACATTGTGAGGAAGCATGAGCAATCTCAAGGCTACAAGTCCATCTCCAAAGACCTGAATGTTCCTGTGTCTACCGTGCGCAGTGTTATCAAGAAGTTTAAAGCCTATGGCACTGTGGCTAACCTCCCTAGATGTGGACGGAAAAGAAAAATTGACGAGAGATTTCAACGAAAGATTGTGCGGATGGTGGCTAAAGAACCTCGACTAACATCCAAACAAGTTCTAGCTGCCCTGCAGTCCGAGGGTACAACAGTGTCAACCCGCACTATCCGTCGGCGTCTGAATGAAAAGGGACTCTATGGTAGGATACCCAGGAAGACCCCACTTCTGACCCAGAGACATAAAAAAGCCAGGCTGGAGTTTGCCAAAACTTACCTGAGAAAGCCAAAAACTTTTTGGAAGAATGTTCTCTGGTCAGATGAGACAAAAGTAGAGCTTTTTGGGAAAAGGCATCAACATAGAGTTTACAGGAAAAAAAAAGAGGCCTTCAAAGAAAAGAACACGGTCCCTACAGTCAAACATGGCGGAGGTTCCCTGATGTTTCGGGGTTGCTTTGCTACCTCTGGCACTGGACTGCTTGACCGTGTGCATGGCATTATGAAGTCTGAAGACTACCAACAAATTTTGCAGCCCAGTGTGAGAAAGCTGGGTCTCCCTCAGAGGTCATGGGTCTTCCAGTAGGACAATGACCCAAAACACACTTCAAAAAGCACTAGAAAATGGTTTGAGAGAAAGCACTGGAGACTTCTAAAGTGGCCAGCAGAGTCCAGACCTGAATCCCATAGAACACCTGTGGAGAGATCTCAAAATGGCAGTTTGGAGAAGGCACCCTTCAATTCTCAGGGACCTGGAGAAATTTGCCAGAGAACAATGGTCTAAAATTCCAGCAGTGCATTGTAAGAAACTCATTGATGGTTACCAGAAGCGGTTGTTCGCAGTTATTTTGTCTAAAGGTTGTGCTACCAAGTATTAGGCTGAGGGTGCCAATACTTTTGTCCGGCCCATTTTTGGAGTTTTGTGTAAAATGATCAATGATTTGACTTTTTTTTTCATTCTCTTTTGTGTTTTTTCATTGCAAGCAAAATAAATGAAGATATTATTACCAAAGCATTTGTGATTGCAATCATTTTCTGGAAGAAATTGAGTATTATCTGACAGAATTGCAGGGCTGCCAATACTTTTGGACAGCACTGTATATATATATATATATATATATATATATATATATATATAGTCATGCTTATTCCTAGGGCTATTTCTGATGGAGTGAGAGACAGTTTACAGAGCTAATTATTCCATCAGCTCAGAAAAAACTACAGTCTCCACAAGCAGAGGGTTAAATTGGTTTAAGTTATATAATGATCAGAAATAGTGTTACTCCTCATGAACACACATAGCTTATCCTGAAAAGTCAAACAGCAGGTACGTTATAAGTCCTGAAACGGTGGTGGGTTTTCCTGGAATGACTTCCTTAACAAAATTGAGGAATACCTCAAACTATAACATAAAAATGATAAGGTCATGATACCTTTTGTGGGCCAGATGACCAAGTTCCCCAGGTAACTGTCATTGTCCTAATTGATATGAGATAAGTGCTAGCAGCGAGGGATAGACACCAGACAGAATGTTGGTATATGTTCCTCTTTCTTAGACGAATACAGAAGCGCACTGACATACTTTATTAAGGCAACATAAGTTCATATAGCAGCAAGTATAGGAAAGGGTTAACATGACAACGTAAATCCTCATGTTCAATCCTAATTGGTGTAGTATATCTTGAATGCATAGATAACAGATATAAGCAGTTCCGTATATGGTCAGCCATCTCCTGTCTTGCGATGTGATGCAGGGAGCTGTCTTCTGGCAGCAAGCCAAGCACATGTCTCCTTGGACACAAAGGATTCTTACTTTGGTATGCAGACACTATCTGGTAGTGTAACATTACATTACACTCATAAATAACCACATCTAATATTCAACTTTAAGGATAACAATGTTTTTTACACACAGTACACCTTAAGCAGATACGAAAATATAAAACAGATATAAAAGTATTAAATAATAAAAAGTTCATTATGATCCTTCACAAAAACATTTCAGAAGAAGAACAAGACACCCAAAGCTTCTCTCTGCCTTGAAGGCCAGTGTTACTCCATAATATGAAAGAGAAGTTAAAATAGGATTGATGAGAAAGTTGAAAAAGAAATCAGTGCTACAAAACTCATGAATATTCATCTCACAAAGTGCTAAATAAGATTGTATGAGAATATGCTGAACACATTTTGTAGCTTGGTATATGGTGAGGTCATTCATCTTCATTTTATTTCTGTCTTCTTATTATAATACATTCATTCATGTTAACCAACCTGTTAACCAAGTGCTTATTAACAAAGTGAGATCCGTATTTAAAGAAAAAGTGGTAATTGTTAGATGATATCTATTCCATTCTCTGGGGATGCTACATACATGAGTCTTTTGCCCAACCACTTTCTATAGCTGGAGTAGGAAGAGCTGTAAGTGGATTCCTTCCACTGGGTAAACATTCATAGGATAAACAAATCTCTACTGATAAACAACAAATCCCTACTTATTGTAAGGTATCCACTTAAGCACTGCTGCCTACCCCAAGCTAAGTGGATTCCTGACATTTGGTAAGAATTATGTAGATGCTCTAATGTTTGTCTCGTATATAACTGTTTTAGTTGATGTGCCATTATTGGCTTGCCTACCAACTCACACTTCACAAGAATTTAATTGTATTCCCTTTAAGAAGCTGCTTCAGCCTGTCTCCGCTGCCTTCTACTAATGATAGGTTACTCCTTGTCATCTCTTACAAGAAGGAGACATGGGAGAATGAAGCAACATCTCAAAGAAGTACACTGTACTGTACTGTGCACTACGGACAGTGAAGATAGTATGCATCAGGGAGTTTTGTAATGAATATAGTTATTTGTTGTATATATTCACTTACTATATCACTGCATTCCTGATCCCTTTTATAAAGAAATGATATCTTCAGCAGCATTCTTTGCATGGAGGTCATACAAAGGGACAAAGAGAGTGGAGCTGGGTAAAGAGGGGAAGATCTGATTGCTGCCAGGAGGGATTCAATAGGTTATAATGCAACTATGTATTTAACAGGAAGTCAATCACACAGAAGAGAATGATAGCCTGTCTACACCGAGGAGCAAGCTCTGGACAGGTAGTCAAACTCACATAAACTGGTATGAAACAAATTATACATATCAAATATTGCTGGTGAGTTACTATTAGAGATGGGCGTTTCAGGTTTGGGTGGCTCAAGTCCCAGATTCGTAATGGGTCGAACAAGTTCAGTATGAACCACACTTTAAATTGCATAAAACATAGTGTATAACACTGTCAGGGCTTCTAGGAACCTATTTCTTCAATTTCTAACTCTCTAAGGCAAACACAGTCAACGTTATATTAAAGTGAAAGTGACGTATGTCTATGGAAAAAAAAATGGTAAGCAGTGGATATAAACTCTGAATTTAGATTATTGACAATGAAAGGGTTAACTGTCCTTTGTCTGTCTGTATTTGTGCAGGCCACTGCTCTCAGGCTCACAACAGCAGCACACATATTCTCCCTCACTCTTTCCTATCTATGATTTCTATCACTACCTTTAATTGATTAAATCTGACTAAACTCGCCTATTCCCTAAGATTCTCTAGCTCTATTGCAATTTGTACGCTTTTCAGAGCTCAGTAGTCTCTGTATCATGCAGGGAAATGAATTATAGATTGATCGCTGTATCCACCATTATTGAAATGCCTCGTGTTCGTCATTACAACACCTTATATAGTGTATATGATGATGTCATATGGCGCCATGTGACTCACAAGACACAGGTTCCTGTATTTTTCCTGAGCAATACATGTGGCAGCAGACATTTTAGTTTGTTCAAGACAGAGTGGCATTTGTTCAGTTTCGTTAAAAACCAAAAAGTTTGGAATATTCGGGTTAAACCTAACTCTTGATGATTTGGTTCACCAATCTCTAGTTACTATTATATGTAGTAAAAAATAAAATAAAATACATATATTCCCCTACTTGTTCCTCTTCATGTCCCTTCTCACTGTAAAATAGATACCTTTAATAACCGCAATAAACCTGAAGGAATTTTAAGGCTTCATAGAAACAATTATATGAGTAAAACATATTGGGGGAATTAACTAACCCATCTATGCCAGTTTTCAGGCATACGGATCTTTATTGTACCACATTATTCCTGCTGCACCCTGCTTGCCACTTTTTATGAAAGTGGGTGGAGCTGATTGGAGACCAAAATGGGTTGGGGATGCCTCAGTCTGACAAATATACTATAACACATGGCAAAAAGTGAGCGTGATTTAGGCCAGGGACACACGTTTCGAAAACACTGCATTTCGGCCGTGGCTGAAACACCACGTTTTACACGTAGCTGCATGAAATGCCACATTTTACAGTAGCTGCAAAGTAGATGGGATTCTGGCTAATCCCATCTACACATTGCAGAAAAAAATCTGCAGTGGAAATGCTGCGATTTCAAAAACGCTTGTGTTTTTGTTAATCGCATTATATCAGTTATACCTATGGATATGCTGGCGTTTTCCATATAGGTATAATAGGGACAGAAAGTCCTCAGAGGAAAACTCTGCGGACTTTCTGTGAAAAGTGCTGCGGAAAAAACCTCAATGTGTTTTCGCCATGGTCTTTTCCGCAGTGCTTTTTAGCTGCTGCTCGCTACGTGGGGCCTTAGCCTTATACCTGAAATTCACTCCAGTCCCTGACTGGCGCAAATTTTAGTTCTGAAGCCTCTTAATAATTCAGGTACACCTCGTATCAGCCAGGGACTCAATTAAGACTGATATACAGAATACCAGTATTCATATATTCCCCACGTTGGATTTGTTTAGCAGTGTCATTTCACTTTAACTGGAATAAAACTGCATACAGTATACTAAAATGCTAAATATAAAATGAATCATGCAGAAACGAGGCTGAGATATTGTCAAAAGTATTGAAGGAGTCCCAAATATATGTTATCAATAAAGCAGTTTAATCATAAAAATAAAAAGCTATTTTTTTCTTTTGTGCAAAATTACGCAAGAAAACTAAACTACTGTGCCACAAAATGCACAAAACCGAGAGAGCTTAGTACATTGTCAATAAAATGCCAAATCAATTTCAATTGCTTTTATCTCCATTTTATATACAGAAATAAATATGAGGATGTTGTGACTGAGTAACTTTTAGCTTTTTTTATTACCTCACACGTTTTCAGAGTAGTTTCAGTAATTAAGTCTTATGACATTCACAAAAGTATAAATCCTGCTGAGATGTTTCAGTTTGGAGCATCCTCTTGATGTAAAATCAAAAATAAAAAAGACACTTATCCAGGATCTTAGCAAGCTGTTTTTTTCTGTTACCTTTGAAAGTCGATTGAATGGTAAAGTGATTTGGCCTGTGCAAACTGTTTAAGTCGTATTGTTAACTAGGAGCAAGATTTGAAATCCGTCGCCTACAATTGCATTTTTTAAGGATTTTTAATTATCTGCAGCAAAGAATAAAGACGCTCTAGGCTCCATTTGTTTATCATAGAGGGCCTTAAAAATGAGGACAGAGCTTCCTTCTCAGCTCATGCAGGGGGATGCCGAGTGAGGGAGATGATTTTTAATTCGACAAGTTCAGAGAGATTTCTTAGTTTGACGCGCACAGTAGGGGGTCTTTGAGCGCTTGGCAGTACTTCAGCTTTCTGAGCTTTGAAAATCTTTCCCTGCAGCAGAAATTGTATCAAAAGCCAATGATAATATTCCCTGCAAGGTAAAGCACCCTATTGAAGATTTCTAGAGCTGCTTATTTATTAATCACAGTTTTTCTTTTAGGAAATATCGTGCATATAGGTAATAATTCACATAGATGATAGAAATTAAAAAAAAAAAAACATTAATCTTTCACCTTCATATGTATAAATCATGCATAACTATGTTAAACTATATCCAGTTGCCCCAAATATATCTTTTCACTTTCAATCCCAGTCTACCCTTTTCATCCCTGCACTCAAAGCTTTATTTCTGCCTACTTTTTTTACCACCAGCTGGGCAAATAAGATGTTTACGGCCATTTCTTTCCACTAAATCCTCAAAGTGATTAATTAATTTTACAGTGGGATATCCAATTTCTTAGGGGCCTTTTAAGTTTAAAATCATTTTATACTGAGTACTACTGATCTGCTCCCACAATTGCAAAGTAAAATTGATAGTTTACACCACAGAAGTTTTAAGGATATTTACTTCTATGTATATAGAGTCTATTATCTTTATATATTCTTTATTGCAGGGATGAAGCAGTATTATTTCACTAAATTCATTTGACTGCAGCATGGTTCATGTAAAGCTAGAAAGCACTCATGCAGAATAAGGCTATTGAATGGTTAAGTGTCATATGCTCTCATCTGCAGAAGCAAGAATTGCTGACTATACTGATGAATGGTGACTGAAAAGGTCTGTTTCACTAGAGGTTAATAAAAATAATGTAAGAGAATAGGATCTAATTATTCAGTAAGAACACATTTAGGCTAAGGCCCCATTTAGTGAGCCGCAGCCAAAAACAGTTGCGGGAAAAAACGTGGAAGAAACGCATTGCTTTTTTTTCCGCAGCTCTTTTCACAGAGAGTCTTTCTGCTTCAATTATACCTATAAGGAAACTGCCAGCATTTCTGTAGGTATAATTGACATGCTGCGATTTTCCAAAATGCAATGGTTTTGGAAACCATAGCGTATCCGCTGCGCATATTTTTCTGCAATGTGCGGATGGGATTCTCTAGAACGCCACGTGGGGCCCTTGTCTTGTTGTATTTATTGTACTTGGTAAACCCATGCAAACGTAGGAAGAACATGCAAACTCCATGCAGATGTTGCCTTTGGTCAGATTTGTACCCAAGACGACAATGCAACTATGCTGCCCATATATGAGAATGAGTTCATTTTTTATTAGAGATCCATACTATCTGAAACCATTTAATGACATGCACATTAAAAAAGAAAATGGAGTTAAGCTGAATCTTTCATTGATAAAATTTATATCAGCTATGCCTGAGGTCTGACTAACAAGGTCTGACTAATCTACCAGAGAACTAAAGAATATGGACAATAATAGCCCCCTATGGTCAAGCGAGAGACAAACTAAGGCTAAGACTGCACTTTGTGGAAACATAGCAGAAATTTTTTTTTTACAGTACTAGCAAAGTGAATAAGATTCTGACTAATCCCATCCACACATGATGTAAAAAAAAAATAAACACTGCAGAAAAACTACATTTTCAAGAATGCATGCATGCCAATGCCAAAACGCAGCATGCCAATTTTACCTGCAGAAATGCTCACATTTTCCCTATAGATTTAATAAGGGAAGAAAAACCGCACAGAAAAACACAGCAAAAATGCAATAAAAAATGCTGCAGGAAAAACTGCAATGCGTTTCAGCTGCATTTTTTTACACAGCGTTTTTTAGCTGCATTCCACAACGTGGGGCCTTGGCGGAAGCGCAACATTTTTGGCTGTTGTGGAAAATACAGCAGAAAAACACACTGCTCTTTTTTACAGTATCAGTAAAGTGACTGAGATTTCATTAATTAATTCCATCCACATATTTAAAAAAAAAAAAAATCTGCGTTTTCAAAAAACGTATGTGTTTTTTAAAGTTGCAGCATGTTAATTTTAGTTGCGGAATTGCAAGCGATTTTACTAAATATTGAATAAGGGAAGAAATAAGCAGAGAAAAATGCAGCAAAAACTCAATGAAAAACACAATGCATTTTCTCTGTCTTTTTTCCTCAGAAATTTTTAGCTGTGTTTCGCTAAGTGGGGCCTTAGCCTAAAGCTGGTTTGGATCCAGTCACTTACCTCTATTCAGAGGCATAGCTGAAGACCCTGATGAAAAAATTAAGCTTGGGCTCCCCTATATGCGCAGCTTCTCTTCATGACAGTTGACCATGACCATCCTATAACTCCAACTACAGCTGCATTATATTTAAAATAAGCCGGTGGAGATGAAAAAAAAAAAAAAAAAAAAAAATCATACTCTCCTTTCCCTGGTGCTCTGATGCCTCCCAGTGTGGTTTGGTCTTGTCGATCCATTGTTGTCTTCCGGTGGAAGTCTCCGCCACACATGACCGCTGAAGCCAATTAGCGGCCTCAGCAAAGGACATGTGACGGGATCCAGGACGTAACAGCAGGCGAGGAGTTTCACTTTTAGAAGACATCAGAGCAGTAGGACCGAAGTGCCCTGGGAGGACACCGGAGCACCGGGGATAGGTGAGTATAATTTTTTTTTTTTTTTTCACCTCGCCCGGCCTATTTTAAAAATAATTTTTTCGGCCGGACAATCTCCTTAAGCCTTTGTAGCAAGTGACCTGACACCTGACATTGTTCCTTCTAAGCTAGAAAATGCAGAGCTGCATTAAATACATATTACTGTACAGTGTCCTAGTAATTATTATAAGTAATTATTATACTACTATACTGCAGTCTGATATACAGGACCACATAGGCAAACAGTATTAAACAGCATCCAGTTGTAATGCAGTGAAAGTTATTGTCCACATCCCTGGTGGTCTAGGTCAGCGAAACATTTAATATCAAAATTCCTTGTGGTCGGGGAAGGGGTTAATTTCTGTATACATGGCAGCCTAAGACTGTTAGGGGGTTAATTCTAGCATTGATGGTGGTATGATACAGTAAAGTGGCCAATGTAAGAAATCATGGACTTGGACAGTTAAATGATCAGTCAGTATAACTGGTGATCTAGGACAGTGAAGGGAGCTAATGCTTAATGTTAAGTTAAACTTTGCTACATCTTTACCTATGGTATACGACAGTGAGCTGTTTAATATATGGATCCCTGATAGTAATGGGTAGTCAAGGGAGTAAAATAAGGAGCACTGATAGTCTAGGGCAAGGTGAAAACACCAGCATAACTGGTGATCTAGGGTAAAGAAGGTGTTTAAAGTGTTAAATGGGTTTTCCAAGGTTAAATATATTGATGAACTCTCATTAGGATAAGTAATCGATATTAGATAGCTGATCAATATCAAATGGCCTTCCAGTTTCCATTCCAGTGAATGGGAGATGAGCTACAGTGACAAATCTCAGCCACTACACAAAGGATGGAGCTCTTGACTCCATTTTCTGTGTTACACTGTGTAGAGTTCGAAAAAGCTGTATTCATACTCAAGTGAGTCGACCAGTATGCACCAACATTGGGAACATGTAGAAGAGACCTGGGATCAGATTTCGGTCGAGACATGCTTGAATTTGATTGAGAACATACTAGAAGGATTTAGGCAGTGTTGAAAGTGGATTTACAAAATACTAACAAAATAATAAAAATAAAAATTTAGATTTTTAGGAGCAAAACAGTAACAATGCAGTTACATGACAAGAATCTGCATAGATAATCATATACTAAATAGTTGCAAGTCAAATTTATTTATGAGATAACCAAGATGATTGGCTATAAAATGATGGTAGTCTCACATTGGTAGCTGTAGTGAATGGAGAGATATGAAGCCTGAAAGTCAAAAGTTCAAAAAATTGTTACCCTTCTGCTACTGAGTATAGTTCAGGCAGCTGCAACTACTGTGAACAACTTATCTATGGGGGTTGCCTGGTTTCAGACCCCTACTAATCTAATATTGATGATATTCACCTCTCCAGGCATCATCATTGACCTGGCTGTAATTTCCTGTATCTTTTATGTACTAATCATAGATAAGTGCAGGCAATAGAAAGGACAGGCAAATCCATTTAAAAGCACTTTAACTGGAGAATCAATGTGTCATGATGGGGCCTCTAGGCCCTCCTGACTTATATCTAGTCTCAACTGCAACCATTGTGGCCTTAAATGCTACACCACTGCATTTATGAACAATTCTAATGCCCTATTCACAAATTCATTATAAGGTTTCAGTGATATTATCTGTGTGCACAATTCAGGATATAACTGAAAAAAGGGCTCATAATTTTTATAGATGAAGGGCAGAATTAATTTCTCTGGTGGAACCAAGGCAACCCAAATAAAGTTGACTTGTTCTTTTCAGGTTTTTCATAAAAAGTCTTATAAATTATCCTAGAAATTGTTTAGTCATATAAAAAGATCAACACTGATGTCAACAATTGATGTTTTCCTTGAGGCTACCACGGCTATATCTAGTGAATTGTCCATTGTAAGTAATAAAACTAAGGTAACCTTGTGTTCAGGCTTTTTCTACTGAGCACTGTTTTCCAGTGACTAAAGAATAACAGTTATTTTAATTATTTTTTTGCAAATGAAAATGAAATGTCAAAATAGTCAACTGGGGTTCCATGCCCACATGCCATCATTCATATGCCCACCTTGAGGTCCCTGGTTCTTGCATTCCAGAGGCATACAAAGAAATCAGATATCACAATAGTTAAACTAACAATGGCTGCCACTCCCCACCAAAATCTATTCCAAATGTACTACTTCTTTATTAAACTAAATGTCTACTATTCTGCTCATAGAGATTGGTGCAGGAAGGGGACAGAGAGCACTGTGCAGCTGTAACTGTATGGCTCCATAGTTTTATGATTGGGCAAAGTGATTCAGGAACATTTTGTTTGACCATTAAGGGGAGAGTCAGCATGCTGTGAAGGGAAACTGTGGGTCCCCCTAACCTAGGGGCTCTATTTTAAGTTCACAAATGTTCTGCTGATTAATTTACAGATACAGTGGGGAAAAAAAGTATTTAGTCAGCCACCAATTGTGCAAGTTCTCCCACTTAAAAAGATGAGCGAGGCCTGTAATCGACATCATAGGTAGACCTCAACTATGAGAGACAAAATGAGAAAATAATTTGCAAATACATTCTTTAAAAATCAGACAATGTGATTTTCTGGATTTGTTTTCTCATTTTGTCTCTCATAGTTGAGGTCTACCTATGATGTCAATTACAGGCCGGCCTCATCTTTTTAAGTGGGAGAACTTGCACAATTGGTGGCTGACTAAATATTTTTTTCCCCCACTGTATAGCAAGTTTTAGTTTGACTTTGTGCAGTGTGATACTGTGTCATGGAAGATAACATGTGATTGGATGGAATTTGTATTTTTTCTGGAAAGTACCTCTAATTTCTTGTGGATATTTTACTAAAGTGTAAAAAAAAATCATAACCATCATAATACAATTATTTTGACATAAAATACAATACCAAAAAACATAATAAAATTGCATGTGCTATGTATTCTGTAACTGTGAAATGCATATTACTGCACACAATTCCTCCATTAAAACTCATTTGTCTCCAGATGCAACTTCTATCATTTGATGTACCTGGGCTTTAATCTACAACTGGGAAAACTAGTTCACCACAGGAGCTAAAAATTTAAATAGCTATATGTCAGAATTCTGATTTAATCACTCTCGAATACATAACTAATGTCCCACTGATTGCTTTGGACTTTATGTTCTTTGATAAAATTTATGAGTGCCTAACAATATATCTTGCACAGTTTGATAGCTGTCCTTTTTTTTTTTTTTTTTAAAGAGGTGGGGCAATCCAAAAAAAATATGGTAGCCCATATGCACCAGTTCTGTGTATGAACAGTGATCAATCAAATAAAAATAAATAACACATGAATGGAAAGCTGCTTGCTCTGAAATAACATCATATTCCTATGATGACCTACATTTATGCTAGACAAAGTAAAAATTTAGAAGACTTCTACTGTATGTTTTCTTTCAAATGTTATCTATGTTTTCAGGAATTTACATATCTAGACATCCCTACCTTAACTGGTAACAATAGTGTACAAAACCGCATTCAACCAATTGCAACCAGACTTCATCGCCTTGAAAATTTACATTAAAAAATAGAGTCCGGTCATGGTATCATCCAAGGTCATCCAAATAATGTGGTGTTCCTGACTGGTAATAGATTAATGCTATAAAAAATAGAATACACACTTTACAGTTCGACATGTTTCTTTACTTCATTTTTTTCACTTGATAGGTGCACAGTAAGTATATTGGTTACATTTCACTCCAGGTGTTGCTTTTAGTTTACTAGTCACCCTGAAGAGTAAGGGTATTGGTCACCCAATAGGATAAGGTTTCTTCAACATTCTGAAACTTAACATACACACATCCTTTTACACCAGACAAAACTTTAAATTCACGTATGTCACTGTTACCTTCATAGAGACCTTCACACCACACACATAACTCATACAAATGACAATTCACAAGATCACTAACTTATGATAACCTTTATTTACACAGATATGAGGAAGGATACTACTGATAGTCTCTCTGTCTCAGGTCCTAGTGACTCCCCAGGGCTCCATCCTAAGCTTGCGTTACCTTATACAGATCTCCCCTTGATCCTTTCCCCTTTTGGGATCCAAATTAGTCTCCCATTTGTAGACCCTTGTGCCCTTCTACCTGACCAAGAGATTATTATATGCTTCCCCTGACCCTGATCTCAGGAACTCCCAACTTACTTAGCTCAATTGTATGTTCCAACCTTTCTATGATGATCACTCTCTGTCCAATGCTTTTCAAAGCTGAACAGGCAGAGTCGTCCTTCAGGGCTCAGGGTATTCAGACCTGTGCTGCACATACCAGCTTGCTGTCCTGGGTCTAGATTCTTCCACAGCCTCACAAAACCTAGACACAGCCTCTACCTAGGAGTCAAACACTACTCACCCCAAACTAGTGTCATCTAATCTGTTGTGTGTTTATTAGCTGGGATAATACATTTACAATGCACAGACTGCCAACTATCAAAGGAAATCAGAAAGGAAAGTTAAAAAGTTGAATCAGTGCAGTGAGGCCCACCTGTGGGTGATCGGCTTCTGGGCCCACTCACAGCTGCAACTACATCAACCCTTATATTTACATCAGTGCTGCTCCACTCACAAGTGGAAAGATCATCATCATATGTGTACAGTAATGTCACTTGTCCATCCAACTGGGTAGAAGCTGAGCAACAAGGATTTTGCACCTCTTAACTCAGTTATGCTGCATATCTTACATGAATATCCCTGTTTTAAGAGCCTTTATTATAGTAATGATGATGTCCCCCATGTGCTCCAGGGCTCCTTTACTATGTTTTGGATTACTTCACATTGTGTACATCTGCTTTGGGAACTTTAAAGTTATGAAGGTGCCGAATTTCACTGGGGATCAGGTGCTTAAAGAGGTTGTCGAGGATAAAATGAAATTCCTACACTAATCTAAACACCCTCCTCTCGCCTACTTTCTAAGTGACATACTTTAGCAAAAATGTATAGTTACCCATATACCTGGGACGGTCATGTGACCACCCCAGACACATTTTCTGATTATCCGGTGATGTTCTGTTTCCCCATTTCTGGAAATGGAACATCACCAATACTCCCCCCTCTACCCCATCATGTTTATGTGTCTTCCTCTCCAGACTTCCCTTCTGGGGTGGCTCCACCTCTTCTTTGACTCTGACGCATGCGCAGTAGAGATGGCACTCATCTCTACTGCGAGGCGTCGGAGGCATCTCCAGCCTGCGCATGCTCCGGCAGAGTCAAAGAAGAGGAGGAGCCGGTCCCCACAGAATGGAAGTCTGGACAAGAAGACACATAAGTATGATGGGGTGGAGGGGGGCTGAGTTACTTAGTTGGGAAGGGCTAGTAGTGGGTAGGATAGCTAGGGAGACAGAGAGGGGGTGTGAGGGAGTGAGAGAGGAAGGGGGAGTGAGTGAGAAGGAGGTGGTGTGAGTCATCCTACAACTAACATGATGCTTTGCATTAGCTAAGACACCAGGAAGCTACACCATGTAAACAAATGCTGAGGATGCCAGGAGCTTCCAGAGAAACCCAGAAATCACTAAAAACACTGCTAAAGGTATTTGGGTACACTTATTAACCCATTAATAGCACTAACAGACCTTTTAAAAAAAAATGTTTTTTGCCCGGAAAACCCCTTTAAGGCTGTAGTGTGATTCATACAGACAAAGCATGCATGAAAACTTTCATATAATATAACCAATATCTGCAAAGTCCAAATTAATGTTCAAATGCGCCTCCTTGAAGAGATTTTCTGATGATATACATAGAAGGATTGCTGCTAGCATATGATATTAAGATAATGATGCACTTGAACCTTCACTAACTCTAGGCATCTCTGACACAGTATTGCATTCAACTAAGTGCTATGACTTCTTTTGCAACAAACGAATGAGAACATGTCACCAGGGCTAGTTCCAGGGTTATGTGAGCCTTTGGGCGACAGAGTCTCAGTGGGCTCCTTTCCGGCATGGTAAAAACATGATGTAAGCTTTTCTTTACTTTTGTAACAGATAAAAAAGTCCTGAATGCACAATGTCAGAAAAGTAAAAAACAAGACTACAGCTAAAAGTTACACGCCAGATGTTAGAGCAGTAAACAGGGAGCACATGCTCCTGTTCCTATTCAAGTAATGGGAGCAGATGCATGCGCTCCCTGTCCACTGCTGTAACTTCTGGTACCCACAGAATGACACAACAGCTGAACTGTGCGAGGTCCAGGAGTCAGACTCCCACAGGTCACATACTGATATTGTATCCTGTGGATAGGTCATGAGCATGAAAAATCATTATGGGGCCAGAAAGTCAGTTTAATTACCCAGAGCAAGACTCCAGGGGTAGAGAGAACTGTCAGTCCAGGCATTTGTTGCAAGGTATTTCTGAGGAGGTAGGGTCACTAGCAGAGGGAACCTGATGAAGCGTTGCTCCAGCAGGTGTCTTTGAAGTGATGAAGAGGTACCTACATGGAGATTTGAGAAAGTGGTACATCAGCAGGGGCCTCTGAGGTACTGAAGGTGCCACTGTGACGTAAGGGGTGAGGCATTGCAGCATCATTTTATGCTTCCATGTCTCTTCACTTCTCAGTGCCCCCCTCCTCACTTCACACGCCACTGTACTCACACAGTGGATTCCTCCATTGTCAGGCTGTTCATGGCTGCTCCTGTATAGCTTCACCCCTTTGGTATCCAGCCCCACCCCTCCTTGAGAGCTGTCATGTAGTTATATGAGATGACACAGACAATATTACAACATGGCAGCTCCCAACAAAGGGCAGGTTTGAATACCGAAGGCTATACAGGATCAGCCAAGAGCAGCCTGGCGATGGAAAATTTAGCAGCAAAGAGTAAGACTGGAGGTGCAGAAGAAGCCTGGCAGCCCATGCAGACAGTTTTAATTGCACAGTCGTCCCAAATTGGTAAAGATGATGACACCAGCCCTGTATGTTACTGTTCCTATGAAGCACCTTGTTGGAAGTGTAAAAGATGAAGGAGCTTGTGCTTTGTCTATTGCTACAGCTGCTTAAATCTAGGGATAGGTGGGGCAAATATTGTACCTGCTACTATTCATAGATAGATAGATTAATTAAGATGCAGAAAATAAATATCAAGCATTCTGCTTTGCAACATCTGCTGCTATATTTGTGTATCCTGTCTGTTATGTCTTCAGACTACATTTTATTGTGCCACTTAACAGATGGATTTGATGTTCCTCAATACCATAGCTGTGGGCTATAACAGTATGTAGTGTTGCTATGTTCCAGTATTAAACCACTGCATAGCAAAGTTCCTATATACTTTAGCAATAATTTGAAATGGGAACCACATTATTCAGGCATGATTCAATAAATGCAATAACATTTTTCATATAAAAAAGCCTTCTGAAATGCAGAAATGTGTTTAGGTTACAAGAACAAAAAACTTATCCCTTCATTCCAGCTACCAGATGTCTTTTGACCCACTATTTGAGGGCGGATCACATTTGAAGCTAAGCATGGGCCACAACAGTTGCCTTTACATACAAATGGTACATCACTGCCTGTCCGCAGCAGTTATGCGCCATTTATGAAGAGGTCACCACTGAGGCCTAGTATTTAAATATTGTTCTGCACTCTGTATAGTAAAGTAGGGTGCTATTTGGATGGCCTGTCAAACCCATATCAGTATCAATGTAAATTCAAGCACTCCGTTGGTTATGCAAAAAGTGAAAAAAAAATTTATTTGTGTTTCACAATTTATCCTTGTCTATGAAGCAGTACAGGATTATATAAGAGTAGAGAAGTTAACGTGTAGACTTGTAAATACTTGTCAGAGTCTCCCAGACGTTTCGGTTGTTAAACCTTCCTCGGTGGGAGTATTCAGGTGCCAAATCAAGTCGATGCAGTTGCTGAGTATATAAAAAATGAAGCAAAATGTGCCAAGAGAGAAGACCCAGGCAGGCAGATATAATAGTGGAATATGTCACAAGTAAAGCTGAGATGTGTAGAGAAGGAACATGTCATGGCTGCAGGCAGGGTCTTCTCTCTTGGCACATTTTGCTTCAGCAACTGCATCGACTTGATTTGGCACCTGAATACTCCCACCGAGGAAGGTTTAACAACCGAAGCGTCTGGGAGACTCTGCCAAGTATTTACAAGTCTACACGTTAACTTCTCTACTCTTATATAACCCTGTACTATTTCATGGACAAGGATAAATTGTGAAACAAAAATAATTTTTTTTTCACTTTTTGCATAACCAACGGAGTGCTTGGATTTACATTGACCACTGAGGCCTGTGACTGGCTGTAGTGGTGACCTGCCCAAAAAAGACATCTATATCACGTCAACAGCACTGACTGGACGACTGAGCAGAGGGATAAGTTAGTTTTTTAATTTACTTAAACACATTGCTGCATTTAGAAGGCATTTATGGCTGTTGGGCAACCCCTTTAATCCTAATTCTTCTATATTACAAACTACTGTATAATGTAAAATATTAACAAAGATTTGATAATCATAATTTTTATTTCAAGCATTCATTTTATTTAATAGTATATTCCTGACATGAATTAATTAACACATTATCATTCAAATAACAAGGTGTATATGTGTATAAAATTAGAATGCAGTATGCATATTATTATAGAAAAAAGTCTATGTTAAGCTTTACTCTTATTAAAGGGATTGTTAGGATGTAAAGTTCTTAGGAACTTATTTACCTATCATTAAAATATTTTTAAGACTTTCTCCATAAAAACATAAAAATGAAAAATCTTTGTTTTTGTACCTCACATAGGGGGTAATTAAATAAATTTCAAGGTTGATTCCTTGAATATTTTTCTGATAGCCCTCTATTGGATTTGATTAATATGCATTATTAATGTAATCAGTTTAAAAGTTCATATGCAGTTCCAAATTATCTCATGTATACTGCTTCAATTGACAGTGTGACCTATTTTTACAGTAACATTCTTGTATGTAGGTGCCTTAGCCCTATGACTTTGAGAACTTGTTTCATTCCATAAACTTAATGTAAGTGCATATGTATAAAAATATTTCTTTAGAAATATGTTGTCCACACAATTATAGACAGAAGTTTCAGATTTCTATGTGTGTAAAATTATACCTCTAGTTGTCAACCTTAAATATGAATGACCTGTCTGGTCTCCAAAAAGAATGGTTTGACCATTTCACAGAGTGTTTTATACAACATTTTATAAACAAATGGTCTCCATTTTAATTTTTTTTTTTGCAGGTCTCCCTTAAACAATACAACATAGAGTAACTTGCAAATGAGCCACTGATATAGATATCTATACTTATTAGTTTTAGATATATCTCTATTTATGTTCAATACTTTAAGGGGTTGTGCAGGATTAGAAAACATGGCTGCTTTCTTCTTCTCAGGAAGTGACCTCACATCAGTTGCTCTGATCGTGAGCATTAAGACCCCCAGCACCTCAATCAAAGCTGACCAAACCACCATTTTCCCGTGGATTGCTGGCCTCATGAGTGAGATCCGAGGTTGGCGATCCGTTACTATGACAATCATGAGCCCATTGAAGGCTCCCAGGTTTGTCTCCTGTTAACTTCTATTGCAGGCTGTTCTATGCTCTATATGCCGTGTTTTTGCAATGTATTGCATTACATTAGCATTGTAATGCACTGCATAAGTGATCATAACCCTTGGAGATCAAGACTCCTAGGAGGTCTAATAATTACAGTAAAAAAAAAAAGTCAAAACAATATAAAAAAAAAATAACAATTCAAATCACCCCCTTTCCCTAGAACACATATAAAAGTACATAAAAAAGTAAAACACATACACATTAGGTATCCCTTGTGTCCAAAAATGCCCTGTCTACAAACTTCTATAAATATTTTTCACATACGGTGAACTCCGTAGGGGGAAAAAAATCAATAGCACTGAACTGCTGTTTATTCACTGTTTCACGTCCCATAAAAATTTGGAGAAAAAGCAACCAAAGCAATAGATATTCCCCAAAATGGTATAAATAAGAAGTACATCTGGTCCCATAAAAAATACTACCTGTGTGTACTGGAAAAACTGAAACTTGGTTGCACTATTGTTGTTTGCACTTCTTAACAGTGTTCTGAAATGCACATGAAAATCTGTTTGGTGTTAGCAGCCAGTTTTTGACTTAAAGGAGAACTACCTGTTACAGTTTATGAATTTACTGCCTTGATTTTGAACTCTTTACTGTACACTGGCTTGCAAAAGTATTCATATCCCTTGAACTTTGTCACCTTACAACCACAAACTTAAATATATTTTACTGAGATTTTAAGTGATAGACCAACACAAAGTAGAACATAATTGTGAAGTGGAATGAAAGTGATACATGGTTTTCAAAATTTTAATCAAATAAAAATCCGAAAAGTGTGACGCGTAAAAGTATTCAGCCCACTGTACTCTGATACCCCTGAATAAGATCCAGTGAAATCAATTGCCTTCAGAAGTCACTTAATTGGTTAATAGAGTCCCACTGTGTGTAATTTAGTCTCAGTATAATGTGACAATTGGGGCATTTAGCCTCATAGGCGGCAGCCTCCTGGACTCCACAGAGGTGTTGGTGGTACTGGGTGCCAAACAAGCAGCATATCAGACAGTGGTAATCCAAAATAAATGGCTTTATTCAGCTTGTGAGTAAAAACAGGAACAAAACAAAAAAACAGCCTAGCCCACACACAGGGCACTACCTCACTACTTGAGCCCTGACTAGCCTCTGGGGGCAAGAAGCTTTACTGAGGCTTCTCCTCAGCAGTCTGGCTCACACTTAGCTCAAGCAAGTCTGCTTTGGAATCCAGTCCTCTTGGGACAGACCGCCTTGTCTGTCTCCAATTGGTTCCACCATGTACCTGCTCCCTGCAGGTCTCCAGCCACTCTCTCCTGCTGCGTACACTCCCTCTGGAGTTGGGCCCCACCTATGGGTGTGATTGAGGACCTTTTTAACCCTGGTTTGGGTCGCTCACCAGCGTCCTCTAGGTTCACACTCTTACAATAAATACACCTGTTGTGTGAAGGCCTCACTGGTTTGTTAGAGAACACTACCAGTAGTGAACAAACAGCATCATGAAGACCAAGGAACTCGCCAGACAGGTCAAAGATAAAGTTGTGGAGAAGTTTAACCAGGGTTAGGTTATAAAAACATATCCCAAGCTTTGAGCATCCACAGGAGCACTGTTCAATTTATCATCCAAAAATGTAAAAAGTATTCTACAACTGTAAACCTACTAAGACATGGCCATCAACCTAAACTAACAGATCGAGCAAGGAGAGCACTGGTCAGAGAATCAGCCAAGAGGCCCATGGTCACTCTAGAGGAGCTGCAGAAATCCACAGCTCAGGTGGGAGAATCTGACCACAGGACAACTATAAGTCGTGCACTCCACAAATCTGGCCTTTGTGGAAGAGTGGCAAGAAGAAAACCATTGTTGAAGGAAAGACATAAGAAGTGCCGTTTGCAGTTTGCCACAAGCCATATAGGGGACACAGCAAATATGTGGAAGAAGGTGCACTGGTCAGATGAAACCAAAATCAACAGGGAAGCTGGTCAGAGTTGATGGGAAGATGGATGAAGCTAAATACAGGGCAATCCTGGAAGAAAACTTGTTGGAGGCTGCAAAAGACTTGAGACTGTGAAGGAGATTCACCTTCCAACAAGACAATGACCCTAAACATACAGCCAGAGCTACAGTGGAATGTTTTAGATCAAAGAATATTCATGTGTTAGAATGGCCCAGTCACAGTCCACACCTAAATCCCATTGTGCATCTGTGTCAGAATATGAAAATTGCGGTTCACAGACATGCTCCATCCAATCTGGCTGAGCTTGAGCTATTTTGCAAAGAAGAATGGTCAAAAATCTCATAGACATATCCCAAAAGATTTGCAGCTGTAATTGCAGCAAAATGTGGCTCTACAAAGTATTGATATAGGAGGGCAGATTACTTTTTCACATTACACGTTTTAAAATTTTGAAAACTATGTATCATTTTCCTTCCACTTTACAATTATCTGCTACTTTGTGTTAATTGATCACTTAAAATCTCAATAAAATACATTTAAGTTTGTGGTTGTAAGGTGACAAAATGTGAAAAAGTTAAAAAGTTCAAGGGGTATGAATACTGCATACATCCTGAGAAAAAAGTGCTGAGATTAAATTAGTTATTACCGTTTTACTCTTGCACACTTGATTTATGAAATTGATAATACAATTATTTTGATTTAATATATGTATATATATATATATATATATATATATATATATATAGTATATATTCAAATCTATCAAGGTGCAGTGGCTTAAAAGGGTTGTCCAGTTTCAACAAATAAATGTCATTGTTTCTATACTGAAAAATTCACAGCTCATTACAGTCACATGGACTGCTTTTCTAAATTGCAACATGTAATGTTAGAAGGATTGTTTTTACCATTTAACATTTAAAAGTAGTCTACCACCTCCCCCAAGAATAATCAACTGCCAGTATTCACCCAGGTTACTGAGTAATACACATGCTCAGAGTGATACACAGAGTGATATACATACTATTGTGATAAACAACATACCTTTGTTATGTTTGTCATTTTTGTAGATTTTGAAAAACAACTTTGAAGTCTTATAGAAAGGAGGCAATTGAGCACCGGGATGGGCCTTCAGTCCTGGGATCACTGCTCTTGCTGCTCAAGTAGGATTGGTGATGGCATAGCAGTGGCAGGATCAACTCTCACTTGCATGGGGTGTCACACGCAGGAGATGGTAGGGGTAGGCAGCAGTGCTCCACAAAACTGAAGTCCCTCCCCATATGCACAAATTGCCTCATTTGCATAAGACTTCATAATTGTTTTTCTCCAACTCTACAAATGTGACATATGTAGCATAGATATGTTGTTAATCATTGTAATATACTTAGTAACATTAAAGGTGGCAGTTGAATATGCTTGGGGGAGGAGGTAGACTTCCTTTAAAGTGGTATACACTCAATAATGAGACATAATATCGATGCTTGCTTACAACTGTCTAGTTAATATTTTAAATCCTTAATATGACAATTTTTTAGAAACATACATGAAAGTATATATTAAGTATACATTAAGCATTGTTTTTTTCTATAGTGGGGAACTTGATAGACAGTGCAGTAGTACAAATTTCTATGCAAAGAATGGTTCAATGGACTGTAGGACATGCAAAGAATATAGTATATGGAAATAGGATTCAGTGAGTCATTATTTAAATAAAATGGATATGTGTCACCACAGACTATGTCTGCATATTCCTGCCTGTTAATAATGCACTCTCAGCTAAATGTTTTTGAAGAGACGAAAACAAGACAAAACAAGACATTACCCTATTAAGGACCTCTCTTCTATGTATATACTTGTGCAGCTCTGTTAAACCTAGAAATTGCCCTAAGACAACAATAAAAATGGAGTGCTTTTGAGGCAGAAAATTGCTTTTCAGGGCTGCTTTAGGAAGGACATATTATGACAGGTGAAAAAAAAGTCGTCACTGGATATTGACAACAGGACACATAACCATGACAAATAAAAAATCCAAGTCATGTTCATTCAGTATACTCCCAAAAATAAGAGCATTTTTTTGTTAAATTAATTTGTGAACATATGGACAAGTAAAAAAACCTTTTGGAAAATAGATCAAAAACCTATAATCGATATCTTGTGCAGTCCATCTGACCTCTGGAGAGATAGATAGGTAGATAGATAGATAGATAGATAGATAGATAGATAGATAGATAGAAGGATAGATCACATATTTATACACATAATAAGAACATAGTAATACTGTGGTGAATGAGACACGTGATGTAAAACAGAGCTATCAATATAAAGATTAAACAACTACATCTGTAAATATTGGAGCAGTTCATTACAGTACCAAACAAAATAGAAAAATTATTGGGTTCCCCTTGTTGTCACCTACAATTCTCTTCTTGAGATGCTGAGGGGAGTCACCCTGAAACTACCCACACTATGACAAAAAGATGACCATTTAAAATCAATATTTCCAGGCGCCCCTTTCCTGTGTTATAGGCAGCCCCCTAATCTCAGGAATATCATCATCAAGAGCTTAATATCCCCTCCAACAGGAACAGGACCATTTCCCGGCAAACAGAAAAAATGTAAAACCTGCTCATAAATAATGACCACTAGACAAGATAGACATCTCCAACATGAATCAAATGTGGTCCACTTAATTATATGTACCACCTCCAACAAGTCCAGCTCTTTGCATGATTTAATAGCTGCAGCTCCACTGATTCTGACACAGTTGGAATTTTTTCTCTAGCTTCCACTAGAATGCTGTTAGTTTTGGTACCTTATATGCTATTTAGACTCTGTACTGTCAGGAGGGCAGTGTCAGGCAGGCAAAATTCCTGCTGCACTAGAATCATTGGAGTAGCACCTATTAACAGAACTTGAATTGGTGGAGCTGGTGAAAGTTCCTCTTTAAAGAATGTGACCTTTGATCTGGTGAGGTTATCACAAACAGTAACCAAATCTCAATAGGGGGGGGCAATAAAACTTTCAGACTCCTTATCTAGGAACTGCTCCAATATTTTCTGCTGTTGTTGTTTACTCCTTATATTGATAGCTCTGTTTTACATCACTTTTCCAGGGGTGTATAAATATGTGACTCATCAGATATTGTGTTATACCATGCCTAATGAAGAGATCTAAGTAGTCTCAAAAGCTTCATATTTGTCATCATCTTTTCAGTTAGCAATCAGAAAATGTCAACTACTACTCTTAATTTATGTCTTTTATAAAATTGCACCTGTCTAGGAGAAACATACTGTATGCCAGGCAGCAAGGGATCATCGTTGGTATTTTGGAAGCAGGAAAATGGGCATGTAAAAGGATCTAAGCAACTTCGAAAAGGACAAAATTGTGATAGTTGGACAACTAGGTCAGAACATTTAAAAAACTGATGGTTTTGCCAAGCATTCCCAGTATGCATTGGTTAGTACCTGCCAAAAATACTGCATTTCTAAGAACAACTGGTAAATCAGCAAGAAGGTCTCTTAGGTGCCTAAGGCTTATTGATGTGCATGGGCAGCAAAGGCTGTCCCATCTACAGATGTAACCACTTTTACCCTAGCCCTAATGAGGTGAAGGACTCCAGTTTTTCTTTAACCAATTGATCGCAACGATGCAACATGCTAGCAAACGCCTTGACATGCTGAAATTCACAACACAGTCACTTGGGGCTGCAAAATGACACATAAAGGATAGCTAGCATTTCATGAAAAAGCTGCTCATCTGTTGACACGTGTATCTGGACATGTCCAACCAAGAGGAATGCTAGGGAAGTCACCCCTCAAGTTAAAATGGATACGATATTTTTTTGACATACAATGATCTTTTCTGAATTATTGTAACTTGAAACAAGACCAAATATACAATGCTTAGCTGAAGGTTTCAGCATATCAGCATGGAGATGTAACAGGTAAGACCCTACATGTTAGTAAGACCCTCTAATAAAGAGCATGAACTGATTGGTTGACTAGTAGTTGAACCATGATGGACCAATTCATTTGTACAGTGGAAAAAAAAGTATTTAGTCAGCCACCAATTGTGCAAGTTCTCCCACTTAAAAAGATGAGAGAGGCCTGTAATTGACATCATAGGTAGACCTCAACTATGAGAGACAAAATGAGAAAACAAATCCAAAAAATCACATTGTCTGATTTTGAAAGAATTTATTATATATATTATATAGAATATATATATATATATATATAGAATTATATTTATATAATATATATATATATATATATATATATATATATTATATATAATTTTTAGACTCTCACTTTATAGCTCCAAGTTATTTTCATACTAAAATAAAGATATAATAAAAGTTTCAGTAAATGCATAGAAAGGTATATTGTCACATTGCTCAGAATATAAATAACTCTTTGAGTGACCCTGCACTTTGTTATGTGAAATAGAACATATTAAATATAATTATCACAAATAATGATGAATGATACTGTAGCCATTATTTTCATTGAATAAAACTCACGTGAAAGAATAAAAATCAGAGTGTATTGTAATTTTACAAATATATTAGCCTGATGTTTTTCTAAATCTGTCATGTTTCCTACACCTATTGGTGGAAGAGGAATTATATCAGAAACTACGGTGATATATGTTCACATGGGCTTTTTCTGTAAATTAGGAATAAAAGCTTCTGTGTCTCCTGCAGTGCAATGATTTGTGTTTCTTCACACATTATGCTTTCATCACATACAATATCCCTTTGAGAAAATAAATCTAAATGCACATGCATGGTGTTGAAGTCTCTACGCCTTTTTCAATCCCGTAAAAGTAATTGCAGTAGCTCCAAAGTGAGATCTCGTCTCCTCCAGCTTTCTAGCTCTCCGATCAGTTTTACTTTCTGGTTAAAATATTTAAAATTGTTAAATGTTAAAATTTATGATTTAGAAATAGTTAATGTTTTAATTGTATTTAATCAATTTGATATTATTAATTAAACTAAACTATAGGGTAAACTAAAATAATATGTTATACCCTAAAGAGCTCCATACAAATAACAAATAATTCAGCTGAATCAGCCAAATTCAATGGGGCCGACCATTATATGTGTGTGGGGGAAGGAAGCACTGGGCATGTTGATTTTTTATCATGCCTGATCCTTTGTTCCCTTGGCAATAAAGCATTGAACCCAGCTCTCACCTCCATTACTGACACCGTGTGTGAGCTCATTGAAGCCAAGTATGCATGTGTACGGATGTGTTGGTAAAAATAGCTGTCAGCCAGATAAGCTGACAGCTATTAAAGGTGTATGGCCACCCTTGCACTTCACTGTTTTACACTTATTGAAAAATACAGAAGTTTTCTTTAGTCTAACAATGTAGAAGGGAAGGCAATTGGAGACAAGTGAGGGTTGAAGCTACTTATATGATGGCATAGTAGGAGCATGGTTATTGTGGGTTGATGTTGTACTGTTGAGATGGGTTTTCAGGTTGTGCTTGAAGGTTTCAATCATGGAAGATAGTCTGAAGCATTGGGGTAGTAAGTTAGAGAGTATGGGGGAGATAAGGGAGAAATAATGCAAATGTTTCTGTAAAGAGTATATATATACAGTACAGACCAAATGTTTGGACACACCTTCTCATTCCAAGAGTTTTCTGTATTTTCATGACTATAAAAATTGTAGATTCACACTGAAGGCATCAAAACTATGAATTAACACATGTGGAATTATATACTTAACAAAAAAGTGTGAAACAACTGAAAATATGTCTTATATTCTAGGTTCTTCAAAGTAGCCACCTTTTGCTTTGATTACTGCTTTGCACACTCTTGGCATTCTCTTGATGAGCTTCAAGAGGTAGTCACCTGAAATGGTCTTCCAACAGTCTTGAAGGAGTTCCCAGAGATGCTTAGCACTTGTTGGCCCTTTTGCCTTCACTCTGCGGTCCAGCTCACCCCAAATCAACTCGATTGGGTTCAGGCCTGGTGACTGTGGAGGCCAAGTCATCTGGCGTAGCACCCCATCACTCTCCTTCTTAGTCAGATAGCCCTTACACAGTCAGGAGGTGTGTTAGGGGTCTTTGTCCTGTTGAAAAATAAATGATGGTCCAACTAAACGCAAACCGGATGGAATAGCATGCCGCTGCAAGATGCTGTGGTTACCATGCTGGTTCAGTATTCCTTCAATTTTGAATAAATCCCCAACAGTGTCACCAGCAAAGCACCCCCACACCATCACACCTCCTCCTCCATGCTTCACGGTGGGAACCAGGCATGTAGAGTCCATTCATTCACCTTTTCTGCGTCGCACAAAGACACGGTGGTTGGAACCAAAGATCTCAAATTTGGACTCATCAGACCAAAGCACAGATTTCCACAGGTCTAATGTCCATTCCTTGTGTTCTTTAGCCCAAACAAGTCTCTTCTGCTTGTTGCCTGTCCTTAGCAGTGGTTTCCTAGCACCTATTTTACCATGAAGGCGTGCTGCACACAGTCTCCTCTTAACAGTTGTTGTAGAGATGTGTCTGCTGCTAGAACTCTGTGTGGCATTGACCTGGTCTCTAATCTGAGCTGCTGTTAACCTGCGATTTCTGAGGCTGGTGACTCGGATGAACTTATCCTCTGCAGCAGAGGTGACTCTTGGTCCTCCTTTCCTGGGGCGGTCCTCATGTGAGCCAGTTTCTTTATAGCGCTTGATGGTTTTGGCCACTGCACTTGGGGACACTTTCAAAGTTTTCCCAATTTTTCGGACTGACTGACCTTCATTTCTTAAAGTAATGATGGCCACTCGTTTTTCTTTACTTAGCTTTTTTCTTGCCATAATACAAATTCTAACATTCCATTCAGTAGGACTATCAGCTGTGTATCCACCTGACTTCTGAACAACACAACTGATGGTCCCAACCCCATTTATAAGGCAAGAAATCCCACTTATTAAACCTGACAGGGCACACCTATGAAGTGAAAACCATTTCAGGTGACTACCTCTTGAAGCTCATCAAGAGAATGCCAAGAGTGTGCAAAGCAGTAATCAAAGCAAAAGGTGGCTACTTTGAAGAACCTAGAATATAAGACATATTTTCAGTTGTTTCACACTTTTTTGTTAAGTATATAATTCCACATGTGTTAATTCATAGTTTTGATGCCTTCAGTGTGAATCTACAATTTTTATAGTCAAGAAAAAACAGAAAACTCTTGGAATGAGATGGTGTGTCCAAACTTTTGGTCTGTACTGTATATATATATATATATATATATATATATATATATAGACAAATCAAATGACACTGCAAATAAAGGGTTCCAATTAATGAAAACTGACATTCGAGGAGATTTTTTTTTCCAAAATCATACCTATCATACACGATTCTTTTGAATTACTCTTTTAGAATCCGGTGCAATAAACCTTTAACTTTAATGTCACAAATAATTTGTATGCAAGCACATAGGCCTGGCTATCTTTCTGGCAGTGTGTTTTATGTAGTACAGTCAAACAGATTTCCAAGAACATTTTCAGAACTCATTCACTTTCCATGATTTCCTGCAGTGCAGTTACTGTACAAATAGATATCCAGCATGTGAAAAAAGGAGTTCTAACCTATATTTCAAAATGTCTTATACATAATTCTTTATAGTTACCAGGCACAGGAGTTGTTAATGTCATAGAAATTTATCAAAAACATTTCACTTTTGATCATTTTGTACTTACCTGAAATACCTGCTGGTAGCCATTAGAAGTGTAATTCAGTTGTACAGCAGGAAAACCAGGGAGATCACAGATAACGCAATAGAAATTTCCTGCATATTTCTACAAGTGTAAAAACATAAAGAGTGAAAAAATGAAAATCTATTTGAGAAGTTAACAGTTTCTGTGATGAGGATTAGCTACATTTTATGAACTGATGATTTTTATGGACTGTAATGTGCAATAAATATTATACTGAATGTAGATAGGTTATATTTTTTGCATTCACAGATGGGACTCAACTGTAGCATGGCTATATAACCAATGAATATGATGTCACTTCCTGAAAAGAGGAAATGGAGGTCACTCTCACAGTCCTGGATAACCCTTTAAGCCCAGCCCCACATGGCGGAAATGCTGTGGAAAAAAATGCAGCGTTTTACAGTCATAGCAAAGCAGATGGGATTCTAGTGAATTCCATCCTCAATTTAGCGGAAAAATACACACAACAGACATGCTGCGATTTCCAAAACCGCTGGCGGTTTCCCTATAGGTATAATGGAAGCAGAAATTCTGCAGAGGTTTCTTTCTGTGAAAAGCACTGCAGAAAAAAACATTTTTTGCTGCAGGATGCTTCATGGGCCCTATGCCTAAGTGTGCTTTCCAGGATTAGAATATGGATGGCATCAATGTTAGTTCAATGTGGATCTAACATTGAATCCTGATACTCCCTCTGATCAGCTGATTAAGATCTGATTTCTAGGATGATAGAAACTTGGTTTGAAGATGGGAAGGTCAATTTCTGATAATAATAGAACAACAACTACAAGAAGTGCATAGTATACTGGTGTCCCAGCATTTAAAAAAAATATACTAATACACACTAATATAACCAATACACAATGACCCAAGGCTGAGCAGTGTGGAAATAGTACAATTGGCAAATGACAAAAATGGTGGCTATTCTGGTCATGGTGGCTATTGACGGCAACAACCTCTTACAGGTTCATAGGCATCACAGAGATGAGAGGTTGCACTGATGTGATGGTGATGGATCTCTCAGGGCACTCCCTGCTACGTGTCTCCTATGTGATGGTGTTTTAGGGTGCCTTTGGTGTTAGGTGCTAATGAAGGCACAGGAGACAGGCAGGCAGTTGAAACAGATGATCATGGCACAATTTGCTTAGCAAAGTTTGTTTCATTTACAAGTCAATATGGAGAAACATCAACTTACAACGGGCTAGTTGCACATATCTGGCACTTTACATACACGGACAGGAGTACCTATTGCTCTTCATCTCAAGTCCCTTTTCACCTTCAATCAGTAAAGTAAAGTAAAAACATAATGGAGGAAAGCTTCCACCATGTTTTCTAACATTAGAGTGAATGCAGACAAACACCCTATGGAGTATGCTCTGTCTATGATGGATGAGAGCAATGGACATTAATAATGGTAGTGTGACCCTACCCTTAGCAGTAGCCTTTTTTGGGTAAAAATGTATATATATATATATATATATATATATATATATATATATATATATATTGGTCTCCCCATAATCGTTACTGAATGTACTATATATATATATATATATATATATATATATATATACAGTACAGACCAAAAGTTTGGACACACCTTCTCATTCCAAGAGTTTTCTGTATTTTCATGACTATAAAAATTGTAGATTCACACTGAAGGCATCAAAACTATGAATTAACACATGTGGAATTATATACTTAACAAAAAAGTGTGAAACAACTGAAAATATGTCTTATATTCTAGGTTCTTCAAAGTAGCCACCTTTTGCTTTGATTACTGCTTTGCCCACTCTTGGCATTCTCTTGATGAGCTTCAAGAGGTAGTCACCTGAAATGGTTTTCACTTCATAGGTGTGCCCTGTCAAGTTTAATAAGTGGAATTTCTTGCCTTATAAATGGGGTTGGGACCATCAGTTGTGTTGTTCATGGCTCACATGAGGACCGCCCCAGGAAAGGTCACCAGCCTCAGAAATTGCAGGTTAACAGCAGCTCAGATTAGAGACCAGGTCAAGGCCACACAGAATTCTAGCAGCAGACACATCTCTACAACAACTGTTAAGAGGAGACTGTGTGCAGCAGGCCTTCATGGTAAAATAGCTGCTAGGAAACCACTGTTAAGGACAGGCAACAAGTAGAAGAGATTTGTTTGGGCTAAAGAACACAAGGAATGGATATTAGACCTGTGGAAATCTGTGCTTTGGTCTGATGAGTCCAAATTTGAGATCTTTGGTTCCAACCACTGTGTCTTTGTGCGAAGCAGAAAAGGTGAATGAATGGACTCTACATGCCTGGTTCCCATGGTGAAGCATGGAGGAGGAGGTGTGATGGTGTGGGGGTGCTTTGATGGTGACACTGTTGGGGATTTATTCAAAATTGAAGGAATACTGAACCAGCATGGTAACCACAGCATCTTGCAGCGGCATGCTATTCCATCCGGTTTGCGTTTAGTTGGACCATCATTTATTTTTCAACAGGACAATTACCCCAAACACACCTCCAGACTGTGTAAGGGCTATTTGACCAAGAAGGAGAGTGATGGGGTGCTACGCCAGATGACCTGGCCTCCACAGTCACCAAACCTGAACCCAATCGAGATGGTTTGGGGTGAGCTGGACCGCAGAGTGAAGGCAAAAGGGCCAACAAGTGCTAAGCATCTCTGGGAACTCCTTCAAGACTGTTGGAAGACCATTTCAGGTGACTACCTCTTGAAGCTCATCAAGAGAATGCCAAGAGCGTGCAAAGCAGTAATCAAAGCAAAAGGTGGCTACTTTGAAGAACCTAGAATGTAAGACATATTTTCAGTTGTTTCACACTTTTTTGTTAAGTATATAATTCCACATGTGTTAATTCATAGTTTTGATGCCTTCAGTGTGAATCTACAATTTTTATAGTCATGAAAAAACAGAAAACTCTTGGAATGAGAAGGTGTGTCCAAACTTTTGGTCTGTACTGTATATATATATATATATATATATATATATATATATATATATAACAAATATAGCAAAGGTTTACATGGCTCATAACCAGAGGCGTAACTAGAAATGGCTCCCAAGGTGAACATTTGACATAGCGCCCCCCGACCCAGAATGGGCAGAACTATTAGGGGACTATTACAGTAATAGTGCCCTCCATAGGTAATAGCTAGAGACGGACAAATCCTTTCCTGTTATATCTGAACAAATTCGGAATGAACCAGGGGCTCACTTTGTACGAACCACAGGACAAAACAAATCTTCTGTGGTTAGCTCATCTTATCCACCATTATCCAATGTGGAGGTAATTAATAGGATTAACCAGTGGAAAAGCGTTTTTTTTTCCTAGTGGAGGGAACATTCTAAAGGGGGGGTGGACTTTAAATTTTTGCCTCAAGCAGCAGATAACCTACAATTGGCCCTGATTATAGTTTCTTCCCAAACTCCAAATACATGCTGATTCTGAATTGTGAGTCATACAGTATATGGGACAGTGACTGACAATGTCTGTAAAGCATCTATAAAACTAAGCAAACTAAATAAATAAAAACTGAAAAGTCTGGCTCTCAGCCCAAAAAACATAGGTTCCTAAGTCATACCATATTATAGCCATGTAAAAAAGTACCGACATTAAGAAACTTGCATATATAATATACAATTAATTCTTAGCATAATTATATTGTCTAAACTATTGTCTCTCATCTTTGATATTATTCTCACCTGAATGCAGAAATCCAGGTAATTCACTGCAACTGTATGCTGTGCGACAGAATAAGATGTCTTAATGACATGATTTTCCTGTGGGAGACATAAGTAACGTATGCTATTTTGTGTGTTTTGTGCTTATGATTATGATGATGATAATGATGATGATGATTATAGCTATATTGCTGACACAAAGTTTTGAATTCTTCTATTTCTATACTGCATTAATTTACTGTATAAATCCAAACACAAAGGCTGCGTTAACACATACTATTTAGTGTTTTTTCAAACTACATTAAAAGATTTTTCTGTAATATTCACAGCAAATTCATCAAAATTTTAGCAGCAATTGTATTCTCCCTATTTAGCATAACTCACCTTATCTATGCTGTTTGACCAGACACGATTTTAGCTACACTTGGAGCAGGCCATATGACGGATATTTTGCCCTGTCACTTTAATGTTCTACATTACCTATGGCTTCAAAGCTTGGAAGAGAAGCCAGAATATTGGAACAGGTTACTATACTTGGTTTAAGTGATTGGAGCCTCTTCACCAGGTAAAACCATTGGGCTCTATAAATTGCTTTGGAAGGACTAAATTATTCAAGACTTATAGCAAAATGAGTGTGAAATGTAATAGTTAACCATATTTTTAATTATAGCAAGACGGTACTGTAACTTACCATCTGGAACAAATAAAATGCCAAACACAAACATTTTGAGTGCAATTGCTAGTGTTTCTTAAGAGTTTATCTACATAGATTTTACATATGCTGAAAAATATGGTATGTTTTATAACTCAATACTAATTGGCACAGTTTTTGCCTCCTGCTGAGATTAGACCCAATTTTCTGTTGGCATTGCTTCTTGGTTGCTTTAAGAGGGAAACAATTTCTTTAACAAAATTTGTTGTTATATGAATACTATATAATATGTATAATACTGTTTAATATTGGTTACCTAAAATACAAAAGCATTATATATATATATATATATATATATATATATATATATATATATAAAGCCTGTTATGTTAAAACTGAAAACATTTGTTCTTTTCTTTTGTTGTCATGTGCCCGATTTGTTGTAGACACTTTAAATGACACATTTTAAACATTTAATAGCATAAGAGAGCATTAAAAATATTGTATACAACTAATTAGGTTAAGAGATTACGGGAAGGAGGTTAAGGTCAGACTGCAGGACTAGCCATTAATACCTAAGCTCACCATGGAACAGGTCAACAAAAGTGGGTGTCAGGCAGGGCATTCCCCAAACAGCCTTATGTCTGGAATTCAGGATGTGATACTTTCATCTGACTACTCTGACCTTTGTTGACCATTTCTTTATTATATTATTTTAGATTATTTTAGATTTTGGCTAAATGACAGTGAAAGTATAGTCACACACCTTTTCATTCCTCACCTGAACTCAAACAGTTTCTGACCTTTGGCAGGGCCAACAGCGCATGCGTGCTGAGAAGCGAAGAGGAAGAGCAGAAGATGCATTTGGCGTGAAGAAGCAGCGCTGGAGGTGGTGTTGCGGGGATGACGATGGTGCTCGGAGCACTTATGTTTCCCTAATGATAGACTCCCTTTAAATTTTTAGATGACCCATAGGATTACTTTTTTGGCAGACAGAAAATGCCACTGGCCTTCACGGATGGTCATTAACAGGAATGTTTTAATCTGTTGCTGGCTGAGATAGCCAAAATCTAAAACAATCTAAAATAATATAATAAAGAACTGGTCGACAAAGATCCGAGTAGTCAGGAGAAAGTATCACATCCTGAATTCCAGACATGAGGCTGTTTGGGGAATGCCCTGCCTGCATCATTTGCATATGCGAATAAAATGCTTTTTTGGACAAATGACGAGAAGTAAAGGTAGGAGTAGAATAGCCTTTATAAAGGCTATTCCAGCGTGGCTTCAGTTAAAAACATGTTTCCCCAATGATAAAATCCCTTTAAGTGTATGGCATGTAATTTTTTTATGTTATTGAATTCTATTTCATCTGCATCTAAAGTAAATGAGTAAAATAATAATTGAGTTTACAAGCCCACTGCTTTATCACATTCAAAACAAAAAACAGGAGAATGGCTTTAATGTTCTGTACATAAATCAACTATGACATTAAAGCCACCAGTCTATTATTGTTCCCAAGTCCCAATAATACCATCAAAACCATTCTGACTGAATGGGATATGTACTTCACAAGACCACTGAAACTGTCCTTGATGTCACAAAATCTTAGTGGCAGACCCTTTATGTCCTGTAAGTTGAGAGTTGGGACCACCATAGATTGGATTTGTTTGTTCATCAAATTCTGCAGAAGACTGGATTGAGATCTGGAGAATTTGAGAACAATGGTGATCTCTTTGTCATGTTCTTTGAACCATTCCTGAGAAATCTTTTCAGTGTACTAGGTTACATTACACTGCTAAAAGGGCATTATGGAAAAGGAGCTGGGGAGCTCACGCACCCTCTGTTGGATGTAACAGATCCTCAATTTGCTTTTGACTCACTGAGCCTTGAGACAACAAAAGGGATTTTAGCCAAGCCAGTTTCACTTGTCTGCATACAGCGCTGTTTCCGGATTGTTGTTCTTCATCAGTACAGAGCAAAGTGAATTGGCTGGCTTAGTGGGAGGCAATGAGTGGGGTAGGGACAAGACTCTCTCACATTGAGGAGAGCACCAGTGAAGGTGTGTAGAGATTGAATTGCCTTTTGCCTTCTACTTAGCATCTACATATCACAAAGCATTATGGGAAAAGAGCTGGGGAGCTCATGTGCCTTCTGTTGGATGTAACAGATCCTCAATTTGCTTTTGACTCACCGAGTCTTGAGACAGCAAAATGGATTTTAGCCAAGCCAATTTCACTTATCTGCATACAGCACTGTTTCCGGATTGTTATCCTTCATCAGTACAGCGCAAAGTGAATTGGCTGGCTTAGTGGGAGGCAATGAGTGGGTTAGGGACAAGAATCTCTCACATTGAGGAGAGCCCCAGTGAAGGTGTGTAGAGATTGAATTGCCTTTTGCCCTCTACTTAGCATCTACATATTACAAGGCATTATGGGAAAGGAGCTGGGGAGCTCATGCGCCCTCTGTTGGATGTAACAGATTCTCAATTTGCTTTTGACTCACCGAGCCTTGAGACAGCAAAAGGGATTTTAGCCAAGCCAATTTCACTTATCTGCATACAGCGCTGTTTCCGGATTGTTGTCCTTCATCAGACCTATTACCATTAAATAAATGGATTACTGCCAGGTTACTTATGGGTGCATGAGCTCCCCAGCTCCTTTCCCATAATGCCTTGTGATATGTAGATGCTAAGTAGAGGGCAAAAGGCAATTCAATCTCTACACACCTTCACTGGTGCTCTTCTCAATGTGAGAGATTCTTGTCCCTAACCCACTCATTGCCTCCCACTAAGCCAGCCAATTCACTTTGCTCTGTACTGATGAAGGACAACAATCCAGAAACAGCGCTGTATGCAGATAAGTGAAATTGGCTTGGCTAAAATCCCTTTTGCTGTCTCAAGGCTCGGTGAGTCAAAAGCAAATTGAGGATCTGTTATATCCAACAGAGGGCGCATGAGCTCCCCAGCTCCTTTCCCATAATGCCTTGTGATATGTAGATGCTAAGTAGAGGGCAATAGGCAATTCAGTCTCTACACACCTTCACTGTAACTGCTAAAAGGGGACATTGCCGTTATAGAACACTGGTGCCATGAAGGGGTGTACTTAGTCTGCAACAATGTTTAGGTGGGCAGTATGTGTTATGGTAGAAACCCCATGAATACTACCACTCAAGGTTTTCCAGCATTTGTGATTCTTCAGAGCAGGCCACCTCGTTCATGAGCCTACAATTCCCAAGAAAATTCCCACTGTTTTAACAGGCTACACTAACCATGCTGCAGATAAACCTGCAATTGTGCCCTCACCAACAAATACACAATAAATATCATATATTATAGGTAAATACAAAAATCATTATTATAAATAAACATAGCCAACAATAAAAACGATAAAAATATTGGAGGGCATAAGGTCATGGCTTGCTAGCCCCATTCCAGTCCAGATAAGCAATGCACTCCTACCTGAGTGACCATGCCTCCTTTTTAATGCTTCATGATTCAGTTCAGAGGCTTATTGTACTGTAGGTGCTTTTGGCAGTGGACATGTGCGTACTGAGTGCTATCCAAATAGCAGCCCCATACGCAGCAATCTATAATGCACCATGAATTCTGACACCTTTTTACTAAAAATGAGTGAAACTCTTGAGATTTGTTGCAGGTTCAATGCAGTCAATTCGCCCATCAGGTTAGCTTTGGTCTGAATTAGAGATGAGCAAATTGATTTAGCACAAACCAGTTTTGTTCCATAATTCTCTAAAGTTCTGTAACTTTTGGAATTTTTTTAAGAATTACTTTAAATCACATGATTGGTAGTGGGCGTCACCCTAATGCCTTGAAGGTAGCCCTCAGTCAACCAAGAGATACTATAGGTGTGTCAAATCACTGATAACTCAGTACTGAGTCATAGTAGGATGAGACTCAGTAAAGTATTGTCACTGTGTTAGGCAGGATTGTAGACAGCTATTGTTGTCAGCGTGATGCATCGCAATTCTTAAAATCCGTGAAGTGAAAATTTGGTGACACATTGCAGTACTCACCTTCGTTAATTATACTTCAATTATTTAAGTAAAACAAAAGAAGAGCACTGAGCGGAAATTAGTGCAACCCCATATTGGGAAGTAAATAAGGTATGCACCCAAAAATTACAGTGCGTAAGACCAGATGTCCTCCCACCTTATGAGGTTGTGACAAGTCACAACAGCAATTGGAGCATATAATTGATGAAATTGAAGGTGATGTTGCAGGATCTCTGCCGTGAGGAAAGTTCCAGGCATCAAGTAGTCATCAGATATTAGCAGGTCAATGAGATAACCATCAAGGAAAAATTAGATCCGCACTCACCCATCATTCCAAGAAATTATTCTTTATTGATATCCACATAAACAATGCATTATGGGGTATAGGTCCCCTTTATCAAGTGTACAAATAGAACATAATCTTAACTATGACAGTACAGTTGCCATTAAAAGAATTATACTATTAAGGATCCAGTCATATTATTAAGAATCATATTATTAAGGATCTGGTCATTTTATTAAGAAATATATTATTAAGGATCCGGTTAGGATTTGAAACGAATCAGAAAGTAATGGTTGTACTGCCATTTTATTTGGACTTTATGTTGATCTTTTATTATCTATGGATATTTAAATAAAGTAACTGTAAGGGAATTGCCAGTTGAACAATTCCCTAGTGCTGCTGCAGAACCCTGGGGGGAGGGGCACAACAAGACAGTGAGCCCTAAAGTGGAACTCCCCCACTGTTCCTGGCTAACTTGCCTGATCTGTCCTAGGCGACAGCCAGCAACTGGTCGACAGTCCCTTCTTAATATAAGTGGCAACACAGAACACAGACAGGACGAATAACGAAAAGGGAGGTCAGCTAGCCAAGGGATCAGTAACAGACGTGCAATGCAGTACAAAATCACAATCCAAGAGAATAGTCAAAGTAAAAGCCAGAGGTCAGGAGTAGGAATACCAGTAACAAAACAGCAAGGAGTAAAGGCCAGTACGCAAAAGCAATAGCAAGCGCCAATGTGAATGTGAGCAAAGTTTAAATAGGAAGGAAGAACCCGCCCCAGACTTGATAGGATGAAAGGCTGTCAATCACACAGGCAAGGCTGATTAACCATTTGAGGAGCAGAGAGAAACAAAGGTGCAGGAGACGGGTGTGGCAGAAAATCAATTACATAGTCTAGGACAGTGTTCAGACTGAGCAACAAGAATCTTAAACAAGGAATCAAACTGAACACGCCTCCTGCGCCACAGTGTGCGATCAGAGGGTGGTGCAGAGACCTGAACAGGCAGAGACATTACAGTAACCAACTTGTTTTCATACTCTGGAGTGCTGGTGGACTTTTAATGGAAACTGTATATTGGCGGTGAAGTGGGCACACACTTTCTTCACACCTTGGACCCCAGACTTGAGCTGTGATCACCAATTTTTTTTTTTTGTTCCATTTATGACAATGCAGGACAATACACGCCAAATACAAATAGAAATACACAACAAAAGATGTGTGATGATAAACACAACACATTAAATGACATTAGTGAAAAAAAAAAATTGTATTAGGATCAGATTAAAATGTATATAGGCTATAATAAAATAAAAATGGGCCAAATAAGAACCTTTTCAAAGGTATCTCTGCGTCTCTGGATGTCCCCAAGTGGACCTGTAGAATGGAAAGCCGAACGCTAGTGTGAACCTAATGAAATATGGGTAATGGGAGTTATGTCCTCTGATAATGGCTGATAACAGAAAGAAATAGCATCTGAGTGCTGAAATACTTTGATAATGGTGCATTTGAGTGAAGCTACTATTTGCTAATACAGGTCACATGAGTGCTGTTTGATAATGGCCAATAGCAGAGAACAATAGCGTCTGAGTGCTGAAATCCTTTAATAATAGTGTGTGTGAGTGAGGCTGTTAAGAGTGAAAGATCTGCGAGCTGCTATTGGCTAATATGGGTCGCATGATTTCTCTCCTATGATAATAGCTGATAACAGAGAACAATAGTTAGTCAGTATTGCAATCCTCTGATAATAGTGAATGTGAATGAAGCTATTAAAAGTGAAGCACATGTGAGCTTCTATTGGCTAACATGGGTCACATGAATGCTGTTGTCTGATAATGCCTGATAACAGAGAACAATAGTGAGTTCTGAAATCCTCCGATAATGCTGTATTTCGAGCAATCTGTGAGCCTTTATTGGCTAATATGGGTCATGTGACATGATATGGAGGCAGGTCCTTGATGTTTGAGCCATATTTGCTTTTGTGAATATGTCGAAAATGATAAATCCTACAGAGCTGAAACCTGGTCTAATATATTTGGAATTGCCCAATTTATCCATATGCCAAATTTGATGCAGATTGGTTCAGTTGCTTGGTCATGCAAAAAGAACAGACAACAGAAATAAATTTATATATATATATCTCTTATATATATAAAAATGAGTTCCTGTCTGTCTGTCTGTCTATCTGTCTGTCTGTCTGTCTGTTCTTTATGCGCGACCAAACGACTGGACCGATCCTCACCAAATTTGGCACACATGTATATCAGGTGTCTGGGAATATTATAGACTGGGTCTCAGCTCTCTTGGACGTACCGTTCCTGAGGTACAGTATTCCCAAAAAATGACCAGCATTAGTCTATACAAGCCTGCAAGTCTTTCACTCATATTACAACTGCCATACACACGGTCACATGTCCCTTATCAGCCAATAACAGCTCGCAGGCGCTTACTCTCCTCAGGCACACAGGTTTCCATAGCAACCAAGCTATGTATGACCTGTATTAGTGAATAGCAGTTCACAGGACCTTAAATATTCAGTCATATCACGTGTATCAGCCAATATAAGTTCACATTTAATTTACCAGGTTTCCATAACAACACAGCCATAAATAGACTGTACCTATACTGGACTCAGTGGCGTAACTAGCAATGGCAGGGCCCCAAGGCGAACATTTGACATGGGACTCCCCCCCCCAGCAAACCCCTACCCCGCACAAACTGCATTTCTGCACACACTATTATGCCCCATAGTGGCCCCTGCACATAGCATTCGTCCCATAGTGGCCCCTGCACACAGTATTATGCCCCATAGTGGCTCCTTCATATAGTATTATGCGCACTTCCCGCTACCTCTTCAATGTTGGACCAGATGTCACGTGAGCCAGGCATGTATCGCAACGCATAATGACGTCGGACTGGCCCACTGACATCTGGGACGCTACCAAGGAGGCCCGAAGCCTGCTGAAAAGACCCCAGAGTATAATGATAGCAGTGTTTGTGGGGTTTACGGCTCACAGGCCTTACTTACCAATCCCCGCTCCTGCTCACAGCCGCCTCTGCAGAAGGTGAAGTGTAGGCGGCCGTGAGCAGGAGTGCGGATCGGTAAGTAAATAGGGCCCGTTACCTGCTGGTGTTAAAAAAAAAAAAAAAAACATCAGAAGCCCGCCGGTCCCCTAATGTCCCGGGCCCTGTGGCAGCCGCTACAACAGCTAAACCGGTATTTACGCCACTGACTGGACTGCCATACTGGATTTCAGGATTCTTATAAATTGAAACGTTTTTTAAACTACTCATGTCCCCTGCAGCAAAACGCATGGCTGCTGCTTGAGCTAATGAAAACTCTCAGCAGACCCAAGCCTGTCTCTAATCTGATAAGGTATGTTACAGACAACAACGAGCTGCTGAAACTCCCCAGCAGACACAAGCCCATCTCCAATCTGACAAAGCATTGTCAGCCACATGCACACAGCTGCACTCCAGGTTTCAATAACAACCCAGCCATTTTTCTTCACTGCTGTAGGTCAGCTTTAAAGGGGCAGGGCTCTGTGGATGACACTGTTACACAAGGTCACATACACACAGCTTTACTCCAAGTTTTCCATAACAACCGATCGCAGGTTTTTCACTGATATCCAAACTGAGATGCACATGATCACATGACACTTATGGACCAATGGAAAATCGCAGGTTCAGTCTTGACATACACACAGCTTTACACCAGGTTTCCATAGCAACCAAGCTATTTATGTCCTGTATGAGTTAATAGCAGTTCGCAGGTCCTTAAATATTCAGTCATATGGCGTGTATTAGCCAATGTAAGTTAACATTTCATTTACCAGGTTTCCATAGCAACACAGCCATAAATAGACTATACCTATACTGGACTGCCATATTGGATGTCAAGTTCAAAACTGGCCAATTCTTATGGGTTCACTACACAAATAAAAAATGAAATATACCCGTGCGAAGCCGGGTCCTTCCTCTAGTCTCTTATATATATAAAAATGAGTTCCTGTCTGTTTGTCTGTCTGTCTGTCTGTTCTTTATGCGCGACCAAACGACTGGACCGATCCTCACCAAATTTGGCACACATGTACATCAGGTGTCCGGGAATATTATAGACTGGGTCTCAGCTCTCTTGAACGTACCGTTCCTGAGATACAGTATTCCCAAAAAATGACCAACATTAGCTATTACAAGCCTGCAAGTCTTTCACTCATATTCCAACTGCCATACACACGGTCACATGTCCCTTATCAGCCAATAAGAGCTCACAGGCGCTTACTCTCCTCAGGCACACAGGTTTCCATAGCAACCAAGCTATTTATGACCTATATTAGTCAATAGCATTTCGCAGGTCCTTAAATATTCAGTCATATCATGTGTATCAGCCAATATAAGTTCACATTTAATTTACCAGGTTTACATAACAACACAGCCATAAATAGACTATAACTATACTGGACGCTTAGTGGCGTAACTAGGAATGGCTGGGCCCCAAGGCGAACATTTGACATGGGACCCCCCCGACAACCGCCCACCCCCCGCACAAACTGCATTCCTGCACAGTATTCTGCCCCATAGTGGCCCCTGCACACAGTATCATAGTGGCCCCTTCATATAGTATTATGCGCACTCCCCGCTACTTCTTCAATGTTGGACCAGATCTCACGTGAGCCAGGCATGCATTGCAACGCATAATGATGTCGGACTGGCCCACCGACGTCTGGGACATCACCAAGGGTGCCCGAAGCCTGCTGAAAAGACCCCAGAGTATAATGATAGCAGTGATTGTAGGGTTCACGGCCGGCAGGCCTTACTTACTGATCCCCGCTCCTGCTCAAAGCCGCCTCTGTAGAAGGTGAAGCGCAGGCGGCCATGAGCAGGAGCAGGGATCGGTAAGTAAATAGGGCCTGTTACCTGCTGGTGTTACACCAGCAGGTAACGGCCTATTAAAAAAAAAAAAACATCAGGGGCCCGCAAGGACCCCTAATGTCCCAGGCCCTGTGGCAGCCGCTACCACTGCTACCCCGGTATTTACGCCATTGACTGGACTGCCATACTGGATTTCAGCATTCTTATAAATTGAAACGTTTTTAAACTACTCACGCCCCCTGCAGCAAAACGCATGGCTGCTGCTCGAGCTAATGACAACTCTCAGCAGACCCAAGCCTGTCTCTAATCTGACAAGATATGTCACAGACAACAGTGAGCTGCTGAAACAACCCAGCAGACCCAAGCCCATCTCCAATCTGACAAGGCATTGTCAGCCACATGCACACAGCTGCACTCCATGTTTCCATAACAACCCAGCCATTTTTCTTCACTGCTGTAGGTCAGCTTTAAAGGGGCAGGGCGCTGTGGATGACACTGTTACACAAAGTCACATACACACAGCTTTACTCCAGGTTTTCCATAACAACCGATCGCAGGTCTTTCACTGATATCCAAACTGAGATACACATGATCACATGACGTTTATGGACCAATGGAAAATCACAGGTTGTTCAGTCTTGACATACACACAGCTTTACACAGGTTTCCATAGCAACCAAGCTATTTATGACCTGTATGAGTCAATAGCAGTTCCAGGTCTTTAAATATTCAGTCATATGACGTGTATCAGACAATATAAGTTCACATTTCATTTACCAGGTTTCCATAGCAACACAGCCATAAATAGACTGTACCTATACCGGACTGCCATACTGTATGTGAAGTGCAAAACTGGCCAATTCTTATGGAGCCACTACACAAACAAAAAATGAAATATACCCGTGCAAAGCCGGGTCCTTCTGCTAGTATCTTATATATATAAAAATGAGTTTGTCTGTCTGTCTGTTTGTTCTTTATGCGTGACCAAACGACTGGACCGATCCTCACCAAATTTGGCACACATGTACATCAGGTGTCGTTGAATATTTTAGACTGGGTCTCAGCTCTCTTGGACATACCGTTCCTGAGATACAGTATTCCCAAAAAATGACCAACATTAGCTAATACAAGCCTGCAAGTCCTTCACTCATATTCCAACTGCCATACACACAGTCACATGTCCCTTATCAGCCAATAGAAGCTCGCAGGCTCTTACTGTCCTCAGGCACACAGGTTTCCATAGCAACCAAGCTATTTATGACCTGTATTAGTCAATAGCATTTCGCAGGTCCTTAAATATTCAGTCATATCACGTGTATCAGCCAATATACAGTGCCTTGCAAAAGTATTCATACCCCTTGAACTTTTTCACATTTAGTCACCTTACAACCACAAACTTAAATGTATTTTCTTGAGATGGTAGACCAACACAACGTAGCAGATAATTGTGAAGTGGAAGGAAAATGATACATGGTTTTCAAAATTTTAATCAAATAAAAACCTGAAAAGTGTAACGTGTAAAAGTATTCAACCCCCTCTTTATCAATACTTTGTACAGCCACCTTTTGCTGCAATTACAGCTGCAAGTCTTTTGAGGTATGTCTCTACCAGATTTGCACATCTAGACACTGAGATTTTTGCCCATTCTTCATTGCAAAATAGCTCAAGCTCATCCAGATTGGATGGATAGTGTCTGTGAACAGCAATTTTCATGTCTTGCCACAGATGCACAATGGGCTTTAGGTCTGGACTTTGAATGGGCCATTCTAACACATGAATATTCTTTGATCTAAACCATTCTACTGTAGCTCTGGCTGTATGTTTAGGATCATTGTCTTGCTGGAAGAGGAATCTCCTTCCCAGTCTCAAGTCTTTTGCAGCCTCCAACAGGTTTTCTTCCAAGATTGCCCTGTATTTAGCTCCATCCATTTTCCCATCAACTCTGAGCAGCTTCCCTGTCCCTACTGAAGAAAAGCCTCCCCACAGCATGATGCTGCCACCACCATATTTCACAGTGGGGATGGTGTGTTCAGAGTGATGAGCAGTGTTACTTTTCTGCCACACATAGCCCTTTGTATTTAGGCCAAAAAGTTCAACTTTGGACTCATCTGACCAGAGCACCTTCTTCCACATGTTTGCTGTGTCCCCTATATGGCTTGTGGCAAACTGCAAACGGCACTTCTTATGTCCTTCTTTCAACAATGGTTTTCTTCTTGCCACTCTTCCATAAAGGCCAGATTTGTAGAGTGCACGACTTATAGTTGTCCTGTGAACAGATTCTCCCACCTGAGCTGTATATTTCTGCAGCTCCTCCATAGTGACTTTGGGCCTCTTGGCTGCTTCTCTAACCAGTGTTCTCCTTGCTTGATCTGTCAGTTTAGATGGATGGTCATGTCTTGGTAGGTTTTCAGTTGTATAATACTTTTTCCATTTTTGGCTGATGGATGAACAGTACTTCTTGGGAGGCTCAAAGCTTGGGATATGTTTTTATAATCTAACCCTGCTTTAAACTTCTCCACAACTTTATCTCTGACCTTTCTGGTGGGTTCCTTGGTCTTCATGATGCTGTTTGTTCACTAGTGTTCTCTAACAAACCACTGAGGCCTTCACAGAACAGGTGTATTTATACTGGGACTAAATTACACACAGCTGGACTCTGTTGATTAATTAAGTGACTTCTGAAGGCAATTGATTGCGCTAGATTTTATTTAGGGGTATCAGAGTATAGGGGGCTGAATACTTTTGCACGTCACACTTTTCAGATTTTTGTTTGATTAAAATTTTGAAAATCATGTATCATTTTTATTCCACTTCACAATTATCTGCTACTTTGTGTTGGTCTATCACTTAAAATCTCAAGAAAATACATTTAAGTTTGTGGTTGTAAGGTGACAAAATGTGAAAAAGGTCAAGGGGTATGAATACTTTTGCAAGGCACTGTAAGTTCACATTTAATTTACCAGGTTTCCATAACAACACAGTCATAAATAGACTGTATCTATACTGGACTCAGTGGCGTAACTAGCAATGGTTGGGCCCCAGGCATGCATCGCGATGCATAATGACGTCGGACTGGCCCACCGACGTCTGGGATGTCACCAAGGAGGCCCGAAGCCTGCTGAGAAAACCCCAGAGTATAATGATAGCAATGTTTGTGGGGTTCACGGCGCGCGGCCTTACTTACTGATCCCCGTTCCGGCTCACAGCCGCCTCTGCAGAAAGTGAAGAGCAGACGGCTAAGAGCAGGAACGGGGATCGGTAAGTAAATAGGGCCCGTTACCTGCAGGCCTATTAAAAAAAAAAAAAACATCATGGGCCCGCAGGGACCCCTAATGTCCCGAGCCCTGTGGCAGCCGCTACCACTGCTACCCCGGTATTTACGCCACTGACTGGAAAGCCATACTGGGTTTCAGCATTCTTATAAATTGAAACGTTTTTAAACTACTCATGCCCCCTGCAGCAAAACGCATAGCTGCTGCTCTAGATAATGAAAACTCTCAGCAGACCCAAGCCTGTCTCTAATCTGACAAGGTATGTCATAGACAACAGCGAGCTGTTGAAACAACCCAGAAGACCAAAGCCCGTCTCCAATCTGACATGGCATTGTCAGCCACATGCACACAGCTGCACTCCAGGTTTCCATAACAGCCCAACCATTTTTCTTCACTGCTGTGGGTCAGCTTTAAAGGGGCAGGGCGCTGTGGATGACACTGTTAAACAAGGTCACATACACACAGCTTTACTCCAGGTTTTCCATAACAACCGATCGCAGGTCTTTCACTGATATCCAAACTGAGATACACATGATCACATGACGCTTATGGACCAATGCAAAATCGCAGTTTCTTCAGTCTTGACATACACACAGCTTTACACCAGGTTTCCATCGCAACCAAGCTATTTATGACCTGTATGAGTCAATAGCAGTTCGCAGGTCCGTAAGTATTCAGTCATATGACGTGCATCAGCCAATATAAGTTCACATTTCATTTACCAGGTTTCCATAGCAACACAGCCATAAATAGACTGTACCTATACTGGACTGCCATACTGTATGTGAAGTGCAAAACTGGCCAATTCTTATGGGGTCACTACACAAACAAAAAATGAAATATACCCGTGTGAAGCCGGGTCCTTCTGCTAGTATACACACCTTCTCATTCCAAGAGTTTTCTGTATTTTCATGACTATAAAAATTGTAGATTCACACTGAAGGCATCAAAACTATGAATTAACACAACAGTCTTGAAGGAGTTCCCAGAGATGCTTAGCACTTGTTGGCCCTTTTGCCTTCACTCTGCGGTCCAGCTCACCCCAAACCATCTCGATTGGGTTCAGGTCTGGTGACTGTGGAGGCCAGGTCATCTGGCGTAGCACCCCATCACTCTCCTTCTTGGTCAAATAGCCCTTACACAGTCTGGAGGTGTGTTTGGGGTCATTGTCCTGTTGAAAAATAAATGATGGTCCAACTAAACGCAAACCGGATGGAATAGCATGCCGCTGCAAGATGCTGTGGTAACCATGCTGGTTCAGTATTCCTTCAATTTTGAATAAATTCCCAACAGTGTCACCAGCAAAGTACCCCCACACCATCACACCTCCTCCTCCATGCTTCACGGTGGGAACCAGGCATATAGAGTCCATTCGTTCACCTTTTCTACGTCGCACAAAGACATGGTGGTTGGAACCAAAGATCTCAAATTTGTACTCATCAGACCAAAGCACAGATTTCCACAGGTCTAATGTCCATTCCTTGTGTTCTTTAGCCCAAACAAGTCTCTTCTGCTTGTTACCTGTCCTTAGCAGTGGTTTCCTAGCAGCTATTTTACCATGAAGGCCTCCTGCACACAGTCTCCTCTTAACAGTTGTTGTAGAGATGTGTCTGCTGCTAGAACTCTGTGTGGCATTGACCTGGTCTCTAATCTGAGCTGCTGTTAACCTGCGATTTCTGAGGCTGGTGACTCAGATGAACTTATCCTCCGCAGCAGAGGTGACTGTTGGTCTTCCTTTCCTGGGGCGGTCCTCATGTGAACCAGTTTCTTTGTAGCACTTGATGGTTTTGGCCACTGCACTTGGGGACACTTTTAAAGTTTTCCCAATTTTTCGGACTGACTGACCTTCATTTCTTAAAGTAATGATGGCCACTCGTTTTTCTTTACTTAGCTGTTTTTTTCTTGCCATAATACAAATTCTAACACTCCATTCAGTAGGACTATCAACTGTGTATCCACCTGACTTCTGAACAACACAACTGATGGTCCCAACCCCATTTATAAGGCAAGAAATCCCACTTATTAAACCTGACAGGGCACACCTGTGAAGTGAAAACCATTTCAGGTGACTACCTCTTGAAGCTCCTCAAGAGAATGCCAAGAGTGTGCAAAGCAGTAATCAAAGCAAAAGGTGGCTACTTTGAAGAACCTAGTGTGAAAGATCCTTAGTACGCCAACCCCGCGGTGGCCCACATCTGAGTCTTCTTTCATAAAAACCACACTCACCGCCAATGAGTGTTGGGTCCACAAGATAAATACAAGACAAGCTTTCTAAATTTTATATATTTATTAACCCCTAAATGGGTCGGTATTAACATCTAACACATGCAGTTCAGAACAGATATGCATATGTATGCAAGTAGTAACAGTTACTAGTTACAAGATACAGTGCAATAAAATAAAAGGGCATAAAAGTGAAATAGTTGCTTTACCACGCATCTCCTTGATGTGGTTCTATAGTCCAACACTCATACATGCTCTGGCATGTTTGAATAACCCAGTGGAGGCTCTTAGCATGTGGCATCAACACAACAATCCAGTCTGCCTGCTCCTCACAGTATTCCAATAGTCTCTCACAGTGGAAGTCTGTCTGTAATCTCCTGTAGTCTATCTGTAAAAACTCCCCCACTGACCTCTTACCTCATCTTTTATACCCTTGATGACATCACCCAGAATGAGGTCATCAACAACAGCAAGTCTGATTGATTAACGCACTCAAGTCACTATTCTTTGTATGGAGATGAGACCAAGTGAAATGATACAATGTTATCAACCATGTCTGATCTACCAGCCCAGACTGATCAATGCATGTTTCTTTGATCACTCAGGGCTGTGTATGAATTCAATGGAGCCCTGCTGGGATGGATACAAAACCCTATTGTTCCAGTCCGGCCACTATTGGCAATATACCTATGAGTAGGCTGTGCACATTATGAATGAATGGAAGAAAGCGGTAGATACGATACCCAGAGATCAAAATACATCTCTGAGTTATAGCCATATTTAAGTGGAATCATCACACCTAGAATATAAGACATATTTTCAGTGGTTTCACACTTTTTTGTTAATTATATAATTCCACATGTGTTAATTCATAGTTTTGATGCCTTCAGTGTGAATCTACAGTTTTTATAGTCATGAAAATACAGAAAACTCTTGGAATGAGAAGGTGTGTCCAAACTTTTGGTCTGTACTGTATATATATATATATATATATATATATATATATATACAGAGAGAGAGAGAGAGGGAAAGTGATAAAAAATGTTAAAGATTTTCTCACATCATCTTTTAATGGTGATCTTTTGTCTTGATCAGTTACCAATGCCCAAACTTTCTATTTTCTGGGACTTGTCAGAAAACCAGCTATGATTTCCTTATAGAGTACAGATTATCAAGCAGGGTTGCTGCATGCATGATAAGATAACCCAGCCACAATATAGAAATTGTGTCTGAGTTTCTGACAAGTTCAAGATCATAAAATATTCCTGCATTCACGAACATCCCTGGTCGTAACAATCACCCTACATATTGAGAGGAAATATTGTCTTACTTTCATTGTAAATACTTTAGACTAAAATAATTTTCACTGCTAATAAAATATACTTCATCACTTGATCTAAAGCATATAGATTGTTGTTCCAGTTGTTCAGTTTTATTATATTTCCCATGTGGCAACATTTTCATTCCATTGGCTAGTGATTTAATTACAATACCAATGTATTTACATCTGTACAGTTTCTCTTAATCCTCAGTGGTAATGACTGCTGTGCTTGTAATTGGCTCTACTAAATATTGACCCTTAAAAGCATTAATATTACTCTTGCATATATTGTTATTAAAAATAAAAAAAACTATTAAAAAACATATATTGTCCTGAAAAAAGGAGAAAAACTATCAGCACCTGCTCAATCCGAATGCAAGGTTATATAAGCAAACAAATACTGATTGGGGTGCTTAGTATTGTGCTAAATATAGTAGCACAAGTTAAGTATGGTGAGGAAAAGAAAGAATAGATACTTTGAATAGTTTTTTTTTGTTTTTTTATTCTAAAACCCATATATTCAGACATGTAAAGCATAGAGAGCTTCTTCCCTCTCAAATGTTCGGCTAACTTTGTCAACTTCCTTGACTTTGAATAGTGTAGCGACATGCATTCAACACCATTCTCATAATCAATGGGGTTCTAGTGAACAGACACCTATGGATAGGACATAAGTGTTAACTTCTGTATAGGGCAACCCATTTAACTTTAGAGTCATAATATCTAGAAAAATATAATAAATTGATGTAACAACCAACAGAATTGGTAAATAATAAGGTCAACAATTTTGTATTTTATGCAGGAACTTGAATACATTATGATCTGTCTTTACAGCCTTAGAAGTAACACAGAATAAGCTATTACCCTCAGTTAGCTATTTATCAGATGATAATTGGTTAAGAAAACCCTTTAAATAATAATCAGTCTAAATTGGTTACTTACAGAACACAATATATTACTGTCAACATATATTGATACAGTCTCTTGCCCACAAATTAATTTAAGTATCGAAAAATCACCTTCTATAATTTGACACATTAGCTTTGTTTCAGAAGTCAATGTTATTGAACTTGTTTTATTGACCACATGTAACAACCAGATAAGTTAGGTTTCCAACCTCCAAGCATAGTTAGAGAAAAGCCAAAATGTCTAAAATTGATACCATTTATATATTTAATTGAATAGTAACAATTCAATAAAATGCCTGATTATTTAAAGGAGATAACTTAGTTCATATTTGCGCCAGGACACATATACATTGATTTACAACCCTGCCTACAATCTATAAAAGCACTAGCAAGAAATTATATTGGAAGATATAAGTGTAAAATATTTTTTAGGATTGTAATATATGACTCCAAAATATAGGTAAAATGATTACTATTGTAATAAACATGAAGCCTAATAATTCTAAAAAGACTGAAACTACAGTGTGAAATTGATATGAAAGTCTAAAATACCCTGTATACTGCTTAACTGTGATATTATTGGTTTTGGTTATGTATACTGTATCTACATAGAACCATTTATTCACACAATGTGTACAGTTGTTGAGTGCACTTTAAATATTTCCCTTCAGTTCCTTTATTTAGGCAGGTTAAGAGATTAAGTAAATTGTTGATCTTTGTTGCATTCATAGTCTGTTTATTGCTTAAACCTCTTTTTCCTCTTCATAAAGTCCCAAACTTGTTGCACTTCTATCTCTGCATGCCTGAGGGTGATTCCACAGTCTAGCATCGTTGTATGTGCTGGGCAGGGCCACATCTACCATGAGGCTAGTTGAGCCTTTGGCCTCAGACAGCAAGTTACAGTATTTCATGGGCTGCATTGTAGCTAATACATCCTCTTTTCTGCAGCAACATATAATAATAGCCATCTACCTTAAAAAATCCTTACCATGTGCTCTATATATATATATATATATATATATATATATATATATATAACACACGTGGACAAAATTGTTGGTACTCCTCGTTTAATGAAAGAAAAACCCACAATGGTTACAAAAATAACTTGAGTCTGACAAAAGTAATTTGCCAAACTACATGTTGACAAGCCACAAAGCTTCTGGAAGAATGTCCTATGGACAGTTGAGACAAAAATCAACTCTATGTTCACAGACGGAAAAAATGAAGCATATCTTGAAAAGAACACTCTCCCTACTGTGAAACATGGAGGAGGCTCTGCTATGTTCTGGGGCTGCTTTGCTGCATCTGGCACAGGGTGTCTTGAATCTGTGCAGGGTACAATGAAATCTCAAGACTATCAAGGGATTCTAGAGAGAAATGTGCTGCCCAATGTCAGAAAACTTGGTCTCAGTCGCAGGTCATGGGTCTTGCAAGAGGATAATGACCCAAAACACACAGCTAAAAACACCCAAGAATGGCTAAGAGGAAAACATTGGACTATTCTGAAGTGGCCTTCTATGAGCCCTGACCTAAATCCTATTGAGCATCTTTGGAAGGAGCTGAAACAAGCCGTCTGGAAAAGGCACCCTTCAAACCCGAGACAACTGGAGCAGTTTGCTCATGAGGAGTGGGCCAAAATACCTGTTGAGAGATGCAGAAGTCTCATTGACAGTTACAGGAATCGTTTGATTGCAGTGATTGCCTCAAAAGGTTGTGCAACAAAATATTAAGTTAAGGTACCATCATTTCTGTCCAGGCCTGTTTCATGAGTTTTCTTTTTTTAAAAATTCTGTTGAAGCATGGTTGAAAAGCAATGTCTGACTTTCATTTGTTCATTTTCATAGAATTTTTATAAATTATTACTTTTGTCAGATTTAAGTTATTTCTGTGACCATTGTGGGTTTTTCTTTCATTAAACGAGGGGCACCAACAATTTTGTATATAGTTATATATGTATGTGTCTGTAATATATATAAATATTCGTAATATTGTATGAGTGTAGGTGTATGATATATATTTAATGTATTTGTGTATTTACTGTATGTGCATAAATGATATATATATATATATATATATATATATATATATATATATATTTGATGCATATGAGTATGTACGTGATATACTGTATGTGTATGCCTGTTTACTACAGTATATGGGTGCATGTACATGTTATACTGTATGTATATAGAGTTAATGTATGTTTGTATATGTGTGTTTACTGTATGTGTATGTGTGCGCTATATATTTACTGCTTGTTTGTGTATGCATATTTGCATATATAATACTGTATATGCATATGTTACAGTGCCTTGCAAAAGTATTCGGCCCCCTTGAACTTTTCAACCTTTTGCCACATTTCAGGCTTCAAACATAGGGATATAAAATTTTAATTTTTTGGTGAAGAACCAACAACAAGTGGGACACAATTGTGAAGTGGAACGAAATTTATTGGTTATTTTAAATTTTTGTAAAAAATAAAAAACTGAAAAGTGGGGCGTGCAATATTATTTGGCCCCTTTACTTTCAGTGCAGCAAACTCACTCCAGAAGTTCAGTGAGGATCTCTGAATGATCCAATGTTGTCCTAAATGATAAATATCGGATTTGGATACAAAAAGATTTCCCAAACTTTAAACATCCCAAGGAGCACTGTGCAAACGATCATATTGAAATGGAAGGAGTATCAGACCACTGCAAATCTACCAAGACCCGGCTGTCTCTCTAAACTTTAATCTCAAACAAGGAGAAGACTGATCAGAGATGCAGCCAAGAGGCCCATGATCACTCTGGATGAACTGCAGAAATCTACAGCTGAGGTGGGAGAATCTGTCCATAGGACAACAATCAGTCATACACTGCACAAATCTGGCCTTTATGGAAGAGTGGCAAGAAGAAAGCCATTTCTCAAAGATATCCATAAAAAGTCTCGTTTAAAGTTTGCCACAAGCCACCTGGGAGACACACCAAACATGTGGAAGAAGGTGCTCTGGTCAGATGAAACCAAAATCAAACTTTTTGGCCACAATGCAAAACGATAAGTTTGGCGTAAAAGCAACACAGCTTATCACCCTGAACACATCATCCCCACTGTCAAACATGGTGGTGACAGCATCATGGTTTGGGCCTACTTTTCTTCAGCAGGGACAGGGAAGATGGTTAAAATTGATGGGAAGATGGATTAGGTCAAATACAGGACCATTCTGGAAGAAAACCTGTTGGAGTCTGCAAAAGACCTGAGACTGGGACGGAGATTTATCTTCCATCAAGACAATGATCCCAAACATAAAGCAAAATCTACAATGGAATGGTTCACAAAAAAACGTATCCAGGTGTTAGAATGGCCGAGTCAAAGTCCAGACCTGAATCCAATCGAGAATCTGTGGAAAGAGCTGAAAACTGCTGTTCACAAAAGCTCTCCATCCAACCTCACTGAGCTCGAGCTGTTTTCCAAGGAAGAATGGGCAAGAATTTCAGTCTCTCGATGTGCAAAACTGATAGAGACATACCCCAAGTGACTTGCAGCTGTAATCGCAGCAAAAGGTGGCGCTACAACGTATTAACTTAAGGGGGCCGAATAATTTGGCACACCCCACTTTTCAGTCTTTTATTTTTTACAAAAGTTTAAAATATCCAATAAATTTCGTTCCACTTCACGATTGTGTCCCACTTGTTGTTGATTCTTCACCAAAAAATTAAAATTTTATATCCTTATGTTTGAAGCCTGAAATGTGGCAAAAGGTTGAAAAGTTCAAGGGGGCCGAATACTTTTGCAAGGCACTGTATATGTATAAAATGTAAACGTGTATGTATTTTTTTTTTTGTCTGCCACTATTATAGGTTATAATATTAATGTATATGTGCATTTATCTATAGATAAATTTTTAGGGAATGGCACAGTTGAAAACAATCTGCATTAAAAAAATAGTATGCAACAGATTTTTAAATCCTCAGCATGCTTATGTTGCTAAAATTCACTGGCTTTCCCTGTGGATTTCATCCCCTCAATGTATAGGTTTAAAATCCGCTGTAAGTTTGCAGCTAAATCCCCATGAAATACAGTGCAGAAAAATTTTGCTTATTATGGGCAGCTGATGCCCCCAACTGAAAAGTGCTGCAGAATATATTGGTACTATATACAGAAATATTATTAGAGAAGTGATCATGGTGTCATGACACCAGCGTGACCACTGAGGCCAAAATACAGGCCTCATCGGTTTGTGACGTCATCATTACCAGGACTCCTAGTTCTTCTTAGCGCTGAAAAAACTTCTTAATGACATTGGGTATATTTTAGTTGTCCTTGTGCAAAATAAATTTGATGGAATAAAAAAGATTATATCCAAATATTTAGGACAATTCTGCATATGTAAACTTTTTCTTAGTGTTGAAGGTAATCATCTGTGGAATTCAGTTGCAGCTAAAGTCAAAATGGAGTGTTTTTTTGAATAGCAATTTATTCAAAAGTTGCAGCAGGCATGCAAAGGGTTAAAACTGCTGCATAAATTGACATGTTGTGGATAGAAAAATAGGAAAGTTAATGCTGCAGTTTTAACACATAGTGTAGAAGTGCTGGCAAGTCTGTAGTGGTTAATCTCGTGTGTGAAATCTCCCATAGGGCGCTATCTTAAGGCTTTAATAACTACATTTTAGAGGCTATATACTATTTTAGTTCACAAACTAAAAGTACATATAGCTAAAGTGTTTTGAAATGCTAGTTACAATTAGGGATAAGTGAACTGGTTCATAACAAGCCATGGTCGTTTCAGATGTTCCAAAAATTTTGGATTCATTCAAACTTGAAATTTTGGGGGTAGCAGCCTGTGAACCGCTACTCAGGGGTCTCTTCAGATAATAAGAGGAGGTTTTTTGACCTCTCTTGGGCTCCGTTGCAGCGTACGGTGGTCCCACAGCATCCTGTTTCGGACTCTTACTGTCTCTTGAATGATGTTGTTGTCTGCTGATGTCATCATGCCAAGACAAAAGCGTCATTATGTTGCCCTGTCAAGTTTGGCCCGAAATTAAAGTGCCAGGTGAAGCTCTCAATTATTCACAAAATGAATGTCCCGAAGTTTGTCCAACACGAGTTAGAATGGATTCCCTCAACCAATCAGCCTCAACAAAATGTTCTCAACATTAAGATTAGTAACAACAACAGTAAGATAGGTAACAATGCTAACCTCTGGGCTATTTTGGATGTCAGGCATACAATACAGTGCCCACCCACACAAACACACAGTAAGGGAATTGCCAGTGAGAAAATCCCCAGTGCTGCTGCAGAAACCTGTGAGGAAAAGAATATAGAGACAGTGAGCCCTATAGTAGACCCGGACCCTGTCCCTGCCGACTTGTATCACTGTCCTAATGACAGGAACAACTTGGAGCTGGTTCCTACTCTGAATAAGTGATAACACAGAGTGTAGACAGGACAAACAACAACAAAGTAAGGTCAGCAAGCCAAGGGGTCAGCAACAGTCGAGCAATGCAGTACAAAATCACAATCCAAGAGAATAGTCAAAATCAAAGCCAGAGGTCAGGAATAAGAATACAGGTAATAGCAGAAAAGAAGCTAGCAGGGACAAAGTCACAAGACAGAATCTCAATAGCCAGTGACCATGTGTGAACTGATGACCTGTTTATAGCAAGTTCAAGACCTGCCCCAGACTTGATTGGTAGACAGGCCGTCAATCACACAGGCAAGGGTAAGATTAACTGTTAGAGGAGCAGAGAGAAGAAAGGTGCAGGAGACGGGTGTGGCTGAAATTCAATTACATAGGACAGTGTTAAGACTGAGCATCAAGAACCTTAAGCAAGGAATCAATCTGAACACGTCTCCTGCGCCACAGCTTGCGAGCGGAGGGTGGCACAGAGTCCAGAACAGGCAGAGACGTTATATACACACACAATACGTTTGTTTGGGGAACTTTATATAACATGAGAATTTAGCAACTAAGTGATTTTTACAGTGGTATGTTGGTGGTATGTATATGTCAAATGTGTCTCCATGGGACTACAAGACTGATGTAAAAAAAAAAAAAAAAAAAAACATCCTTACATCAAAAAGCAGAATTAATGAGAATGAATGTGACACACTGTTAACTGTAGGATATTTGTGACAAGCAAATCTATTTAAAAGTGAGGTTGAAAGTAAACTTTCCTGAATCTATAGAACCCCAGATTTCAGTATGATTAAATTTTAATTGTATTTTTCCTTAGAGACAACTGGTAGCTAATAAGATTGTTAAAATGGGTCTTTTAAAAGCAGAAGTAGTAAAAGTCAGTGAGGTTCTTCTATCTTGATAAGCTCAGTTGCTCACGGCATTTTTCTGTCAACAATTTTCAACATTTACATCCAAACCATCTGAATTGTTTTTTTTTTTTCAAAGTGTATTTGCTATGTACATATTTACTGCTAAATGGAAAATAATATTTGACATTTTTAATATGGTTGTTTATATATTGTTACATAATGCACTATTTTCTGTTTAGTTATAACATTAAAGAATAGAGGAATAGAAAATATATTCAAGCACTATAAATCTGGTAATACAGGTATAATTGTCAACACATACTGTCATGTTCAACAGGATTCACCAACCATATAAGGTGTGTGGTGGAACTCCACCGTATTTTGCAGGACCTAGATTTTTGGAGATGAGTCAATCAAAGGATTTATTATTATTGTCAATATAGAAGTAGAGAAGGAATTTTTCCTCTAATGGTCTCTCTATGGGTTTATTCTTTTCTCTTAATCAATGTGGTATAATTATAGGTTGTACTTAATGGATTTGCATGTTTTTTCCCAGCCTTATTACCCTTGTACCTATGCGTCTGTATGTGACTTTATGGGGGTGTCTATATGTGACTCTGTATCTACAGTACAGACCAAAAGTTTGGACACACCTTCTCATTCCAAGAGTTTTCTGTATTTTCATGACTATAAAAATTGTAGATTCACACTGAAGGCATCAAAACTATGAATTAACACATGTGGAATTATATACTTAACAAAAAAGTGTGAAACAGCTGAAAATATGTCTTATATTCTAGGTTCTTCAAAGTAGCCACCTTTTGCTTTGATTACTGCTTTGCACACTCTTGGCATTCTCTTGATGAGCTTCAAGAGGTAGTCACCTGAAATGGTCTTCCAACAGTCTTGAAGGAGTTCCCAGAGATGCTTAGCACTTGTTGGCCCTTTTGCCTTCACTCTGTGGTCCAGCTCACCTCAAACCATCTCGATTGGGTTCAGGTCTGGTGACTGTGGAGGCCAGGTCATCTGGCGTAGCACCCCATCACTCTCCTTCTTGGTCAAATAGCCCTTACACAGTCTGGAGGTGTGTTTGGGGTCATTGTCCTGTTGAAAAATAAATAATGCTCCAACTAAACGCAATCCGGATGGAATAGCATGCCGCTGCAAGATGCTGTGGTAACCATGCTGGTTCGGTATTACTTCAATTTTGAATAAATCTCCAACAGTGTCACCAGTAAAGCACCCCCACACCATCACACCTCCTCCTCCATGCTTCACGGTGGGAACCAGGCATGTAGAGTCCATTCGTTCACCTTTTCTGCGTCGCACAAAGACACGGTGGTTGGAACCAAAGATCTCAAATTTGGACTCATCAGACCAAAGCACAGATTTCCACAGGTCTAATGTCCATTCCTTGTGTTCTTTTGCCCAAACAAGTCTCTTCTGCTTGTTGCCTGTCTTTAGCAGTGGTTTCCTAGCAGCTATTTTACCATGAAGGCCTGCTGCACACAGTCTCCTCTTAACAGTTGTTGTAGAGATGTGTCTGCTGCTAGAACGCTGTGTGGCATTGACCTGGTCTCTAATCTGAGCTGCTGTTAACCTGCGATTTCTGAGGCTGGTGACTCAGATGAACTTATCCTCCGCAGCAGAGGTGACTCTTGGTCTTCCTTTCCTGGGGCGGTCCTCATGTGAGCCAGTTTCTTTGTAGCGCTTGATGGTTTTGGCCACTGCACTTGGGGACACTTTCAAAGTTTTCCCAATTTTTCGGACTGACTGACCTTCATTTCTTAAAGTAATGATGGCCACTCGTTTTTCTTTACTTAGCTGCTTTTTTCTTGCCATAATACAAATTCTAACACTCCATTCAGTAGGACTATCAGCTGTGTATCCAACTTACTTCTGAACAACACAACTGATGGTCCCAACCCCATTTATAAGGCAAGAAATCCCACTTATTAAACCTGACAGGGCGCATCAAGAGAATGCCAAGAGTGTGCAAAACAGTAATCAAAGCAAAAGGTGGCTACTTTGAAGAACCTAGAATATAAGACATATTTTCAGTTGTTTCACACTTTTTTGTTAAGTATATAATTCCACATGTGTTAATTCATAGTTTTGATGCCTTCAGTGTGAATCTACAATTTTTATAGTCATGAAAATACAGAAAACTCTTGGAATGAGAAGGTGTGTCCAAACTTTTGGTCTGTACTGTATATGTGGGTGAGTTACAGCCTTTCAAGGATTTTTTTAGCATGTTGTGATATAGTGTTTAATTATTTTCAAGAGAAAGTGGAGTAATTAACCAAAATGGAAATTTGTTACATATGGACACATATGTGCTGTATAGTATTCTCATCAACGCATGCAAAATCTATGAGGAACAAAAATAAAAGCATTGTGTCTAGAGGACAGTACATGGAAAGGCACTATGCAGTAGTAGCACATATTGATTTGTTCGCTATGTAATATGTACAGTACATGAAGTCTAATGACAGTAGAAGATAGTGAAGATTAGAGATAAGTGAATCGATTCTGCAGAAGTGGAATTTGATCTGAATTTCAGGAAATCTTCAATTCACCACAATTCTGGATTTCCTGATACTTCACGGTAACGAATATTTAGTAAGGACCTTTTAGGCATCAGATGGTCACATGATGTTCTCTAGTGATGTGATTGGGTAGGCGTGTCTTTGCTTGTTAGCAGATCCTTTCACATGAATAAAACTTGTCCGTGCTGGAGAGAGAGAGAGAGAGAGAGAGAGAGAGAGAGAGAGAGAGAGAGAGACATGACTGCGGCATCCAAGGGCTTCTGCCATTTTGACGCCCACCCCGGCTCTCTGAAGTCCAGAAATAGCTGTTAAGTCGCCGTGAAGTAATTCGTATCAAAGCAAATTTTTTTGGAACTGCCAAATCGAACTTTTGAGAAATTCGTTCATCTCTAGTGAAGATACTGCCATTGTACATAGATCATAAATGATCTGTCTGCACAGAAAATGCTAAATCATGTACATTTTTTGCCTTTCTGACACATCTGCCTTATGAATGTGTCCAAAATGCCTAAGATTGGAGTTTCTCTTTAAGGTGGAAAAACACTTTTAATTTTCTGAACTATTTACGAAGATTGAATAAAAGCATGTATTATGGCAGAAGCACTTGGATATCAACACCAAATGCTTGTTTGCCTGTAAGGTACAGTAAGTATACCCAGTCCATCTGTTTAAACGCTGCCCATCTGCAGCGGTAGCCACTGGTGGCTGCTGTTGCCCATCACAAGTTGGGTATTGGTTGCATGCGGCAGATAGACCATGTGTTTTTACGCCTAGGGCGAGACCAAAAACTGTGGCCAGGGCAGCATCTACTGCTGCATCTGAAACCCAGCCTACCTACGGTAGCCTATGGCACAGAGTAGATTGCAGAGTCTTTACCTCCAACAGATTACATCTATTGGGGACTGGGCATCATCTCCCTAAAAGCAGTGCTCATTATTGAATTACATGCATAGCAGAAAAACTTGCGGAATCACAGTCTATACAAATATAGATAAATTTATTAAACTATTTCCTCTTATTTGTAATAGACATGGCTATTTTATAATTTATTCTGATGACTAAAAAGTCAGATAATAAAATGCTGATTTTTACAATGCCAACAAATGATTGAGTCTAAGAGCGGATTTAACATATTTATTTGTACTGGTGAATTTGCAATAAGACAGGTTCAGGCAATCCAATTAATGAGTGAGAACATGTCTTCAGGGAAATAATACGAGTGATCCTGTAGCAAAAGGTCAGTCATTTTGTAAAGGATACCCATGAGATGAAGTTTTGCTTAGACATGGAATCCAAAAAGCTGTCTTCTACATTTGTTTGTTTTACTTCCTACATCATAATTGTGATCTGCAAGCAATGCACTCTTCAAAATGCCAATAAACACAATTTGCAGCTCAATTCAGTAAGCAATCTCTATTATGCAGGACAGAATCAATGAACTATGGCTTTGCACACATTTATTCAAGAGTAAATACTCCACAGGAATACATCAATACTAAGCAAAGCCTCACATTGCAGAAAATGAGCAAATGGCACTATTTAAGGTTTTTGCAGCCATAGTACACTTATTTAATAATAGATAAAAAAAATTTGGAATCTGCTGGAAGATGTAATGAAGCGGAAGTCACCCCGTTCTATAATTGTGCCTTTAAAGGGTTATGCTACAAAACATATTTATCCTCTAGCCATAGAATGCAGGATAAATAGCTGACCCTCACCCATCCTGAGAAGGGTGATGTTTTATGCCAGAATGGTTAGTTTGCTATTGCTGATAACTTGTGTATTTGCACTTTAATACTGTTTTATTGAATTGTGCTGCTGGCACTTTAAATGCCATTTCTGAATCATCACACTACTTCCTATTCTAGCATATTCTGGAAGAGACATGGTGATTCCCCCGCAGGCATAATATTTTAGTGCCTATGGGATGTGCTACTGGTTGTGTTTTGCATGTTTCCCATGGTACAGCCTATGGACAGACCTTTTGGAGTCCAGGAGGTATGGCAGAGCCAACTTACTCTAGTTTCACACCTGTGCTTGGGTTTTTGTTCTTTGGGACAACTTGGGGACCCGAAAAACAAAAACTCAATCTGCTTAAAACACTGTTACCCGCGGAAACCCATGTACCCCATAGACTTTAATGAGGTCCACAGGACTTTTCTCTTCACATTTTTCCAGAAGATTCAGGGGCGGAATCCAGAACGGAATCCAAACGCTGGTGTGAACCCAGCCTTAGTGGAAGTCAGAAATAGTCATGTTTGGACCTTCTGAACACTGTCCAAAGAGCTATTAGTGGAACACGTGGGGATAGCTCGGAGTAGTAGAGTTGGTGTGAGCTTGGCATGCAACCATGTGCAAATAAGAACGTGGCTGACATCTCCATGGGCTTTTTGATTCTGATAATGTCATTGAGGGCTATGAGGGCTTTGAGATTGTTGATGCGTTGCTATGAATGGTTTATAAGTGGAACTATCTCAAGTAAAGTACATAGTGAAGTCAAATCCTCCAAGTGTCTGAGTCTTTATTTGATAAGATTACGTCAAGAATAACTTAGGGTAAGCGGGGTGCTATCTGCCCTGATCTACACCATTTGGTTAGCAGGCATGACCAGAGACATTATGTATCATTATGACATTATGATACTGTATCCTTAATTCAGATACTAAGCATTAAACTAGAATTGTATTTATAGTCTTACGGGTAATTACACATGTACGATAAAGGCAGCAGATTATCCATGTGTGTATCAATACCAACCTTGTACATTAAATTTTAACAAATCTATTAGGCCACATGGCCAGTTATCGCAGGGTTGGTCATTGTGAGTTGAATGGTAGCTAATCTTCTGCTATATACAGAAACATAGTGGATGAGATCACACAAATCTCATTCACATGCTGTGACTAAAACCTGCAGTGCAAAGTGACTTTGCAACGTAAATGGGGACCACAGAGAAACCTGCAGGTGAGTTACAGCAAAAACCACCTGATTACATGTGTTTTGCCTTAATGGCTTGAAGAAAAACATGTTGTAGAATTTACCTGTGGAAATATTCACTGTGTTTACTGTGTTTGGTCTAAAACCAGTCTAAAAACCCCTTTTATGAAAGCAAACTGTTTCAAAATTCAACTAAAATAGTTTCTTATTGTGGCTAATAAACATATTACATATATGTCCATTTATTTAATAGCTGCCATGTAATACTTCATTATCACTGATCACTGGAACAGCTTAAATTTTTTATCTATTGAACAACATAGGTTAGTAAGGCTGTTGAAGAGGACATTTCATGTCCTCATGTACAGTCATGGGCAAAAGTATTGGCACCCCTGCAATTCTGTCAGATAATACTCAATTTCTTCCAGAAAATGATTGCAATCACAAATGCTTTGGTAATAATATCTTCATTTAATTTGTCTTCAATGGAAAACCACAAAAAGAATTGTCAAAAAGCCAAATTGGATATAATTCCACACCAAACATAAAAAAGGGGGTGGACAAAAGTATTGGCACCCTTTGAAAAATCAGGTGATGCTTCTCTAATTTGTGTAATTAACAGCACCTGTTACTTACCTGTGGCACATAACAGGTGGTGGCAATAACTAAATCATACTTGCAGCCAGTTGAAATGGACCACACCCCTCGCCTCCCCCCCCCCCCCCCCCCCAAAAACAACACAAAAAAAAAAAAAAAAAAAAAAAAAAAAAAAAAAAAAAACAAAAAAAAAAAAAAAAAAAAAAGGAGGAAAAACAAAACCAACACACCCACCCCCACCCCCCCACCCCCCCCCCCCCCCCCCCCCCCCCGCCCAGCGCGAAAAAAAAAAAAAAAGCCCACCGCGCCGCGGCCCACCACCCCAAAAGAAAAAAAAAAAAAAAAAAAAAGAAAAAAAAAAAACAAAAAAAGAGGGGGGGGGGGGGGAAAACCACCCACCCCCACCAACAACCCCCCCCCCCCCCCCCCCCCGCGCGGCGGACACCACCCCCCCCCCCCCCCCCCCCGCCGGCGCCAAAAAAAAAGGGGCCCACAGGGGGGGACCCCCGGCCCCCCCCCCCCCCGACCCAGAAACAAAAAAAACCGGGGGGGGGGGCACCCAAACCCACCCAGAAAACCCAAAAATTTTAGGGGAAATTTCTCCCGGGGGGAGAGGAGAAAAAAAAAGTTTTTTGGGGGGAGCCCCCCACAAAAAGTTTAAAAGGAAAAAAAGGGGCCTTCAAAGAAAAGAACCCGGCCCCCCCAGTCAAACCTGGCGGAGGTTCCCTGATGTTGGGGGGGGGAATTGGGGTTGCTTTGTTGCCTCTGGCACTGGACTGCTTGACCATGTGCATGGCATTATGAAGTCTGAAGACTACTAACAAATTTTGCAGCATAATGTAGGGCCCAGTGTGAGAAAGCTGGGTCTTCCTCAGAGGTCATGGCCCTCCCCCCACAAACAAAAAACCCAAAACCCACCCAAAAAAACCCCAAAAAATGTTTCCAGAGAAAACCCTGGAGACTTCCAAAGTGCCCAGCAATGAGTCCAGACCTGAATCCCATAGAACACCTATGGAGAGATCTCAAAATGGCAGTTTGGAGAAGGCACCCTTCAAATCTCAGGGACCTGGAGAAATTTGCCAAAGAAGAATGGTCTAAAATTCCAGCAGAGCATTGTAAGAAACTCATTGATGGTTACCGGAAGCGGTTGTTCGCAGTTATTTTGTCTAAAGGTTGTGCTACCAAGTATTAGGCTGAGGGTGCCAATACTTTTGTCCGGCCCATTTTTGGAGTTTTGTGTAAAATGATCAATGATTTGACTTTTTTTTCATTCTCTTTTGTGTTTTTTCATTGCAAGCAAAATAAATGAAGATATTATTACCAAAGAATTTGTGATTGCAATCATTTTCTGGAAGAAATTGAGTATTATCTGACAGAATTGCAGGGGCGCCAATACTTTTGGCCAGCACCGTATATGCTGTTTTACATACCGCTAGAAAACAGACAGCACGCTGAATTCAGTGCGCTGTCTGCTTTCTAGCAGTATGTAAAACAGCATATACATGAGGACGTGAAAGGTCCTCTTTAATGCTTGGCGTATTTTTTTTTCGTATTTTTTCGTACTCCACCTTCGAAAATGTATAATTTCTTTATTTTTCTGTCAACATATTGATATATCTTTCAGCTTATTCTTTTCGGGACAAATTGTACTTTCAGTTGGCACTATCTGGGGGTACAATGTTTTGATTAGCTTTAAGTAATGTTTTTGGGAGGTTCAAGTGAAAAAAAAAAACAATTCTATCATTATTTTTGCACTTTGTTTTCATGGTGTTCACTTTGCAATAAAAATTATATGGTACAGCAATACTACATATTAAATAAAAATAAATAAAACTGCAATTTTCAATGACCGGGGCACTGTGTTCTGAGGTCTATAATTTTTTTTACTGTTTTGTTGACAAAGCTATATGAGGACGCTTTTTTTGCAGGGCAAGTTGTAGTTTTTATTGGTACCATTTTTTGGTATGTAAAAACTTGTTGATCACTTTTCATTGTTAATTTTGGAGCAAGTGAGGTGACCAAGATACATTAATTTGCACACATCAGTATTTTGTTTATATGCCATTCACTGTAAGGGATAAATAATGTTACTTTTCAATAGTTATAGTCACATTTATATGATACTAAATATGTTTGTTTATTTTACTTATTTACATTATTTATAATTATTTTTATAAGGGTAATTTTTTTTATTAATTATATTTTACACTTTGTAAACTTTCTTTTTTTAAATTCTCTTTATAGTCTCACAAGGGATCTCTTGACCCCTTGTACCATATACTGCAATACTGAAGTACATTACCCATAGACTCTCTATGTACAATAGGGAAAGGTAGCCTCTTGGCTGCTATAGCAACTGCTCAGACCCCACAACGAGATTGCGGGGGATCCAGGGGGCTGAAATAAGGAGCAATCTCGTCCCATAACCATGCAAATGCTGTGATCAATATTAATCACGAAATATGATGTGCTTATGTTTGTGCATTTTACAACTCTGGCAGCGAGTGTCTATACAAGTATAATACAGTGTATTAGAAAATCAGGACCCAGAAGTCAGGTAGAAGGAACAGCTCTTGTGCCTGTGACATGTCAACTCTGTACTATTATGGCACTGAGCGTTAACTATACGCTCAGCACGATGTAATAGTATTGCGCTAACCATGATGGGGTTAAAAAGGCACACATATGATAATGATGTTGAAAATTAAGACTGAAGAATGGGTTTCAGAATATAAGATACATATTTTATACTTAGATTTTTATGGAGCTAAAAGACATATTCAAGTATTATGGTTTTATATGCACATATAAATTGTGATTTTGTTGTAATATTATTTCATATATATATATATATATATATATATAGTATAAAATACATGCACATTATACTACATAAAGGTAATAAAAATAAATAAATAAAAATAAATAAAAGTTCCTAAGTTAAGCACAAGATCTTAGAAAGTAGACATTTTATGAGATAGTTATGTTTGCAAAACTCAAAAACTAGATTACTGTAATAAAATTTCATGCAATATTTGTTGATAAAATAGCTACTATACACGTTTGCATAGAATGTGCTTAAAATGCATTACCTTTGCTAATTAAAAAAGAATACAGTTAAGATTTGAAAAGATTGTTTTCAGTTTTCACCTCTGGATTCATCATCTCTCAAGTGGAATATTAAAATGCCTATGGCAAGAAATATTAAAATTGTGAAGTGTAAAAATGCTATGAATATAAATCAGAATCTTGTGATGAGATAAATGTGGTGGAAAGTGAATGCATGAGATATTTAGGGGTAGAATGCATCCCCAAACTTCTAAGCTCTGTCTCATAAATGCGTCTGATTGGATCGTAGTGAGATGCCAAAGTAGCAAAACTCTTACCTGCTTGTAGTGTATTACATTTTCAAAAATGTCATGATAACCAATTTTAAACATCAGCTGGAAATTGCATTTAGTTTTATCAGACATTTTGTCATTTTTCTAGAAGCACAGACGTTATTTAGATTTGATGCATATCTTTTTTCTGTTTGACTGATTCTAAGTGAACTTATTTCTGGGAAATGACAGATAACAATAAAAACATGTAGGAATCTACATCAGAAATTTTTGCAACTCTAAAAATGTGTTTCTTTATAGAATTCAAAGATAAAGCAAATCATCAACCTGCTAGGCAATGTTTTTGTACCTATTCCATGAAACATATATAAATCCAAAAGTTAAAAGGATGAATAATCCCTAAACTGTAAACAAAAATCCCAAATCTATGTAATTCAGAACATGTAGCTAAGCATAAGAAAATTTTGTATTCGAGGCTCACATAACCCATTCAATTCAATACTGGCTTGTGGTAAACCATTTATTAAATGCATTGTATTTTATATTAGAAAAGCGTGGTGCTTTTGTGGTATAATGTGTAATGGTGACATATCCGGAGTGACATCACAGGTACCACATGTGACTGCTGAAGCCAGTGACTGGCCGTATACTTTACTTGAGCCTCTGTATTTCTGGCCTTGCCAGTCCCAACAATAGATGGAATAGGGGAAGCCCCACACAAATGGAAGATCAGGGGTAGGTGAGTAAAAGTCCTGAAATACATTAACTCCAATAGATGGAGAAACTTGTAACAAAAGCCACGCTGTTTTGGGACAAATACTATGACATGGCAAAACTGGATGTTTTTCTATCTATCTGTAACATCCTTGTCTATTCAGACTTCTGTGCCATCCTCCAGCCCTATGGTACAGCGCGGGAGGCGTGTCCACTTATGAACCCCTGTTCCTGGGCCTCCTGTTGTATTCTGTTTTAGCAATGCTGAGAGTTTGTTTCAGTGTATCAGTCCAGCCAGTACTCTGAGTTCCCTCTGGTTCACGAAGAGTTAACGTTTGTTGCTCTATGATTGACATCTTACCTCCCAATCACCTCTGGGGTGGATTCTGGGCTTCCCATATACACCCCATTAGTCCACACATGGGTGCTTGCTATTAGCCTCTTAGAGCGTGCTAGCATATTATGGTTTCTCTGATATCTATATTCTGATCTTCGCTTACCCTCTTGACTATTGTTCTGGATTCCGGTTTTGTACCTAGTTGCCCATCTGGTTCTGACCCCTTGGCTAGTTTGACCTTCCGTTCTCGTTGTTTGTCTTGTCCGCATTCTGTGTTTCACTTATTATAGGAAGGGACCGTCTCCCAGTTGTACTCTACCTCTTAGGGTAGTTGAGGCAAGTAGGTAGGGACTTCAGAGAGGGTCTAGCATCAGCGCTCACTGTCTCCGTCTTTCCCCTTCCTCCCAGGTTCCAGCAGCAGCTATTGGGGAATTGCTTAGCTAGCAATTCCCCAACACTATCTCTTACCTATTATACCTTCTTCTGTAAAACCTATGCTGGATTGTCCTTTTTCCAGACTATCCCTTACAGTTTGCAGTCGGTTGTGAATCTCTTTTTATTTTTAAATACTTTATTTTTATATCTTGTATAGAATATAAGTACGTTAAACCTCCTTAAATATATTTCTTGGTTATGAGTTATTGATCATCATTTTAAGAAGTTTTCTTACCTGCTGTGTCAGATTGTTTGTTTCTTTATCATCTTATACTATACTTACCAACGTTGAAGGTGGTAAAATAAGGACCAGCAAGTCCTGCCCTGATTCTGCACCTGGCAATACCCCCTAGATCCACTATGTAGGGATTGCTATGGCATGTCCCAATTTTCTGAGCGGGATATGTTGGAATTCCAAAAATTCAGAACAAATGCATAATGTTGGCACCAAAATGACACAAAATTGTGAAAGCAATGAGAAGATATGAGACATCTCATGAGACATCTCATCTCATGTCCCACGATTATTTCTGTGTGATTTCCCCAATATGGACACATATTGCATGACAGTATTAGAGATGATTGAATCTGTGAAACTTTGCTTTGGTAACATTTTGCTGAGGGTCAAAAAATTTTTAATGAAATTTCATTTGCTCCGAAAAAATCTGCTATCATTTTCATTTGTGGAATTATTTTTTTTTAAGATTTGTTTTCTCTTTGGCTACAGATTATCAGATGTTCATGTCTCTGTGGGATTGACCCATTTGCCTAAAATTCCCACACTATCAAAAACTTGTTATAGTCTTTTACAGCTTTCTGCCCCCACATCCCAGTGGCTAAATCCAGTTTAAAGTATTTTTACAAATTTAGAATTACATTTGTTTTAAACTCCTTATCCTTTTTAATTGTATTCAAAAAGATCACTGTTTGAAAGGACAAAAGGGTGGCTTTATATTTTCAACTTTGTTAGCTGCCACTAGCTGCGACTTTTAAGGTCTTAGATCTGCTGTAAATGTACTGCTGCTGGGTAAACCACTGTATATCTTTTCAGAACACGCCAATGGTGAACTTTAGGATATTAGGCTATTTTCACAAAATAAAGCTATTCAGTGTATGCTAGAATTTTTAATGTGAAGAATTAAAAGAATATTACAAACCATTCCATGCAGTGAAGAAAGTATGGAATGGATTTTGTCTTTTTAACATAATGGCTTAAAAAAGATAAAAAGAGCAGTAAATTCAGAACAATCAACTTTAATCTAGGAATGTTTCTATCCCATGGGAATGTCTTTGGTACATAATATCAGCTTTCCAGAGAATGCTAAAACTCTGTATTGCCTTTTGTTTTATTTTGACTATTATAATGAATCTTTAGATATTGAATATCTCCTCTTTGCAGGGATGCTGAGTAAAAAAGAACTCTTTACCAGTTTCGCAACATTCTGTCTGAACAGCAGGACAGTTGCTGAATTCTTCTATACTACTCTGGAAACCAAGTTAATGATCACATTTACATTTTTGCACAAAAAACAAATGTCTTGTATGTTCGCAAGATCTATAGCTATTCTAAGAATACTGCTACCACAGATGTTAATAATCACATTATAATGTATAATTTCTATAAAAAGATACTTTTCCATCACTAGTCATCATATTCTATAGTATTATAGTTATAGTACATTTATTCTTATTTTATGCTATTGTTATTTGTGGACACATCGTAAAACATAGACTTAAGTATAGTAATCTCTACATACTATTTAGCAAGGCATGTGGCATATGTTTTTCTCAAGTAAGACTACTATTTTATAAAGAATCAAAAAGTTGTTGTTTTTTAGTTTAAGGTCTGAAATACAAACTTACAGTTCTTTCTCAGGAGAAAAATCATCCTATTTTGATGTCTGCTATTGGGTCTCTCTCTCTGCTATTGCTATATTGGTGAATGATAGTGTTATAAAGGGTTTGTACAGTTTCAGCATAAAATGTTAACAACTGTATCATGAAAATTCCTTTACTTACAGTGGATAACAACCAGACCATGGTCATGTGATGGACAGTCCATGTTCATGTAATGAACACCCAGGTGCACAGCTAGTTACAGTCACAGCTTATTAATCAGACATCTATCTTGTAATGAGCCATGGATCTGTGTGGGCATCACATGACCATATACTGCCCATCACATGACTATATACTGCCCATAACATGACAATGGATTGTTTCTTATCCATTGGAAGTAAACAAATAGCATGCAGAGGTCTAGAAAACCAGAAGGAATTGAAAATAATGTATCTTTTTATTATACAAGCAATAACCTTTATTTGCTGAAACTGGACAAACCCTTTAAGACTAATTGAAATGTATATTTAATTTTCCAATTTGGTGCTAGACCTTGAATGTGTTTTTTCTGCTCTGATTTTATGTTTTACATTTTATTACAATAAAAGTGCTTTTAGCAATGCGTAGTAGTCACAGTAATAGCTCTGAATGAATTAGCAAGTTAGTGGGAAAGTATTTGACTTATATGTTCCTAATTTCTTCATGTTAATTACAGTATTTTGGATAGTTGTCTTTTGGGGCAATTGTGCTTTCACGTGTGTTTGTTTATTACTTTATCCAGTCTAGCAATATAGACTCTTTGTATAGTATTTCAAATAATGAAACAAAAATTAATTACATATTTGATATATATCATCCATAACTTTACTAATATTGTATATAGAATAGGACTGACTCAATGAATTTAAATACATGCAATTGTTTTTCCCTATGTGTGATCATTTTTTCTCACCTACAATATTTATCAGGTCTAAGGCTATATTGATAAGCTATAAAACACCAAATATAAACCTGTAGAACAGCAATTATTTGCAGGTAATTCTTTTGGGACATAAAATATATAGCTTTGCAATGAACTTCTTCAAGAGAGATATTTTTTATTAACTCCCTGGTGGCCTGGTGACGTTCACTAACAGTATTCACATACAGCATCCAATAGCAAGGTCAGCATGGTTTACTATGAACCATGAACTCACATTTTAAGGACTAGACTAATCTATTGTAAACCTGACAGAAAATTGAGTTATTTTTACTGTGTACTGTATGTACCATACACATGAAAGAACTAAGTGTGTTATTTATAACTAGCAATTTACTAAATGAAGAAATATGTCAACGATTTTTTGGGAAAATATTCTTTCCATGAATTATAATAACAAAGCTCACATGAATTATGATTTCTATGTACTTTCTTTCTTTGCATTGGCACAAAACCTTTGTAAATAGAAGTTAACCATGTAATAATATATTTATATTTTAAATGTGAAGATTTTTTTTATAAATGTGTATAGAGGAAAGGGAAGGAGTGAAAATGGCAAGTCAGTGCATCACAGTAATGAAGGCAGGTACATATTTTTAATTTATTTTTTGGTTTGGGGGCAGGGGAGGTGCCTTAATATTAGGGGGCAGTAATGATATAAGTGGGTATTATTAATATAATGGGTCATTGGGGCAAGCAGTGGTAATATAAAGAAGTCATTAGGGGGTATTAATATAAGGGGGAATTGAGAGGCAGCATTTATGAAAGGGGATAAGGGGGTTGTGCAGGAATTTCAGAAGTCAGGGAGGAGATCAGGGAAGGTGAAACATAAAAAAAAAAAAAAAAAAAAAAAATCATACTTGTACCCAGTACTCCGGTGTCCGCAGCCACTGTCCCTTTACCCGTGAAAGTCTTGTGCTGCACAAGACTGCTGAGGCCAATCATCGGCCACAGGAAAGGAACCAGTGATGTCAAGATGTTACTCCCGGATCATTTCTTGGGGGACCGAGAAAAATTTGAGACTTTACTGGAGTCTTGTCGCCTGTATTTCCGGATTAATCCACATGCATCCCAGGTCCAAATGGTCTGAGTAGTTATATCTCTCATACAGGGGGATCCACAAGCTTGGGCCCTTAAACTCCCTCCTGGGGCTGAGGAGTGGTCTAACTTTAACAAATTTTTTTTGTCCCTGGGGTCTATCTATGCTGAGCCAGACCACATTGGGCTTGCAGAATCGCAACTCCTCACCATGCGGAAGGGCAAACACCCTAGGAGTATTGCTCTGAGTTCCGCAAGTGCAGTGTAACTGCAGGTTGGTGTGAGTCGACTCTAAAGGCTCACTTTAAACAAGGCCTGTGTGACCATGTTAAGGAGGTCTGGGTTGGTCACCCAGATCCCCCTACTCTTGAGCAGGCCATGACTTTGGCCATCCGTATTGACCATAGAATCTGGGAAAATGTTAAAGAGAGACTAGGGTCTGTTTCCTCCAAGTTTTCTGTCTCTTCCTCTCTCTCTCCTGATAAACCCACTTTTCTCCCATCACTCCTGGTGAGGAACCCATGCAACTGGGAGCTGTGGATGCCAAGACTCGACGAAAGCATTGTCTCTGGAATAACCTCTGCCTGTATTCCTGTACTGTGCTACTTCAGGTCATATCATCAGAGACTGCTCGATCAGACCCCGCACACCAGCGGAAAAGCTTCAGTGCCTGAGTGGTAGTCAGAAGAACCACTCAGGCAACCAGGTATTTGCCGGAAATAACAATAAGATGTTGTTATCTGTGTCTCTGTCCTCTGGAGACAGATCTGTTTCTGGCCAGGCCCTAGTTGACTCTGGGTCTGCAGCAAAGTTTGTCAAATTTTCATTTGTCTCAGCTTTAGGCATTGAGCTTTTTCTACTCGATACTCCTCTGTCGGTTACTGGGGTGGATTTTGCCCCACTGGCCAGATGTAAAGTCCAATGTAAAACCCCCTTAATCACGTTGCCAGTGGGTTCTGCACATTCAGTGGTCATGAGCTTTTTTGTTATGGAGCATATGTCTTCCGATATTATTTTGGAGCTCCCCTGGTTGAACCTCCATAACCCTATTTTTGATTGGGGTAAAAGGAAGCTGGTAAAATGGGGAGATCAGTGCTCATCCCACTGTATTGTTTTGCACACCTTAGATTGTGTCAGTGAGGAGACGGTCTCGGCTGCTAAAAGTTGGGAACTCCCCTCGTCTTAACCCGAAAGTATTGCAAACCCCAGCGAATAAAAAATGTTTGCCTGTTTCACGAGTACCTGTTGTTGTTCAGGGAAAGGCAGAGAAAATACTGGATCCTTCAAAAACTGGTTTGTCTGGTGAGGGTCTGATGGGCCCTCATAAAAGAGGGGGTACTGTAACGTCTCTGGCTGTTCGGGTCTCTGCGCCACCCTCAGCTTGCATGCTACAGCGGAGGAGGTGTGTTCAGTTTGATTCTTTGCTTAAAGTTCTTGTTGCTCAGTCTGAACACTGTCCTAGTACTACTACTATGTAATTGAATTTCAGCCACACCCGTCTCCTGCACCTTGTTTCTTTCTGCTCCTCAAATAGTTAATCTTAGCCTTACCTGTGTGATTGACAGCCTATAGTCATATCAAGGGAGGCTTATAATATATCCTGCCCTCCTTACCACTGAGTCAGCTGTCACCTTGTATGCATACAGAGCAGCTGCAGCGGTGATGTCAAGAAGACCATGGGCAGCCAAACACTGCACACTGCTGTAATGTTGAGCACAGTGATTGTCTGTAGCAGGGTCCCATTAACTTGATATCACTGCTGCAGCTGCTTCATATACAAAAGCAGTGAAGGTGACAGGTGGCCCAGCCTAGGAACAGAGGGGATTCAGGTAAGTGTATTTTATAACCCTTCCCTGCTGCATGCATTCAAATGTGTGATCCTGGACAACCTCTAAGAGGGCATATAGGAGGTATTATTAACTGAGGGGACACACAGGGACATTCATTTAAAGATATATACAGGGGTATCATTCATTTAAAGGGGATTTTCGTATTATATATTTTTATAATTGGGGGTAGTAGCAGGATGGGGACTATATGTAGGAGAGGACAATGTGAGTCAGGTGCCTGGAAAAGTGAGGAGCCAAAGATGTCTGTGCTGCAAACTTTACAGAGACAAGTCACAGCTGGAAGAAGTGTAAACGGAGGTCCGGATGTGAAGAGACAAGAAATGTGAACAGTCAGAGACATCACCTGTAAGTCATTAAATGTTACTGCATTGTATTCATCTAAATCGTCTGCAGACTCTATGTAGAGCTGGTATCTACCACTATATGATCACTGTATAGTGATAATATCAGAATAACTGTGTTGGGGACCCACTTGGATATGTTTGCCCCCACTCCCCGTGCCGAACCCCTAGCTACATCTCTGTCCCCGAGGTTTCCACTGTCAGCAGTAAAAGAAACAAAATTTTATTTTTTTTCACATTTTATACTATTTTTCTACTTCTAGCAAAAGAAATATTCAATTTATTTAACAAATAAGGTTACTTATTTCAATCCTTATGTGTCCTGAAAAAACATGATAAAATAGTTAAGATATGCAAAGCCATTAAAAAGATATTGCTTTGTAAAGCAATGTATACCAAAAGTGCTAAATGTTGCCTGAGCGTTGGGCATCAATGACCCCTGGTCCTGCAAGGGTTAAGATCTCTTTGTGTGTGATATAGATCATATGTGAATCTATTCTATGTACATCAGGTTAATGCAACGGTGTTTGGATGTTAGTGTGATAGAGGAATAAAGTGCAGCTTTTACCCGTCCAGATACATAGATACAGCACATGCATCTAAAGATACTGTATGTCCACACTTAACCCCTTCATGCCACAGCCATGTTTCATTTTTTTAAATTTTGTTTTTAACTCCCTACCTTCCAAATGTCATAACTTTTTTCTTTTTTTCTTTCACATAGCCATATGATGGTTTCATTTTTGTGGGAAAAAATGTACTTTGTATTGGTACCATTTAATATTCCATACAATGTACTGGGAATCTGGAAAAAAAATTTAGAATGTGGTGGCGAAAAAGTGCTATTGTGTGACTCTCTTATGGGCTTTGTTATTCTATAGGTCAGTACTATTCCAGGGCTACTAAATTTATATAGTTTTTTTTTTTAACCCCTTAAAGAAGAACAGAATCTTTACAAAAAAATAAATAAATAAACAAATTAAATTTTTTTTTTGGAATTACCATATTCTGACACCCATAACCTTTCAAAATTTCCGTGTATGGAAATGCATAAAGTATCTTCTTTTGGTGGGGCCTAATATACTTTTTATTTACACCAATTTGGGGATTGTCTATTGCTTAGATTGCTTTTTATCCAAATTTTTATGGGAGGCAAAACAGTGAAAAAACTGGCGGTTTGGCTGTTTTGATTTTTTTCCTACTACAGGAAGTTTGAAGACTGGGGATTTTAGGAAAAAGAGATACCTAATTTGTATGTATTTCACTTTTTTCTTTTTTTTACTGTAATCATTAGACCGCCCCTAGGGATCTTGAACCCCAGAGGGTCTGATCACTAATACAATGCATTGCATTGCACCCTTATTGCTACAAATAGCTCATTTACATGTTGACAAAAAAGTCAACATTTCGGCAACAGAGACACCGATTCACAAGAGAAAGACACCGTTTGAGTCAGGTTTCCGTTGGTTGGGTCCACATGGGGACCCGAAAGATGGAGACCCTGTCCGCTTAAAAAGCGGTTACACGCGGAAACCCACGGACCCCATAGACTATAATTTGGTCTCTGCCGATTTTAAGTGGATTCTGACGCAGGGTCTCCTATGGAGACCCCAATGTGAGTGTAAATCCAGCCTGAACTTTTTTGTCTTTCTGGATATAAATTGTTGCCAGAAATATCTAGCAGTGTATTATTTCCGTCTCGCCAAGCATGAATTTTTATGGGAAGATGAGGTGAATAGTTGGATGGCATAGCTATTGGACAGATACAGTGCTGGCCAAAAGTATTGGCACCCCTGCAATTCTGTCAGATAATACTCAATTTCTTCCAGAAAATGATTGCAATCACAAATGCTTTGGTAATAATATCTTCATTTATTTTGCTTGCAATGAAAAAACACAAAAGAGAATGAAAAAAAAAGTCAAATCATTGATCATTTTACACAAAACTCCAAAAATGGGCCGGACAAAAGTATTGGCACCCTCAGCCTAATACTTGGTAGCACAACCTTTAGACAAAATAACTGCGAACAACCGCTTCCGGTAACCATCAATGAGTTTCTTACAATGCTCTGCTGGAATTTTAGACCATTCTTCTTTGGCAAATTTCTCCAGGTCCCTGAGATTTGAAGGGTGCCTTCTCCAAACTGCCATTTTGAGATCTCTCCACAGGTGTTCTATGGGATTCAGGTCTGGACTCATTGCTGGCCACTTTAGAAGTCTCCAGTGCTTTCTCTCAAATCATTTTCTAGTGCTTTTTGAAGTATGTTTTGGGTCATTGTCCTGCTGGAAGACCCATGACCTCTGAGGGAGACCCAGCTTTCTCACACTGGGCCCTACATTATGCTGCAAAATTTGTTGGTAGTCTTCAGACTTCATAATGCCATGTACACGGTTAAGCAGTCCAGTGCCAGAGGCAGCAAAGCAACCCCAAAACATCAGGGAACCTCCGCCATGTTTGACTGTAGGGACCGTGTTCTTTTCTTTGAAGGCCTCTTTTTTTTCCTGTAAACTCTATGTTGATGCCTTTTCCCAAAAAGCTCTACTTTTGTCTCATCTGACCAGAGAACATTCTTCCAAAAAGTTTTTGGCTTTCTCAGGTAAGTTTTGGCAAACTCCAGCCTGGCTTTTTTATGTCTCTGGGTCAGAAGTGGGGTCTTCCTGGGTATCCTACCATAGAGTCCCTTTTCATTCAGACGCCGACGGATAGTACGGGTTGACACTGTTGTACCCTCGGACTGCAGGGCAGCTAGAACTTGTTTGGATGTTAATCGAGGTTCTTTAGCCACCATCCGCACAATCTTTCGTTGAAATCTCTCGTCAATTTTTCTTTTCCGTCCACATCTAGGGAGGTTAGCCACAGTGCCATGGGCTTTAAACTTCTTGATGACACTGCGCACGGTAGACACAGGAACATTCAGGTCTTTGGAGATGGACTTGTAGCCTTGAGATTGCTCATGCTTCCTCACAATTTTGCTTCTCAAGTACTCAGACAGTTCTTTGGTCTTCTTTCTTTTCTCCATGCTCAATGTGGTACACACAAGGACACAGGACAGAGGTTGAGTCAACTTTAATCCGTTTCAACTGGCTGCAAGTGTGATTTAGTTATTGCCACCACCTGTTATGTGCCACAGGTAAGTAACAGGTGCTGTTAATTACACAAATTAGAGAAGCATCACCTGATTTTTCAAAGGGTGCCAACACTTTTGTCCACCCCCTTTTTTATGTTTGGTGTGGAATTATATCCAATTCGGCTTTTTGACAATTCTTTTTGTGGTTTTCCATTGAAGACAAATTAAATGAAGATATTATTACCAAAGCATTTGTGATTGCAATCATTTTCTGGAAGAAATTGAGTATTATCTGACAGAATTGCAGGGGTGCTAATACTTTTGGCCATCACTGTAAACATTCAGCAGACAGCTCTCTGAAGTGTATAACTAGATAAAGTCCGTTGATCACAAGTTGTTACACTACAACTATTAAACTGTAATCTGTTACAGATCCATGGACTGGATCCTCTTAAGCGAGTGATGCTCTATGTAACTACTGAGTACTTTTTTTTTTTATCTGAGTACTATTTCATGTACTAAATACTTATGATTGATTTAAATGATTAAATATAACATTTTAAAACTTAATTTACCAAATTGTAAATTACTTTTATTAGCTAAAACACGTTATTTTTTAGACTTTAATTTCAAACTATGTTGGTTTGTTGGCTATGATGTTGGTTAAATGTATGTCTTACAATGGCTGGTTACTTTTTATGACATTGTATTGAAAGTCTGTGTGCGACAGTTCTCATAGGCTTTTGTCTTTGGTTTTCTTTTGGATGTCACTTTGAAAAACAGGGTAAAAAAAGAAAGACACTGTAAAATTTCTTCCTGTTCATAAATCTCAAGTTCTTTACATCAGTAAGTCTGGTATGGAACTCATTTATGTCTTTTTTCACTATTTTTATACCTCTCCTGACCTCGGAGAGTGCCCATCAGCACATTTTTCCTTCTCTGGGATTGTGTCAGGAAAGCACAACCACATTTACTACAAGCAAAAACAATTTTACGGGCTTGTAAAGGAGGTTTATGTGAATGCAACATCCAAGATTTCTTTCCCTGTGAGACAATATACCTTGCCTAAACAAGGAGAGCTTCTACTCAATCGGTGATCAAATGAATATCTTGTTTCTTAAATTTGTTGTTTTTTTCTACACTCACTACCGTTGTATCATGCGTATTGCATATGAATCATGTTGCTCTCTTGAGTAATATTACTGCTTTGATTCAGATATACAATATACAGACTGAGGGAAATTTATTGCTTGAAAAATATTACCTTTGTCAAAATATGTTCAAATTGTGTTCCAGAAAATAATCTGAAACATGCTTCTGAAATGAATTAAGCATATGTAGTTATTGAAACTCTACATATTTTTAAGATTGCAGTATTTTGAGATAAAGTGGAAACATTTATTTTCCTTATTTTTTTAAATTATTGATAATAATTAAAAAATCCTGAAAGATGAAAGATGATCTGAGTGAAACCCAAAATACTTATTTAATGATGCTTATACCCACATGGAAAAGTCTGGGATCTCTCTACATTGTTAATTGTGTTTCAACAAGAAAGAGTATAACGCTAAGATTGGTAAACCTAATGAAGAATCTTATTTATGCCCTTAGGTGTACAGCTAAGTATAAATTCAAGCAGCAGAATTATAGGAATTTCTGCTACTGTCCCATTTATTTTTTTTACCTTCAACTATAAAACAACTTTTCATAAAAGTATAGTACAGGTGAATATAATAAAAAAAACTACTTTTTAATATATCTTATAAGAATTGAATATATTATGATGTATAATACAAATATAAGAAATATGTTTCCTTCTCCATTTATCAAGCGGAGTTTCTTACATATTAGTGGAGAGGGGAGGGAGAGGAAGTATCTAATGGAAAATACATAAAAATAACTGTGCCTGCTATACTCTGCTATTTTGTGAGTCAGGTATCTCTTGTAACCCTGCTATGTATCAAAATATGACTCTACCACTGCACAGAATAAGACAATAAATGAAATAACAGTCACCTCTTCCCCCGCTCCATAGAGTTCTGTGATTGAAGATAAGGAGAAGAGTATCTGAATAAGTGGAGAAGGAAACAGATTTCCTTAATAAGATATATTACAAACTTTCTTATATCTGCCTGTACTATTCATTTCTGAAAAGTTGTTTTATAATTGAAGGTATGCTTTAAACACATGCACATGCTGTAGCAACTCAGATGTACATGTATAGAACAGATTTAAAAGTAAAAGTATTTTATAAAGGAGAAGCCTTTAAGCTGGTCTGTCAGCAGGGAGAAGCATATAAAACAGTTAAATAGGTCAGGCTCATCTGAATGTAATATTTTTTCCCCATGAAAATGCATGCCTCTTTTGTAGATATATATTTATGTCACAATATGAAAATGAGCAGTCTGGAGTACTAAGGATAACTCCAGACTGCTACACCATACACTGCTCTAATAAGCCCTCTTTCCCCCTCCCTTCTATGAGTGATAGATGCAGGGCGCTAAGCTGAAATCTCACCTGGTCCTGTGTTCTCGTATGTGCAATGATGTATTAGAGCAGTGTAGGGCATAACAGTATGGAGCAACAGAACTGCTCTTGGTGCTCCAGATACCTCATTTGCATATTCTCAAATAAATATTTCGGCAACAAAGGCAGGAATTTTCATGGGGGAAAAGCTTTAACATTCAGTTGAGCCTGACCTATCCAACCGTGCTGCTGGTTCAATATGCTTCTGGTGACAGACACCCTTTAAAGAACCCAAACATTATCTAAAGAGGATTCGTCACTAGATTTTACAATACAACTGCCAAATTGGCACTTAATACTGCAGTAGTTATTATGCCTAAAAATTGCCCCACACATGGGGCCCCCTGAAATAAGTAATATTGCATGCCTTGTGTCCTGAACTGAAAAATTCGGCACACATTGCCTCCTTAAAATAAAAATACTGTACACTTTGCTTCCTGAGCTTATTAATACTGTTTACTGCGACCCTTAAATGAATAATAATATGCAATATGTCCCCTGAAATAAATAATAATGACCTTTGTGCCTTCTGAGTAATACTTACTTGTTTCAGTTCTCACTGTTGTCTGTTGTCTAATCAGGTGTGACTACTGCATAAGGATGTACACAGTGCACTGATATAATAGTGCCCGCTACATTCCAGAGAAAGCGCCAAATGTTGGAGCTGGAAGCTGAGGGCTCCTTTGCACATGCCAGCATCTAATTATTCAGTTGGAATTAGAGAACTTACCAACTTTTTAAAACTGTTCAGCTTAATTAAGGAAAATGTGTCTGTTTCATGTTGCCCAAGGTAAAGATATCATGAACCTGCTGTCTTGTTCTCTTCAATTAAGTTTTATTTTAAAAGCAAACTGTGTAAAAAAATATATTAAACTAATGAAGTTGTTTTCATTTTCTAGGTACATTTTATATTCAAAAATATTTATTTCATAATAGTAAAAAATGCATTGTAAATATTTCAGTTACAAATGCTTCTCTGCTCAAAACATGAGAAACTATTTGCCCAAAGTCCATTGTTTATATATGACTATAATCTTTATGTGAAAATACAGTCAGATTTTGTAGCTTCAGTTATTAAGTACAATGTTTTGTAACATTGTAATTAGAGATCTTTGAACTGGTTCAAAACAAACTGGATTCAACCTGAATCATTTCAGATGACCGTTCTTTAGGGTGGGGAGCTATACGGAGCTGTATAACAAACCTAATGTTCATTAGGATGGCTTTACAGATGTACAGCAATGTTGCATACTGGTTTTCTGGACAACATCAATGACCAGGTGGCATTTTTTACTTTTAATAAAATGGTCAACGATGGTCATGTGGAGGTGTTTTAGTTCAATAAAATGTTTTGTTTTTTTATTTATTTTTATTAACTTATCATTGGTCACTGTCTAATTAACAGCATCTATTATTACCCTGGTACCCACCATCACCAAGGGTGCCAGGAAGAGTCATGTATAGTCCAGTATCCAACCATCTAGTAATGGTTGGGTACTAGGATAACTTCAGACTAGTGTTAGTAGGCTAGGAAAGCACAGAAACCATCACATTATAAAATTGTAAGCTTTGCAGTGATACTGGTGTCTGGCCCCATGATTTCACATCAATTGGCTGCTTTGTCCAGTCATTGCCATGAGATATAAAAATTAACTATTGCTAAAAGTCATTAAAATATAACCTTTTATTCTCAATCCTTGAAAATAAATCAGTTTTTCTTATTATTAGCAACAAACAAAACTAAACAGAATTCTTACTATCTCTCCATAGCCAAGGTGTGGTGTGAGTTTATTAACTAATAAATCACCATTCCAGATTCCATTGTGCATATTTCTGAAATTGAAAATAAGACCAAGAAGCTATGGATGTTGCGTTGTTAAATGAACTCATGTGGCACACTATGTCATTAATGTAAGGTATCTACACTGTTTGCCAAGAAAGCCACTCTTTCAGGTTGTATTAGAGCACCTGCTCTACATAGATAGTGCTGGATTGTTCAGTGTGCTACACTATTTACACGGCAAGCCAAATAGCTAGATTGTTAAATCTGTATGTGCACATTCACCAGTATACATGTGTGTATTATAAGCACACAAAACAAACAAACAAAAAAGACCTTGTGTCTTCACATGTCCCTGAAGGGGTGGTTTTGAAACCTAATTCTACTGGAATTAGCTGCAGAACTAGAGGAATCCCGTCCTCTGCCACTTGTACAGCCAGTTATTTCAAATAGGTGACGGGCTCATTCACTCACTGTGATACTGTCTGTCTGTAAAGTGGTACTAAGGGGTGGACGCTTGCCATTCCCGCCCATTCTCCCCTTCAGGCAGCAAAGTTTTAAGTTGTGGTTGGGGGAGTGGGCGGTGATGGGAAGTGCAGCAAAAGCCACCTTTCCCTCGCTCTCCTTTCCAGGGCCTGATAAGCCAGTGCAGCTTTGTGCCATATCATGAATGATTCTGCTCTGCACAGTGTCTGTGAACTGCAATTGCCTCAGATCCTACTGAGCTGTGCCAAGGATCATTTTTTTCAGGACAAGATGTAGTTTTTTTTGGTACAATTTTGGAGAATGTCTGCCCTTTGGTAACTTTTTAACTGCTGTGATTGTAAAAAAATATATATAGTCTAAGTGCTGGCATGACCTATGTGCTACAGAGAAATAAGAGAAATCCATGGTTGTCAAATGCATTGTTTCTACACACATCTGTGAGACCTGCTGACACCAATGAGGATTTAATTTTACGTAGTGTGTTTGAGAACAGTGCCAAGGTCTTCAATTAATGGTCAATGTCATTGCTTAGGCTTACAGTTTTACAGTCATATGAAAAAGTTTGGGCACCCCTATTAATCTTAATCATTTTTAGTTCTAAATATTTGGGTGTTTCCAACAGCCATTTTAATTTGATATATCTAATAACTGATGGACACAGTAATATTTCAGGATTGAAATGAGGTTTATTGTACTAACAGAAAATGTGCAATATGCATTAAACCAAAATTTGACCGGTGCAAAAGTATGGGCACCTCAACAGAAAAGTGACATTAATATTTAGTAGATCCTCCTTTTGCAAAAATAACAGCCTCTAGTCGCTTCCTGTAGCTTTTAATCAGTTCCTGGATCCTGGATGAAGGTATTTTTGACCATTCCTCTTTACAAAACAATTCCAGTTCAGTTAAGTTTGATGGTCGCCGAGCATGGACAGCCCGCTTCAAATTATCCCACAGATGTTCAATGATATTCAGGTCTGGGGACTGGGATGGCCATTCCAGAACATTGTAATTCCTCTGCATGAATGCCTGAGTAGATTTGGAGCTGTGTTTTGGATCATTGTCTTGCTGAAATATCCATCCCCGGCGTAACTTCAAATTCGTCACTGATTCTTGTACATTATTCTCAAGAATCTGCTGATACTGAGTTGAATCCATGCAACCCTCAACTTTAACAAGATTCCCGGTGCCGGCATTGGCCACACAGCCCCAAAGCATGATGGAACCTCCACCAAATTTTACAGTGGGTAGCAAGTGTTTTCCTTGGAATGCTGTGTTTTTTGGACGCCATGCATAACGCCTTTTTGTATGACCAAACAACTCAATCTTTGTTTCATCAGTCCACAGGACCTTCTTCCAAAATGAAGCTGGCTTGTCCAAATGTGCTTTTGCATACCTCAGGCGACTCTGTTTGTGGCGTGCTTTCAGAAACGGCTTCTTTCGTATCACTCTCCCATACAGCTTCTCCTTGTGCAAAGTGTGCTGTATTGTTGACCGATGCACAGTGACACCATCTGCAGCAAGATGATGCTGCAGCTCTTTGGAGGTGGTCTGTGGATTGTCCTTGACTGTTCTCACCATTCTTCTTCTCTGCCTTTCTGATATTTTTCTTGGCCTGCCACTTCTGGGCTTAACAAGAACTGTCCCTATGGTCTTCCATTTCCTTACTATGTTCCTCACAGTGGAAACTGACAGGTTAAATCTCTGAGACAACTTTTTGTATCCTTCCCCTGAACAACTATGTTGAACAATCTTTGTTTTCAGATCATTTGAGAGTTGTTTTGAGGAGCCCATGATGCCACTCTTCAGAGGAGATTCAAATAGGAGAACAACTTGCAATTGGCCACCTTAAATACCTTTTCTCATGATTGGATACACCTGGCTATGAAGTTCAAAGCTCAGTGAGGTTACAAAACCAATTTTGTGCTTTAGTAAGTCAGTAAAAAGTAGTTAGGAGTATTCAAATCAATAAAATGATAAGGGTACCCAAATTTTTGCACCGGTCAAATTTTGGTTTAATGCATATTGCACATTTTCTGTTAGTACAATAAACCTCATTTCAATCCTGAAATATTACTGTGTCCATCAGTTATTAGATATATCAAATTGAAATGGCTGTTGCAAACACCCAAATATTTAGAACTAAAAATGATTAAGATTAATAGGGGTGCCCAAACTTTTTCATATGACTGTATAACTCCTAGAATAATTGAATCCTCAGCAAAATGCTGAAATTTTTCTGTAATGAATCACAGCAAATAAATCTATTTTTTCTATATATATATTTTTTTTTATAATTTTTGAAAGTGCCTTCCTGGAGTTAATTTTACCTATTGAAAAGAGTTTTCAGAAATTGTACATTTGCTAAAGACTAATATTTACTGATCATAAAGGTGCTATAATAGCATTTATTATATACCATATGTGAAAGATAAGAGTCTTTCTTAATTGAGTTTCTTGCAAAAAAATGGCCACTCTCTACAGAAAATGGCAATATTTGGCTTGCTTTAGTTGGGGCATTGAAATCCTGAACATTTTGCAAATATATAATTGTATTGTAAAATGTTGTTCACTATGTATAACGTAGTTGTATGTTATAAAGAGGTAAAAGGGGGCATTACCTGCACATCTGTGCACCACGGACTTTACTATCATGCATTTATTTCTAGTATTCCATAGTTGAAGGGGCGTGAGCTAGAGAGGATTACGGAAGGAAGGTTTACATTTTTTAATACTTTGATTCAATATTTATTTCTTCTTTTTTTGCAGATGTGGAGGTCTTAATATTGTACAAAACTGATCATGAATAATATATATAGGAAAAATTGCATAAATATGGAAAACACAAATTTATTTATTTTTTCTTATATAACCAAACTATTTCTTGCCACATACTACATTATTCCATATGGTTTAATACAAAATATGCAAAATATACATTGCCCAAGTACTTCATCGCTGTAATGCCTGAGAAATTATAGCATGACTCCTGTTTTTCATGTGTGGGAGCAAAATCGATGACAGTTGGGCTAAGGCCCTACACAGTGAAACACAGCTAAAAAAACCACTGCAGTAAAAATGCACTGCATTTTTTATGCAGCATTTTTTTAGTTTTTGCTCCATGTTTCTGTGCTTTTTGTCAGCTCTCATGTGTGCATGAGTTAAAAGGGAGTCGGTATAATGGCAGTACATTGTAGGGCTGCTTCTATACCAGGGGTAGGCAACCTTCGGCAGTCCAGATGCTGTGAAACTACAACTTCCAACATGCTCCATTCACTTCCATGGAAGTTCCAAGAACAGCAGAGCAAGTATGCATGCTGGGAGTTGTAGTTTTACAACAGCTGGAGTGCTGAAGGTTGCCTACCCTTGTTCTACACTTTCCAAAGATGCCTTTCTTATTCTTTACTGCAGCTCTATTTTTAGGAATATCAGTATTATGTTCTTATGCAAATTAGCTGAAAAGGGCTTTAGGGGCATTTCTATATACAAAAAAATGCAGCAGCACTCACCAGGCCATATAAAATAGAATTGAAAATGCAATACTCCTATTACCTACTATCTACACATATATATTTGTTATATATATATATATATATATATATATACATATATATATATATATATATATACAGTACAGACCAAAAGTTTGGACACACCTTCTCATTCCAAGAGTTTTCTGTATTTTCATGACTATAAAAATTGTAGATTCACACTGAAGTCATCAAAACTATGAATTAACACATGTGGAATTATATACTTAACAAAAAAGTGTGAAACAACTGAAAATATGTCTTATATTCTAGGTTCTTCAAAGTAGCCACCTTTTGCTTTGATTACTGCTTTGTACACTCTTGGCATTCTCTTGATGAGCTTCAAAAGGTAGTCACCTGAAATGGTTTTCACTTCACAGGTGTGCCCTGTCAGGTTTAATAAGTGAAATTTCTTGCCTTATAAATGGTGTTGGGACCATCAGTTGTGTTGTTCAGAAGTCAGGTGGATACACAGCTGATAGTCCTACTGAATGGAGTGTTAGAATTTGTATTATGGCAAGCAAAGAGCAGCTAAGCAAAGAAAAACTAGTGGCCATCATTACTTTAAGAAATGAAGGTCAGTCAGTCCGAAAAATTGGGAAAACTTTGAAAGTGTCCCCAAGTGCAGTGGCCAAAACCATCAAGCGCTACAAAGAAACTGGCTCACATGAGAACCGCCCCAGGAAAGGAAGACCAAGAGTCACCTCTGCTGCGGAGGATAAGTTCATCCGAGTCACCAGCCTCAGAAATCGCAGGTTAACAGCAGCTCAGATTAGAGACCAGGTCAATGCCACACAGAGTTCTAGCAGCAGACACATCTCTACAACAACTGTTAAGAGGAGACTGTGTGCAGGAGGCCTTCATGGTAAAATAGCTGCTAGGAAACCAATGATAAGGACAGGCAACAAGCAGAAGAGACTTGTTTGGGCTAAAGAACACAAGGAATGGACATTAGACCTGTGGAAATCTGTGCTTTGGTCTGATGAGTCCAAATTTGAGATCTTTGGTTCCAACCACCGTGTCTTCGTGCGGCGCAGAAAAGGTGAACGAATGGACTTTACATGCCTGGTTCCCACCGTGAAGCATGGAGGAGGAGGTGTGATGGTGTGAGGGTGCTTTGCTGGTGACACTGTTGGGGATTTATTCAAAATTGAAGGAATACTGAACCAGCATGGTTACCACAGCATCTTGCAGCGGCATGCTATTCCATCCGGTTTGCGTTTAGTTGGACCATCATTTATTTTTCAACAGGACAAAGACCCCTAACACACCTCCAGACTGTGTAAGGGCTATCTGACTAAGAAGGAGAGTGATGGGGTGCTACGCCAGATGACTTGGCCTCCACAGTCACCAGACCTGAACCCAATCGAGATGGTTTGGGGTGAGCTGGACCGCAGAGTGAAGGCAAAAGGGCCAACAAGTGCTAAACATCTCTGGGAACTCCTTCAAGACTGTTGGAAGACCATATCAGGTGACTACCTCTTGAAGCTCATCAAGAGAATGCCAAGAGTGTGCAAAGCAGTAATCAAAGCAAAAGGTGGCTACTTTGAAGAACCTAGAATATAAGACATATTTTCAGTTGTTTCACACTTTTTTGTTAAGTATATAATTCCACATGTGTTAATTCATAGTTTTGATGACTTCAGTGTGAATCTACAATTTTTATAGTCATGAAAATACAGAAAACTCTTGGAATGAGAAGGTGTGTCCAAACTTTTGGTCTGTACTGTACTGTACTATATTTGATCAAATAGTAAAAGCCCATCTGCCCTGACAAGGCAACCTCATTCAGAAAAGATCCAACACTAAACAGATATACAGTGGGGAAAAAAAGTATTGAGTCAGCCACCAATTGTTCAAGTTCTCTCACTTAAAAAGATGCAAGAGGCCTGTAATTGACATCATAGGTAGACCTCAACTATGAGAGACAAAATGAGAAAACAAATCCAGAAAATCACATTGTCTGATTTTTAAAGAATTTATTTGCAAATTATGGTGGAAAATAAGTATTTGGTCAATAACAAAAGTTCATCTCAATACTTTGTTATATATCCTTTGTTGGCAATGACAGAGGTCAAACATTTTCTGTAAGTCTTCACAAGGATGGCACACACTGTTGCTGGTATGTTGGTCCATTCCCCTAGAGCAGTGATGTTTAGGGGCTGTCGATGGGCAACACGGACTTTCACTCCCTCCAAAGGTTTTCTATGGGGTTGAGATCTGGAGACTGGCTAGGCCACTCCAGGACCTTGAAATGCTTCTTACGAAGCCACTCCTTCGTTTCCCTAGTGGTATGCTTGGAATCATTGTCATGCTGAAAGACCCAGCCAGGTTTCATCTTCATGGAAGGAGGTTTGCACTCAAAATCTACGATACATAGCCCCATTCATTCTTTCATGTACACGGATCAGTCGTCCTTGTCCCTTTGCAGAGAAACAGCCCCAAAGCATGATGTTGCCACCCCCATGCTTCACAGTAGGTATGGTGTTCTTTGGATGCAACTCAGCATTCACTCTCCTCCCAACATGACAAGTTGTGTTTCTACCAAACAGTTCTACTTTGGTTTCATCTGACCATATGACATTCTCCCAATACTCTTCTGGAACATCCAAATGCTCTCTAGCAAACTTCAGACGGGCCCGGATATGTACTGGCTTAAGCAGTGGGACACGTCTGGCACTGCAGGATCTGAGTCCCTGGCGGCGTAGTGTGTTAATGACGGTAGCCTTTGTTATTTTAGTCCCAGCTTTCTGCAGGTCATTCACTAGGTCCCCCTGTGTGGTTCTGGGATTTTTGTTCACCGTTCTTGTGATCATTTTGACCCCACAGCGTGAGATCTTGTGTGGAGCCCCTGTTCGAGGGAGATTATCAGTGGTCTTGTATGTCTTCCATTTTCTAATTATTACTCCCACAGTTGATTTCTTCACACCAAGCTGCTTGCCTATTGCAGATTCAGTCTTCCCAGCCTGGTGCAGGTCTACAATTTTGTTTCTCGTGTCCTTCCACAGCTCTTTGGTCTTCACCATAGTGGAGTTTGGAGTGTGACTGTTTGAGGTTGTGGACAGGTGTCTTTTATACTGATAACAATGTCAAACAGGTGCCATTACTACATGTAATGAGTGGATGACAGAGGAGTCTCTTAAAGAAGAAGTTACAGGTCTGTGAGAGCCAGAAATCTTGCTTGTTTGTAGGTGACCAAATACTTATTTTCCACTATAATTTGCAAATAAATTCTTAAAAAATCAGACAATGTGATTTTCTAGATATGTTTTCTCATTTTGTCTCTCATACTGGAGGTCTACCTATGATGTCAATTACAGGCCTCTCTCATATTTTTAAGTGGGAGAACTTGCACAATTGGCTGACAAGTGGCTGACTAAATACTTTTTTTCCCCACTGTGCCTCTCATGGCTCCAGAATAGGCCTGCAGTGTGAATACAGGGCCAATAGGATCCAGAGCAATACTCCATTCCAATAACAATAGCTTTCGGCTGATGGGAAACTAAAGTAAAGTGTGCAATTGGAAGGAGTGCAAGTCCAATAGAGGGGGCCACCCCCCTCATGCAATATGCAAAAAAACCTCTGAAATTTCAATCAGCACATTCTAGTGTGAACAGGTGCAAGCTGCCATGACTTATATATATATAAATGAACGTGTGTGTGTGTGTTTTGTGTGTGTATAGCCGCATTTTCAGTTCCTGGGCTGCTGATGCTTTCATTTCTCTATATGTGAAACACTAATTCATTTCAGTTGGATATCATAACTGTATGGCCAGTAATTCCATGCAGCTGAGATTAATTGGTACAGTGCCTTGCGAAAGTATTCGGCCCCCTTGAACTTTTCAATATTTTGCCACATTTCAGGCTTCAAACATAAGGATATAAAATCGTTGATTGTAATGTCAATCTGTATTCCCTTAGTCCAGACAGCAGCACAATATGGGGTATCTCTGCCCCTGTGTGTTGTTTAGGGCAGTGGAACCTTTAATTAGCACCAAATTTAAGGTGCCTCCTACTGGCCCTATAAGAGGGCACCTGAGACCTCCCTCCACTGTGTAAATTATAAAGTAAAAGGAAAGAAGCTTCTAGGGAGGGAAGCCTTGTGCTGCTGTCTGGACTAAGGGAATACAGATTGACATTACAATCAACGATTCCCGTTACGTCCGACAGCAGCACAATATGGGGAGATAGCAAGTAATTCCCCTAGGGAGGGTTTCCTCGCCTTACAACGTCAAGGACTGTCTGACCAAAGGCAGTTGTCTGGGAACTGCGGACGTCTAAACGATAATGTTTAACAAAGGCAACTGAGATGACCATGATGCAGCTGCACAAATCTGGTCCAAAGGTAAGGACCGGTACTCCGCCAAGAAGTCGACACAGCCCTGATCGAGTGGGCCGTAGAAAAAACTGGAGGGAGTAACTCCTGAATAAGGAAGGAAGACTTAATTGTCTCCTTGATCCATGTGGATAGAGTAGGCTTGGAAGCCTTGAGGCCTTTGTTTTTACCCTGCATGTTAATTAGTAGGTTTTTGGCCTTCCTAAACGGTTGAGCGCGGGATAGGTAAATCCGCAGACACCTTACCACATCTAAGGTGTGGAGCTTTTCTTCCTCCTCAGAGGTTAGAGTGGGGAAAAACACTGGTAGCGAAATTAGCTGATTGCTATTATAGCATGAGGGGACCTTAGGGTTAAACCAAGGCAAAAATCTAAGGTGCACCCTATCTGCAAAAAACACAATGTACGGTTCTCTAGAAGAGAGAGCCTGGAGTTCCCCTACTCTTTTGGCAGATGTAATAGCCAACAAAAAAATGGTTTTGTAGGCCAAATATTTTAGCTCCGTAGTCTCCAAGGGTTCAAATGGAGGACCGCACAGGCCTGTAAGGACTACCGCAAGGTCCCACTGGGGAACTGGAGATGATACTGAGGGCTTTATCCTCATTGCCCCTTTAAGGAACCTTGCAACCAGAGGATCCTGAGACAGACGTCTGTTCAAATGAGCGGAGAGGGCCGCAATCTGCACTTTCAAAGTGGCAGGGGCAAGGCCCTTATCCAAACCGTCCTGAAGAAAATTTAAAATATCAGCCGTTGAAGGTTGTAGATTATTAATACCCTTCTTGGAGCACCACTCCATGAAAATCTTGGCTGTCCTCTGGTAGTTCTTATTGGTAGAGTCTGCTCTTGCAGAAGAAAGGGTCTTCAGGACAGCCTCTGACAGTCCTCTATCCTGCTGTAGGGACTGCTCAACCTCCAGGCTGTCAGGTTGAATCTCCAGAGATCCTGGCACTTCAGAGATCCTTGGGAAACCAGGTTCTGGATGGGGGGAAGCCTCCAATATATCCCTCGACTCATCTCCATGAGTTGGGAAAACCAAGCTCTTTTTGGCCAGAATGGAATGATGGCTATCACAGAGACTTGGTCCTGTCTGATTTTCATCAATACCTTCGGTATTATTGGAATTGGAGGGAAAATGTATGCCAGCCTGGACCTCCAAGGGATGGACAGGGCATCCACTGCCAAGGGATTGTCCTCCTGGTAAAGGGAACAGAACGTCTCCACCTTGGCGTTGAGTCGGGTTGCCATGAGGTCTATTTCTGGAAGACCCCACTTCAGGGTAATCTGATGAAAGACTTCTGGCGATGTCCCTCTCGAGGTGAACCAGGTCAGTGCATAATTTGGCTGACACTTCACAAGACGCAACCGCCACAGCGGTCTGGGCCGAGGCAGCTGAATACGCCTTCTTGAGGGTATTGTCGATGCGCCTGTCCATGGCGTCGTGCAAATTTGATCCATCATCTGATGGTACCATAGTGCGGCGGGACAGTTTGGCCACCGTCATATCCACCTTGGGAGGAGGACCCCATTGATCCCATTGAGCAACTGGGAATAAAGCCTTGAACCTCCTAGAAACCACAAGAGGTTTTTCAGGACATTTCCACTCTGTAGACATTAATCTTTGTAATGTCTCGTCCACTTGGAAGACCCTAGGCGCTCTATAGGTGGACGTGGAGGCTTCCCCGTCAACATCACAATCCTTAGACCGGATGGACTTCAGCAGCCGACTTAATTTTTCGAGTGGGAAGCACGGCCTGCTGGAATCTTCAGTGGAATCGTCAGATGAGAGTGTCTCGTCCACTATCTGATAATCTTCGTCAGCGATGCGTAGGGAGGACTGTGTCTCAACCCGCGGTCTCTTGGCAATCTGGGCGATGGAAGAACGGATCTCCTTAAGAGACTCCTCCATATAGTCCTTTACCCAGGTGACAACCTCTCTTATAGAAGGTTCTTCTGACGGAGGTCCGTGGCATTGGCGACAGCGGGTAAAATCATAGCCATCAGGTAAAGGGGTATTGCAATCCAAACACATTAGGTGTTTACGTTTAGAGGACTTTTTCCTCCTAAGCCCATCGCCGTTACCTGATGCAGAAGATGACATCTGAAACATCAAAAGCCACATGACAATGTAGAATAGAAGATTGCCAAGCATCACACAAGAAGAAAAAAACCAAGGGGTACCTTACTTTTTTTAATCGGTCACTTGAAAAAAATGATCCCGTCAGAAAAAAAAACCCAGACACCGCAAACCGCAGCAGAGGAGCTAGTAACCACGAGCTCACCAAGTAAAGGACTGAGAACCTTTTAAATGTAATACAGCAGCGAGGGGAGGAGCCAAACAAAGAAAATATTCATACAGCGCCAAACGAGGTCAAATGCCATAATGGAACATAGAGGAGCATAAACCTAAGCCAGAGGCTCCACATACAAGCAGCAAAAAACAAATCTATATTTTGCCATTAAAATTCCAATTTTCAAACTTACCGCACTTTTCCGAGAAAACCGGAAGTAGGCTGCGGTGGTGCGCAAAGGCTTCCTTCCCCAGGGAACACGAGATCGAAAAAAAGGTTCCGGCCGAAGAGGTTCCCCACTTACTTCCGGGATCGCGCTGCCTGCAGAGCGATGAGCCGGGTAACGCTGCGCTGCGGGGCGGAAAAAGGCCCGAAGGACCGGAGGATCTTAGGATTGTAGGAAAGGACCGAGGTACCCCCAAAAAGGTAAGCCAGGAGCTTTTTTAGGAAAAAACCCCTAGCAACGGGAGGTCACCAGAGACCTCCGTCCACCTGTCCCACACAGGACAGAAAAAAACACAGTGGAGGGAGGTCTCAGGTGCCCTCTTATAGGGCCAGTAGGAGGTACCTTAAATTTGGTGCTAATTAAAGGTTCCACTGTCCTAAACAACACACAGGGGCAGAGATACCCCATATTGTGCTGCTGTCGGACGTAAGGGGAATCTTAATTGTTTGGTGAAGAATCAACAAGTGGAATCTGTGGAAAGAGCTGAAAACTGCTGTTCACAAATGCTCTCCATCCAACCTCACTGAGCTCGAGCTGTTTTCAGTCTCTCGATGTGCAAAACTGATAGAGACATACCCCAAGTGACTTGCAGCTGTAATCGCAGCAAAAGGTGGCGCTACAAAGTATTAACTTAAGGGGGCCGAATAATTTGGCATGCCCCACTTTTCAGTTTTTTATTTTTTATAAAGGTTTAAAATATCCAATAAATTTCGTTCCACTTCACGATTGTGTCCCACTTGTTGATTCTTCACCAAAAAATTTAAATTTTATATCCTTATGTTTGAAGCCTGAAATGTGGCAAAAGGTTGAAAAGTTCAAGGGGGCCGAATACTTTCGCAAGGCACTGTACATCAGAGGGCCAGGTCATAGAGGCGGCTATACCTGCATCCAGTACCTCATCTGACATTACCCTTAGGCTAAGGCCCCACGTAGAGGGCCGCAGCAAAAATGCCCTGCGGGAAAAACTGCAGCGGCAACATCACTTTTCACAGAAAGTCCGCAGGGGTAATCTCTGTGTACTTTCTGCTTCCATTATACCTATAGGGAAGCCGCCAGCCTTTCTGTGGTTATAATTGATATGCTGCGATTTCCAAAACCGTGGCATTATTTTTCTGCAATGTGTGGATGTGATTTGCTTTGCAGTGACTGTAAAATATTTACGCCATGTGGGGCGCTGGCCTTAACAAGTTAAATAAACAGCAAACTTTAACTTTTTTACATGACATTCAATAGCTTTCAATTGTTTTTGTTGTGTGATGTCATGCTGCCGGGGCCCCACGCGGCGAAAAAAAACACGGTGTTTTACAGTCACAACAAAGTGGATGGAATTCTAGTGAATCCTAACCCCACTTTGCAGAAAAAAAAAAACATGAAGCATACACGCTGCGGTTTCCAAAATTGTCGCGGTTTTTACCACAGCGCTTTTTTGCTGCGGGATGCTATGTGGGGCCTCAGCCTTAAAGAGTGCTGCACTTGTATTTCATTTTACTTCATTCAGATGCAGAAATGCAATTGGAGGGTGTAAAAAAAAAAATTCTGTAAACAATATAAAGGCACTTGTAGAATACCATGATGACTAAGCCGCCAATTATAAATTTTGTATTGTATAAAGGTATTGTATAATTACGATATATTCAAGCATACTGCATTTTACAAGACATCCAATACCTAAAAACTGTATCACATAGGACACTCTATGAGTAGCATTCACTTTAAGCTTTATTAAAAAGGTATCACAATTAATAATAGTAACATTATTAAACCTATTCTTTAGAGTAATATTCCACCTTTTATATAGAAATCAAAAGGACCATTCAGTTAATATTACTAACACCTTTTCCTTACTGGTTCAGTAACTGATTAAACTGCACAAGGTGGGGTTCCAGCTGAGTAAGTCAAAGTGGTGTTGGCTTTTCCCTAGGGGGTAGATCATGTGAAAACACCAAAGTTCAGAACTGTCATATGCTCAGCAGTAGGTACATTTTGTGCAGAAATTAATGGACCAAGCTGGGAAAATGTTTTTAAGTTGCATCTTCCCTTGTGTCAAATGCAAATTCAAAGAGCTTTTGAAGCAAGTGAATAGTAGTTAAGAAAAGAATTTACATTTATTGACATTGATAATATAGCCAGCACTTGAACCGAGGACATAGTGACAAATTTAAAATGTTCCTCCACATACCTTGGAGATTACTGCAAACTCTTTAATTTCATATTCTTTTGACATTTTATATACACATATTTTATATATGACATATGCATATAGATGTAAATATTAGGAGCAGTAAGTGAGTATAGCTATCACTTCCCAAACATCATTTGATGCTGATTATTTAATTAACAAATAGCTACTTGGTATATAAATACTAGATAAAAAGCATGTACTAGTTTATTTACTTATTTTTTACATGGCAAAATGTCAGCGATAAACATGCATTAGTTTTCCTAAATGAACTGCATTATACTCCATGCATAGTGTAAATTTTCTAAGATATACGGTACTTGGTATAATTACTATATACTATGCTACATTTTATTAATATACAGTGGGGAGAATTTATCAATCCCAGTTATCTGGCGTAGAGGGATGATATTGTGGTGAACATTTGCGACTCAACCCCCATTATGAATGTGGGCGAGAAGCAGGGAAGGGATGCCTCGGCCCGATATATTTATTATAACTCACACTAGTTTTCTGACTGGCATAGATATTCTCACGCATGGATGTGCAATAGATTTATGAATAGGCTGGAGCCTCTTCTTAAATCGGCCACGCACCTTTCGGCACCTTTATTAAGACTAGCGTACAAAATGCCAGTCTTAACAAGTCTGCCCTAGTATGTCTCATTATAACTATTTTGAAAATTTATAAGAAAAAAGGAGCATGTATAATAATAATAATAATATTTCTATTTAGCTTGATAATCTGTTTCTAATGACCTGCATGAAGTGACTGTGGGCCATTCTGCTGGCTGCTCTTACTGATGCAGTAGGATGCAGAGGTTCCTGCTCTGTCTCATATGCTCCTATCTTCGGGATCACATTACATTCTACAGGATGTAATGTTGGAGATTTTGTTGCACTTTTGAGCCAAACCCAGGAGTTCACTTCCTTTTGCTCAATCCACTACTAACTTTGACTACGAAACAAAAAAGTCAATTTTTCTGTAAAGTGGGGCCTTAGCCTAACTCTGATGGCTCTTGCATTTTGCTAGATTTTTTTTTTTTTTTACTGACTCATTGACTTTAATGGCGTGTTTTTCTTGTTTTTTTGTGAATATGTTTAATTAGATAAACGTGACAATTTTGAATGGGTGCCCTGTCCGTTGTGAACTCACACGTAAAAAGAGCTTGTGTGAAAGGGCCCTTAGGTGGGCTTTCCCGGTTCTTCACCTTGCAGGTGTGGTGGTTAGGTGGTTAGCACTGTAGCCTTGCTGCTCTGGAGTTCTAGGTTTAAATTTGACTAAAGACAACATCTTCATGTAGTTTGTATGTTCCACCCACGTTTGCGTGGGTTTCCTTTGGGTGCTGCTATATATTTGCAAAGTCTGTAAAGCACTGTGTAATAGGTTGGCAGTATACAAGTAAGAGAAATAAATAAATATTTGACCCTGCATTTCATGAACAAGCATTATCTCATCCTTGTCCACACCCCATCTCTATGCAAACAGGGGTAGTGGAATTTCGAGGAGGGAATTTATTAACTAAACAACCTATGCTGGGGCAAATCCAAATCAGATACATGAAGTTGACTATGTCCTTGGCACATCTCAAGCCACCCTTGTCCTGTTGCAAGTGTGTAAAGTACACCTGATGGGTAATATACAGTTGTGACAGCTTGTTGTTAGCAACAAATGAGACTGCAGGGCATTGTTCTATTCTCCAACTGTAAGGAAGGGGATCCAAGCTCTAAATTCCAACTGGATCAGGATGATGCTATATGGTACTCCAAGATGCTTTATGACCAATGACTAGCTTCCTCCTAATTTTGCAAAAGAAGAACCACTCAACAGAGTTTCCCCCTTTCCCTATTATATTTACCCTAACGATGGAGGCTGGTTATAAGGCTTGTTATACAGTGGGGAAAAAAAAGTATTTAGTCAGCCACCAATTGTGCAAGTTCTCCCACTTAAAAAGATGAGAGGCCTGTAATTGACATCATAGGTAGACCTCAACTATGAGAGACAAAATGAGAAAACAAATCCAGAAAATCACATTGTCTGATTTTTAAAGAATTTATTTGCATATTTTGGTGCGGTGTGGACAAGGATGAGATAATGCTTGTTCATGAAATGCAGGGCCAAATATTTATTTATTTCTCTTACTTGTATACTGCCAACCTATTCCACAGTGCTTTACAGACTTTGCAAAGTCCTGGGTGTCCAATATAGCAGCACCCAAAGGAAACCCACGCAAACATGGGGGGAACATACAAACTCCATGCAGATGTTGTCTTTAGTCAAATTTAAACCTAGAACTCCAGAGCAGCAAGGCTACAGTGCTAACCACCTAACCACCACACCTGCAAGGTGAAGAACCGGGAAAGAAAGCTGACTTGGCATGGTAGGGAGTCCTGGTTAGCATTATATATTTCTTTCTGCAGGACGTCTATCCATCCCTGAAGGTGGCCATCAAGCTAATTGATGAGTGTTGTTCCTACTTTACTTTAGCCTCTAGTGTCAGGTACCTTGAATTGAGTAGACATTGAGCATGTTTTAACTACTCTCTGAGACTTTGAAGTTTCAGCTGCACCAAGGCTGCTTTTAAGGCTGAGGCCCCACGTTGCGGAAACACAGATTTTTTTGTTGCAGATTTTGATGCAGTTTTTTGAGCCAAAGCCAAGAATGACTACATAAGGAATGGAAAATATATAGGAAGTTCTTATGCTTCTCCCTTCTGCTCAATCCTCTCCTGGCTTTTACTCAAAAAAACGCAGAAAAATGTGCAACAAAAAAAGCTGCATTTCCGCAACGTGGGGCCTCTGCCGAAAAGTTTTTGTATATTTTTGAGGGAAGGAATTGCTTTCTTTCTGTTTATACTTTTTGGTTTTCACATTCAGGGAAGTGAATGTATCTATAACAAATGATTTATGTGTTTCCCATTTCAGTGGATGATCATGATGGTCTTTAGTGTTCATCTCAAAGGAAGAGGCTATGTAGTCTTTAATACTTGCACAGTGTACCTCTCTGACTAGCAGAGTCTCATTTTATTGCCACTGGCTCTCTCATGGAGCCAACTGGTGGAGAGTCAGTGATATTGTGCAAGGCACATAACCTGATTGTAATTGCAATGCATTGCAATGCTGCCTATTTGATGCTTGGTTACTTTCAATGGCTAACACGGTACAACATTATACTACTACTATCAACTTGGTTATATTAGGAAGAAGAGACCAACAAATAGCCAAAGCTCTGAAATGTGTGATGTAGTGATAAATAAAAGGAGAAGTCCTTTACTGAGAGGAGAAGCTGGCACCAGGTATTTAAACTCTGTGGTTCAATCTGTTATTTGCCAATCGCTATTTGGGAAATATGAGATTTTTTTTTTTCAAAGATGAGTCCTGCAGGAGGTTTAATACCCGATTAAGGTCACCTGATCTGATTCTTGTTGGGTGCAAATAGATTTCTGGGTCCTCGGAGCCTACAGGAATGGTCTGAGCAGCTAGTGTTTGGCCTGAATAGATGGGCAAATGTCCTGGTTTAAGTTTATGAAGTTTTTGCTATTCTCTTGAGGCTGCAAGATTTTGATAGGCTTCCATGTATGACAACAGGCGACATATGATAGTTCTTAATGCCCAGTGAATTCTCTCTTTAGTGTTCTTATCCACTCTGACCTGGCCTAAAAGTGCTGTGATAAATCTCTTCAGCAAGTTTTGCATGTTTATCTGAAGCCAAGGATTCAGACAGCCCCCTAATCCTCACAATCTTCTTCTTGGTCCTGTTCTCCCATTTCTTTATGATAGAGAGCACCTTGTTTCAGTGGACTAATTGCTAGGAGACCTACATAACCAGAGTTCCAGAAAATGGCATTGTATCAGCGCACATAGTTTCAAGACTGTTAACTGTATGGCCAAACTGCAGCATTACTGGTCTGATATCAGCTTCTTTGGCTGGGATTGGTTTTATAACCAAAGTGAGAGTTTTATGGAGGAATGATTTAAAAATATGGGAAGCAACTCGCTCACCCTGGTTATAGTCTATCACCCCATCTTTTAGGTACCGGCTAAGGGTACAGATGAGAACTTATAAAGGTAGATCTGTCTGTGTCACCTGCTCAGCTCTGCCCCAAGGATTCTCCGCCTATCTTTTCTGTCTACTCCTTGAAATGCTACAAAACTGTTACTTTAAAACATTGCATATTTTCTGTCATTGCAATCCAATTTACTGCACGGCTTCATAAGTAAAAACTGAAGTCTAAACTATTCAAAGATGTGATAAAAGAAAATGACTCTTAGAAATTCAGAAAACAACACTTATTTCTATTATAGTGTTAAATAAATGTTGGTATGCAGATATTTGAGTCGCTGCCATTCAGTAAGTTATTAAAACATCTGCTTTTTCTATTAAGCATTCTGTTCCTTGCCATCCCACATGTCCTTTTCTACTTCAACAGACAAAATTACCCAATCTAAATTTCAGCTCAAGTGTTTGATGGTTTTCATGCTGAGCTCAAACTGTTAGTGCTTCCCTGGGAGAATAGAAACAGGATTCAATATGAAACAACAGCATCAATATATGTACATTGTTACATGCACAAATTCAGATTATGTGGATACAAAAATCTATATCAAACACTGAAGCAGTTCATTAAAACATGTACTACCTGCAAATGTTCAAAGGTACATTCATAATATATTAAATTCTCATTGTTATACATCATTTATTTCATTGTGCTTATTTGTGAATCTAATATTAGGCGAATGTCCTTGACGTTATATACATTGTCCAGCCAAAACAAAAAAAACACTGACTGGCACTTGTCAAAGGGTATGATATATTAGGCAGTAAGTGAACAGTCAGTTCTTTAAGTTGACTTGAAATGTTAAAAACAAGAAAAATGGGAAAGCATAAGGATCTAAGTGACATTGGGGAGGACCAAATAGTGATGGTTAGACAATTGGGTCAGAGCACCTTCAAAATTGAATACCCTGTAGTGTGTTCCCAGTATGAAGTGCAGTCAGAAAAATACTGACCTATATTCATAGGAAAATGTATCTATTAGGGATGAGCACACCACCTCATAACCAAATGGGTTTGTTATGGCTTTTCCAAACATTTCAAGTACTGCCAGTACTGAGATGTTTGGGGTTCGCATCCCAGGAAACATTATTATACTTTGAGGTCTCTTCAGACCCCACAGACTAATAATCAGAGGCCCAGGGTAGGTGGGAAAACTAATAAACAGCTCATACTCACCCAGGGATGCACCTTCAATGAGGTGGCATGAAGCGGACGCCTCAGAAGGCGCTACTCATTGAAACCTAGGGGACGGCATTTTGGTACACTATTTTGTTAACCTAAACCAGCCCAAGACAGGACACTTTCAAAACACACTGAGCCGGACCTGTCCTGGGCTGGTGTAGAAGTGTAGCCACCAGGTGAGGACATTGGCATGAACGTAGCTCGGCAGTGTGTAGACAGGTACTGCTGCAGCACAGCTCTGCACACTCACTCATCAGTAGCTCCTGCAGCACACACTGACTTCCATTAGGGCTGCTCCGCCTCCTGGATGATGACTCATCCTTGCTTCCTGGCTCGGCCCACTCGGTGCATCACTCCATTGCTGCCATCAGCGAGGTCAACTCAATAGTGGAGTGACCAGACACAGCTCAAGTTACAGTGGGCAAAACTCCTCCTGTCTACCTGTTTGCTGTAAAGCTCCTGCAGTCTTCCTCCTCCACCAACTACTGTAGATATGGTCTAGTCCTGCTACTTGTCTGGAGCCCCTCCTGTGTCCTCGGGTTCACCAGCTTACATAACAAGTAAGCATTAATGCTATGTAAATATGAATGCAAGTAATGTTGTGAAATGTATTTATCCTCTATGCTTAGGATAGAGGATAAATACCTGATCGGTGGGGGTCTGACTGCTGAGACCCTCATTGATCCTGAGGACAGGGGTCTTTTTCCCTTTGCAGTGAATTCAGCCTGACTGCAGCCAGCCTGATTATAGGTGCGTCACTTGGTGAATATACAAACCTACGCTCCTATTCTCTTCAATGGGAGCACCATAGATAACTGAGTACTGTAGTTCAGCTATCTTTGGTGAAGGAATATAAAAAAACAAACACATGTAAACTCAATTTTTTATTTATTTATTTATTTATTTTTTTGGGGGTCACCTTTCTATAGTCCGCCTCAGGCAGCAGAGAGGCTAGGTTCACCCCTGTACTCACCCTTCCTCACCTCTCTGGGGCCTTAATACGGCATCCAGTCTTCTCTACTGATGTCTTCCGGCCCTTTCAGCCTCCTGGATGAAGTCAGTGGCCTTAGGTCACTGATAAGGTCTGTTATTGGGCCTCTTTTGTCACACGAGGTGTATCAATATCCTGACACAAGGTTTGCCCATTACTGTTGTCTAAAATAAGGGATGTGAGGTTTAGAACTACCATGGAGCAATGGAAGCAGGAGTGACAAATCACCTATTTTCCATTATGTGGATGCTGGGAGTGTATGTTGCTTGTGAGAGTGTACCCTTTCATCGCAACAGTAGCAGTGACATCTTTCAGGAGGGTAATGTGACCTGCCACTCTGGCAAAATTATTTAAGAATGGTTTGAGGAACATGCAAAAACAATTTAAGGCATTGATCTGCCCTGCAAATTCCTCAGGTTTTTAATTTGAAAGGAATACTAGAAAAATATGTCTGATCCTTAAAATCTCTCATCTGTAATTTATAGGGGTTTACTAGAATTTCTGCTTATGTATAAGAGTCAGATACTGCAGGAGACCATTAGAGGTCCCGTTAAGTCCATACCTTGACAGATGAGAGCTATTTTATGGCAAGAGATAGTCTATACAATATTAGAAAGGTAGTTTTAATGTTATGGCTTATCAATATACAATACATGTATACACAAGATAAACAAATGGTGTATAATGTATTAATTCCAAGAACTGTACAATGATTTTACAAATATATATACCCTGTTTCCCCGAAAATAAGACAGCGTCTTATATTAATTTTTGCTCCCAAAGATGTGCTGTGTCTTATTTTCAGGGGATGTCTTATTTTTTTTTTCAATGAAGAAGAATTCACATTTATTGCTGAACAAAAAAATGAACATTTATTATATACGGTACTGTACAGTATTTGTCATCACAAACCAGCATAACCAGACAAACTGTGAATCCTATCAAGAATTTCTTACTACTACTGTACCATTATTTCCATGTACAACAATTAACAGTATGGTACATTTACCAATATTTACGGTACGAATAGAAAGTAAAATTTATTCAATGACAGTTATGTCATCATCTTCTAGGACATCATCATAACAATCCAAACCATTAATTTCCCTGCACACAGTATCATATCCCATAGTGGCCCCTGCACACAGTATCATTCGCCATAGTGGCCCCTGCACACAGTATCATGTCCCATAGTGGCCCCTGCACACAGTATCATCTCCCATAGTGGCCCCTGCACACAGTATCATTCCCCATAGTGGCCCCTGCACACAGTAGTTTGCCCCATAGTGGACCACCCATGAACAATTATTATACTGTGGGGTCTTTTCAGACCCCAGAGTATAATGATCGGAGACCCAGGAGAGGATAGAAACATAAAAAAACAACGTTGCTTACCCGTTCCTCGCTCCGGTGCATGCCCGTGCGCTACTCCGGCCTTCTTCACTGTTAGACCAGGCCGCGTCAGGTGATCCGGCCGGCGTCGCGACGCAAAATGACGTCCGCTGACATCTGCGACGTCACCAAACAGGCCCGAAGCCTGGAGAAGGACAGGTAAGCACATAGTTTTTTATGTTCGCTCACCTCCCCTGGGCCGCCGATTATTATACTCGGGGGTCTGAAAAGACCCCCGAGTATAATGATAGCAGAGATTGCTCATTGCATCTGATGCAGTTGGAATTTTTTTCTCTAGTCCCTACAATAAGTCCCTACAGGAGCAATAATTCCTGTTATTTTCAGCACAATAATGCTCTCTGCTCTCTGGTTAGTGGTCCTAGGCTGAAGCAGACAGACAGGGACAGCCCATATATCAGCAGAAACCATAACTGTGCTGAAACACAGCAATGAATGCTTAAAAACTGCGGGGGTAGAGAAACCATTCCAGCTGTGAAATCAATAGAGTAGCACATATTAAAGAATGCAAAAAGTTAGAGATGGTGAAGGGTCCTCTTTAAGTTTTTTCAGCACTCTATGCTTATTTGTGTTAATGTTTTGCTATGCAAGCAATGTAGGTATACTATGAAAATGTCAAAAGTAGAAATGTATACTATGAATGTTGCAGAGCCAGTCACAATGGTGCTTTCGGCATTTGTATTTAGCTATGTACAGTACCTTCATTATTGAATGGCTACATGGACAGAGCCATGTGGCTTTATAGCTGACTTAGTATTTTGCCCAAATAAATCTTTTGGATACAGCACCTGCTAATTTGTTAGCATTTATTTTCATTTCTTGACTTGGGTCACTTTAATTTATGTTTGTACTGTAAAAAAAATGTTCTTGAATCTGTTGCTATGTTATGTTGCCTTGATGCAGTTACAATGGAATATGTAATTTTAATGTTCCCTAGTAAGAATAGTCTCAGAAACACTTGTACTAACTCTGTGCACATCATCAAACACACAGCATGTGTGTTCAAGACAACAGTGGCACCATTTAATTTTGTGAGTCTCTGGCAAGTGGCAGACCCACACAATATGTTAAACAATATCACACACAGTAGATGGTTCAGGTGTCTTGTCAGCATGTGTGCTGAAAGTGGACGTGAAGGCATATTGTATTTCGCATTTTCATTTATAGTAATGTCAGATGTTCGACAAAGATATGTTAAGTTGGTGAAGGAGAAATATTGTGGAAAATCTTGCATGATGTTATTGAGCTATGTTAAATATTTGATTTAGATTACCTGTTGTCTTGAATCCAGTGCAGTTGCATATTTTTATTATTTCTTACTATAAAATTTAATATATTGTATCAATTCAACATATAGCTTATAATGTTATCATATTGTTGTCAGTTACTGCACCATGTGTGTGTGTGTGTGTCTGCACAATGTCATCTGTCAGTCAAAGTGGTTGTTTTGCCCTTAGCTACCAGAGGTTAGCTGCCAATTTCTAAAAAGTAAATATCCAATCTGAATGGTTATAAAGGTGAGCAAGGTCATTTTCCCCAGTTTTCATAACATGAAGAAGGACGGTTCTCCGGTACATGAACCTGTCATGTCTTAAGGTCTTATTTACACAGTGCAGATTTGATACAACTTGGCATTCATTTTGCATGGAAAAAGCATAAATTCAAGGTAAATAAAAGAAAGGTAGAAATTATTTAATCCTATGTCTCTTTTCTCCTGCATTTATTAAAAGCCTGCACCAAATCTGCACTGTGTGAACAAAGCATAACACTAAATTAGGGGTCGGCAACCCCCGGCACGCGTGCCAAGAGTGCCACGCAAGGCTTATCTCCCTGGCACGGCAGCCTGAGTCCTCACCCAGCAGCTTCGATCGGACCAAACATGGCCGAAACGAAACTGCTATTATTATACTGTGGGGTCTCTTCAGACCCCTGAGAATAATAAGCAGAGACTTAGGAGAAGTGATGAAACATAAAAAACAATGATACTCACCTTGTTCCCTGTGCTACGCGGTGGCTGTGCGATCTGCAGGCGCTTCTGACAGCTGACAGGGCCTCAGGGGTCACGTCACATTACGCATAATGACGCAACGTGACCCCAGAAACTCAATCAGCGGTCACTGACATCAGGCAGAAGCACCGAAGAGAACACAGCGACTGCAGAGCGCAGAAAAAGGTGAGTAGCATTGTTTTTTATATTTCATCACTTCTCCTAAGTCTCTGCTTATTATACTCGGGGGTCTGAGGAGATCTATGGAACATAATACCGTATGCAGAGACCGCTATGGGACCTAATACCGTGTGCAGGGACCGCTATGGAACATAATACTGTGTGCAGGGACCGCTATGGGACCTAATACCGTGTGCAGGGACCGCTATGGGACATAATACCGTGTGCAGGGACCGCTATGGAACATAATACCGTGTTCAGGGACCGCTATGGAACATAATATCGTGTGCAGGGACCACTATAGGACATAATACCATGTGCGGGGACCGCTATGGGACCTAATACCGTGTGCAGGGACCACTATGGAACCTATTACCGTGTGCAGGGACCGCTATGGGACCTAATACCGTGTGCTGGGTCCACTATGTGACATAATACGGTGCAGGGGCTACTATGTGACATAATACGGTGTGTAGGGGTCACTATATGACATAATACCGTGTGCAGGGGCCGCTATATGACATAATACCATGTGCTGGGGCCACTATATGACATAATACCGTGTGAAGGGGCCACTATATGATATAATACGGTGTGCAGAGGCTGTTATGGGATATAATACCTTGTGCAGGGGTTGCTATGGAACTTTATTCTGTATAACAGTGTGTTTTCTGCATTAAGGATGTGTTTTTGCACAGAGAACACAGGCATTTTTTTTGTTGTTCAAAAATGCACCATGTGAACGCAGTTTTACATTAAAGTAAAAGTTCCAGTGGCCTAAGACTATATCTGCATCCAGATACATATTGTGTATTCACCATAAGGATGCCGCCATACGGTGCTCCTGGACACATTTACCACTAATTGGCGGCTGCACATGGACTTTCATTGCTTCTAATAGGAAAGTACAGGAGCGTCCCAGGAAATAGCAGTAAACGCATGTGTCCTAAAGTATCTTGTGGCAGCACTTCTGTGTTATGGTTTGTGGTATATGACTTTAGTTTAGGGGTCGTCAGACTTACAATTATTGACCGGCACTCCGAGTACCTCATCTTTGATTTTTTTATTAAAATCGGCAAGCCGAACAAAAAAGGTTGCCTACCCCTGCAATAAATCATGTGACTTATGATAATACATGTATTGTATTGTATGATATGTTAAGTAAAACACGGTTTATAGATTGTAGTATTAATATTTCAGTACTACAAGAGATATCATCAAATGAGAACTACATCAAGTGATAGAATCTTAAACTTATTTCCAGCTTCATGATATTAATAACTAAAGATGAGAAAATTGATTGAATCTGATGTATTGTCGAAAATGCTTGCAGCTACATGGGAAGCAAAGAAGCAGAGAGAAGAAAGATCACATAACCTGGAGAACTAGGCGAGCTTCCCCATAATGCATTGCAAGCAGTCCATCAGTCAATCGTCAAGGACTGTGGGTTACTCCATTTATGTGCTTCATTACTAAAATGTCTACAGTAAACCAAGGTATTATGCCAGAGCCACAGTTATTACACCACCATTAATAATTATTTTTACTGCATTTCAATGTTTAGTAGAGATGGGAGAATGATGAGATTCATTTAGTTTCAGGTTCAGGTGGCTCGGGTACCAGATTTATTTCGGGTCGAAAAAGTTCGCTACGAACCACAACTTAAATTGGCTTAAAACAAAACACTGTATAACACTGTCAGGGCTTCTAGAAACCTATCTATCCAATTTCTAGCTCTCTAAGGCAAACACGGCCTATGTTATGTTAAAGTGAAAGGGGCATGTATGTCTATGGAACAGTGGATACAAACTCAGAGTTTAACCATATACTACACTGGCACTTTTACACATTTTAACATTTAAAATGCTCCAAAAATTACCTTCTTTTGAGGAAAAAGGTGCTTGCTTGCCCGTGGATTTTTTAAACACACATGGAGGTTATATAGCAAAAAGCAATGGTACAAATTTGTGACTGAATACCTAACTGAAAAGTGATGAAGGATTGACTTTAAAAAAATTAAAAAAATAACCCTTTAATTTACACCTCCAGCTTCCTAAACAGAAAGACCACCAATAGTAGTACCATACTCCCTGCCACAACTACCTTCACCACCAACAATCATGTCAATTCTGGGGAATTCTATTTTTCCGAGATTAGCACACCCTGTCACACTGTGTATTGTATGAGCAGAACAGAAGAAAACCCTTATACATGAGCAGGAACAACAACACCAAAAGCTTAAGAAACAAATATTTTTTTTCATATTAGCACACACCGTTATACTGTGTATTGGGTGAGTAGAACAGAAAAAGAAACCTATATGGCTGATTTTTTTTAGATTAGCATAGGCAGCTATATATATATATATACAGTGCCTTGTAAAAGTATTCATACCCCATGAACTTTTTCACATTTTGTCACCTTACAACCACAAACTTAAATGTATTTTATTGAGATTTTAAGTGATAGACCAACACAAAGTAGCAGATAATTGTGAAGTGAAACAAAAATGATACATGATTTTCAAAATTTTAATCAAACAAAAATCTGAAAAGTGTGACGTGCAAAAGTATTCAGCCCCCTGTACTCTGATACCCCTAAATAAAATCTAGTGCAATCGATTGCCTTCAGAAGTCACTTAATTAGTCAATAGAGTCCAGCTGTGTGTAATTTAGTCCCAGTATAAATACACCTGTTCTGTGAAGGCCTCAGTGGTTTGTTAGAGAATACTAGTGAACACACAGCATCATGAAGACCAAGGAACTCACCAGACAGGTCAGAGATAAAGTTTTGGAGAAGTTTAAAGCAGGGTTAGATTATAAAAACATATCCCAAGCTTTGAGCATCCCAAGAAGTACTGTTCAATCCATCAACCAAAAATGGAAAAAGTATTATACAACTGCAAACCTACCAAGACATGACCGTCCACCTAAAATGAAAGATCAAGCAAGGAGAACACTGGCCAGAGAAGAAGCCAAGAGGCCCATGGCCTTTATGGAAGAGTGGTAAGAAGAAAACCATTGTTGAAAGAAAGACATAAGAAGTGCCGTTTGCAGTTTGCCACAAGCCATATAGGGGACACAGCAAACATGTGGAAGAAGGTGCTCTGGTCAGATGAGACCAAAGTTGAACTTTTTGGCCTAAATGCAAAGGGCTATGTGTGGCGGAAAAGTAGCACTGCTCATCACTCTGAAAACACCATCCCCACTGTGAAACATGGTGGTGGCAGCATCATGCTGTGGGGAGGCTTTTCTTCAGTAGGGACAGGGAAGCTGCTCAGAGTTGATGGGAAGATGGATGTAGCTAAATACAGGGCAATCCTGGAAGAAAACCTGTTGGACGCTGCAAAAGACTTGAGACTGGGAAGGAGATTCACCTTCCAGCAAGACAACGATCCTAAACAGACAGTCAGAGCTACAGTGGAATGGTTTGGATCAAAGAATATTCATGTGTTAGAATGGCCCAGTCAAAATCCAGACCTAAATCCCATTGTGCATCTGTGGCAAGACATGAAAATTGTTGTTCACAGACACTCTCCATCCAATCTGGCTGAGCTTGAGCTATTTTGCAATGAAGAATGGGCAAAAATCTCAGTGTCTAGATGTGCAAATCTGATAGAGACATACCTCAAAAGACTTGCAGCTGTAATTGCAGCAAAAGGTGGCTCTACAAAGTATTAATAAAGGGGGGCTGAATACTTTTGCACGTTACACTTTTCAGGTTTTTATTTGATTAAAATTTTGAAAACCATGTATCATTTTCCTTCCACTTTACAATTATCTGCTACTTTGTGTTGATCTATCACTTAAAATCTCAATAAAATACATTTAAGTTTGTGGTTGTAAGGTGACAAATTGTGAAAAAGTTCAAGGGGTATGAATACTTTTGCAAGGCACTGTATATATAAGCACTAAACCAAATGCTTAAGAAACAAATATTTTTTTTATTTTATATTAGCATACTACAAAAAACTGAAGACAGAAAAAAAAATACCCTTATATGACAGAGCATTTTTTTGATTAGTGTAGGCTGCAAGACTGTTTATGAGCAGCAGAAAAAAAAAACTCTTAAGAAAATAATATTTTTTTTCAAACTAGCACATCCCTTACATAAGAGTTTTGTTTTTCTTTAGATTAGAGCCATGTTGGCGACCTATGGCACGCATGCCAGAGGGGGAACTTAGAGCTCTCTATGTTGTCACATGCGCCGTCACCCTGATCACTCACTAACGGGGAATCCAGGACAGGATTCGCCATTAGTGAGCGATCACTTCTTTCAGCTGTATGTGCAAAAGCGGAACCATGGCTTACACTGACTGCAGAGAGTGACGTCTGCCCCGCTGCAGGTGCGATGATATAAGTCATCAGCGCCTGCTGTCAGAAGAAGGAGGACGCCCGGAGACTCTTCGTGGGACTTAAGGTAAGTAACATATAATACTGTGTGTGGGCCAACTGTGGAGCATATAATACTGTGTGGGGGCCCACTGTGGCGCATATAATACTGTGTGGGGTCCCACTGTGGAGCATATAATACTGTGTGGGGGTCTACTGTGGAGCATATAATACTGTGTGGGGGGCCACTGTGGACCATGTAATACTGTGTGGGGTCCTACTGTGGAGCATATAATACTGTGTGGGTGCCCACTGTGGAGCGTATAATACTGTGCGGGGCCCACTCTGAAGCATATAATACTGTGTGGGGGCCACTGTGGAGCATATAATACTGTGTGAGGGCCTACTATGGAGCATATATTATTGTGTGGGGGCCACTGTGGAGCATATAATACTGTGTGTGGGGCTTACTGTGGAGCATATAATACTGTGTGGGTGCCCACTGTGGAGCGTATAATACTGTGTGAGGGCCCACTGTGGAGTGTATAATACTGTGTGGGGGCCCATTGTGGAGTGTATAATACTGTGCGGGGGCCACTCTGAAGCATATAAAACTGTGGGGTCCACTGTGGAGCATATAATACTGTGTGGGGGCCCAATGTGGAATGTATAATACTGTGTGGGAGCCACTCTGAAGCATATAATACTGTGTGGGGGCCACTATGGAGCATATAATACTGTCTGGGGGCCACTGTGGAGTGCATTGTACTGTCTGGGGGCCACTGTGGAGCGCATTGTACTGTCTGGGGGCCACTGTGGAGTGCATTGTACTGTCTGGGGGCCCCTTCACTATTTATATACACAGTATCTGTTTTATAGCAGATGTGATATTAGTACAGGCCGTAATAAAATTGTACGGTCACTATAGAACAGATCCTGTGCAATGTAAATAGTGAACATTAATTGTTCAGAAGTATACCAAATACAAACTATTACCTTTTAGTACAAAGTTGTTTGTATTATTGAAAGCTCTATAAAGCACTATTTACACAACTATATTTTGCTGGTCCGTTAATGTCTGCAAATGTGGATCAGCACAGTATTACGGTTAAATTGCCGTGTTGGCACTTTGCGAAAATTTATGGGTTTTGAGTTGCAGTTTGGGCACTCGGTCTCTAAAAGGTTTGCCATCACTGAATTAGAGCATACTGTGAGACTGTATATTGTAGAACAAAAAAATACTTAAATAATGGAGGGTTTTTTTTTCATATCAGTGCAGGCAAAATAAGCAGTTTCTATGTATTTCATGAAAAAAAAAAATTCTTGCCCAAAAATCCCTTATTTAAAAATCTTTCACTAACTGGACTGACTGGTAGTACAATTTACTTTAACACTCTGTGTGTTAACAGAGTGTTAAAATTAACATTCTGTATACAGATGAAACTGCTCTATTGCCCAAAAGACTTAGACAAAATTAGATTATTGACAATTAAAGTTTTAACTGTCCTTTGTCTGTGTATTTGTGCATGATGCTGCTGTCAGGCTTACAGATATTCTCCCTCGCTCCTAATATCTATGATTCTATCTCAAATCTTCAAATTGATTAAATCTGACTAAATTGTCCTGTTCCTAAGATTCTCTAGCTCTATTGCTTGCAAATGCAAGCTTTTCAGAACTAAGTGATCTGTATGATGCAGTGAGATGAATCACAGATCCTTCCCTACATCCACCATTACTGCAAGACCTCGTGTTCAAGCTTTGAGCATCTTATATAGCAGGGGCCAGCAACCTCCGGCACACGTGCCACTCTTGGCACGCGAGGCTTATTTCCCTGGCACGGCAGCGGATTCCTCACCCAGCAGCTTCGATCGGACCAAACATGGCCGAAACGAAACTGCTACTATTATACTGGGGGGTCTCTTCAGACCCCCAGTATAATAAGTGGAGACTTAGGAGAAGTGATGAAACATAAAAAACAATGATACTCACCTTGCTCCCTGCGCTACGTGGTGGCTGTGCGATCTGCAGGCGCTTCTGACAGCTGACAGGGCCTCAGGGGTCATGTCTGGCGTCAGAGACCCAAACAGCAGTCACTGACGTCAGGCAGAAGCGCCAAAGAAAACAGAGCGCCTGCGGAGCGTGGAATGGTGAGTACATTGTTTTTTTATGTTTATCACCATTCTTGGACCTAATCCCGTGTGTAGGGGCCGCTATGGGACCTAGTACTGTGTGCTGGGGTCACTATGTGACATATACGGTGTGCAGGGGTCACTATGTGACATAATACCGTGTGCTGGGACCACTATATGACATAATACCGTGTGTTGGGGTCATTATATGACATAATACCGTGTGCTGGGGCCACTATATGACATAATACCGTGTGCAGGGACCACTATATGACATAATACGGTGTGCAGAGGCTGTTATGGAATATAATACCTTGTGCAGGGGTCACTATGGGACATTATTCTGTATAACGGTGTGTTTTCTGCATTAAGGATGTGTTTTTGCACAGAAAACACAGGTATTTTTTTTTGTGAACGCAGTTTTAGATTGAAGTAAAAGTTCCAGTGGCCTAATACTATAGCTGCATCCAGAAACATAATGTGTATTCACCATAAGGATGCCGGCATACGGTGCTCCTGGACACATACATTTACCACTAATTGGGGGCTGCACATGTACTTTCATTGCTTCTAATCAGAAAGTACAGGAGCGTCCCAGGAAATAGCAGTAAACGCATGTGTCCTAAAGCATCTTGTGGCAGCACATCTGTGCTATGGTTTGTGGTATATAACTTTAGTTTAGGGGTCGTCAGACTTACAATTATTAACCGGCACTCCAAGTACCTCATCTTGGATTTTTTTATTAAAATCGTCACGCCGAACAAAAAAGGTTACCTACCCCTGTTATATAGCGTATATGACATCAGCACTATAATATGTCCACGTACCACTGTCTATTGGCCTAGAGGATGTCAGTTATCACACTGAATCAAAAGACATGTCTCTTCTGTATTATTCCTGTGCAGTACATATGGAGACGGGCATTTTAGTTTGTTTGAGACAAATCAGCATTTGTTCGGTTTACTTAAAAAACAATTTGCAATATTTGAGTTAAATTCAGTTCATAACAAATTGGTTTGCTCTTCTGTATTATTCAGTTATTGCATCCGAGCAACAGTTATTACACTACGGCTAATAATTCTACTGCATTTACATGTAGGTATAAAAGATTCTACAGTAAATGGGCATATTGTCTGAGCCAAACCAATAGTTATAAAACACCATTAATTAAATTTCTGAAATGTGACAATTTAGTGTGACGCATATGAAAAATTTTAGTTATATTTCTTCTCAGTCAAAACCAATGTATTTTTTTCAGCAAAATAACGTTTCTTTTCCACCATGAATTGTCAGTACAGTGTGTCACAATTTAGTGACACATGCCACAAATTAAAAAAAAATATATAAAGCCAACCAAAATTGATGTATTTTCTGTGGTTTATCATAATGTTTCTGTGGTGTAACATAATGTGTGGGACTGTAGATTTCTTTCTGGTACATTGTGCCTGCAATGCAGATGGGGCATATAACACATTGTATCTGCATTGCACACGTCATAAATTTATTGGGTTAAACATGTATAGGGTTTGAAGAAAGTGCTGCTCATGGCCAGGGAAGTGCCTGTACCATTTTTATGTGGCTAAAAAGACTTGCTTGACTTGCAGCAACAGAAAGTTCTGCCTTTGCACTGCCAGCTCACTGGAATTCCTTGTTGCATATGCTGGACAGTCTGTGCGAGCAACAAAATGTGTAAGGTTTAAGGCTGAACTACAAGCAGATTATGAAGAAGCAGATTCTTTGTCTAGGTGACAATTTGTCAAATAATTTTAGATACATCAGGAACCTCTGAAAAAACAGGTTCATTTGTACCTGGACTAGCAGATACTCTGAAACGTGAGCCCATGTATTTCTAGGTCAACAGATTGGATTAGTGGTTAAGCCTCCTCAGAGAGCCTGTCAAAGAGGATATTCAGCACAGCAAGTGGCCTTGTCACACTAAGGCTAAAGCCCTACGTTGCAGAAACGCAGCATTTTTTGTTACAGATTTTGCTGCTGTTTTGGAGCCAAAATCAGGAGTGGCTTAAAACGGAATGGAAAATACAACGGAAGCTCTTAGACGTTTCCCTTCTGTTAAATACAATCCTGACTTTATCTAAAAAAAAATGCTGCAAAATCTGCAACAAAAAAACACTGCATTTCTGCAATGTGGGGCCTTAGCCAAAAGCAGACAAAATTGTCCCCCCTTCATGAAAATGAATCTGAATGGATTTTCAAACACTTCCAGATGAGGCCAATAAAAAGATTTGGCATTGCTGACAGTAGGGGAGACTATTTATCACCTAAAAATACAACAGTGCAGTTTGTTTTCAATCTGGCTGTTTGTTACCACCTGCTACGGTCTGTTAACCCATGGCTGCATTATTGCCACTTTGACATAAATAAGGATGTGTTTGTGTTAAGACAAAGTTTTAAAGGTCGAATAGAGTCCTAGGAGCCCTCAGTGTGTCATACATGACTTTTCAGGGCAACTACATTTTTGATCCTGATTCAGCTGAACCTGAAACAAAGCAAATTTTGCAAAGTCTGCTCATCTCTATTGATAATCTAACCTAGGAAAGATCATCAATATGAGATTGGTGGGAGCTCAATACCTGGCATCCCACTGATTAGCTGTTCTCAGCAGCTTAAAGCACCAGACCTACACAGTATGTGGAGTCAGAAGCAGATGGCTCTATACACTGTGTAGCGGCTGTTCCTGATTACTGCAATTCAGTTCCCATTCACTTGAAATGTCTCTAATAATTTTTTCACACCTTGTCTAAGGATAAGAGTTTTTTTTTACACAATGTTTATGCGTGGTTTACTGAATGCGTCTATTTTTTGCACAGATGGAGTATGTTTTTAGCATTTGGTTGTCAGATATATGATGGTATACTTTTTTGTTAGTATTACAAAAACACAGTCTGCTACAATCTTTATTTTAGCTATCAAATAAAAAAAAAAACCTGCAGATGTGTCTATGCTTGGCTCCAGATAACCAGTTTTTTAAAAAAAATACTACCAGAAGATGTATATGCTAGGCTAGTGGTGATTTTTAAGTGTTTTGCTATCATGTCAAACAGGAGTCCTTAACATTTGTGAAAAGTTAAGAGTGGACACATTTGTAAACTGTACAGTATGCTTTTTCTTTAACATGACAACCTAAGAATGCTGTACATATGTCCTTTTGTCGGAGTACCCATTGTACTCCTCTATTATCTGAGTACCTACCTGCAATAGGAATGATCCAGATAATAACTATCTATTAGAAAGACACTGTTAACACAATATACTGTATTGATTCATTTTACTATTCTGCACTGAGGAATGATATTTATACTTTAAGCAATTCTCTTGTGAGGTTTTCCTACCATCTGTGTTATTTTCCTAGCCAGCTACAACCTGATTTCATACTGTGCTTCAATGCAATAAAAGTAATCAAACTAAGACAGCACAGCAAGCGCCCACATTAGGTATCATTGGGCTTGATCATGTGCTGAAAATTAAATTAATTTATGTTCCATAAACAACACATATGAAGCTTTTGTCATTTAGTAGTGCAATCTAAATTTGTAATAGTCCACAATGCAGGTGTGTTCAGTACGTATCAAGGTAGAGTATAAATCTATAGTTCTTCCATTCAACCTTTTCATTCTTTAATACATCCCATTTGCAGAGGGTTAGTTTAGAAATACAAGCTGTCAAGTTAATTGAAGTAAATCTCTCCACATTCACAATATTTACATGATGAAGCTGGAGAGAAATCTGTCCTTAATTCAAATTCAATCTAAATTTACAGCATAGTAATTAGGGCTTTGCAATTAACACAAGGGACTCATTGATTTAATGAAAAACTTAACCTTACTGTAAGTGTTTAATTAGTTGCTGTAGAGGATTCAAGGCTGCCCTAAATAGTGGACTTTGGAGATTCAGGTATTAATTTGAATTACATTACTAATGTATATAGAAAAGAGAAAGTTTAAGCCCTTATATAAATGAAACAGTGATTGCCATATCTGTCTATTTCTGTACAGATGTGTCCACAATTAATTGATCTAGAATTTGGTTAGGGGTCGCCGTTTACCATAATATCACACAATCACCACAACATGCTTTAAAAGGCTGCAATTTACTTCCCATAATGGGTGGCGATACAATAACACACATAGTATAGTTAGCATATCAATTTGTGACAAATTATCCAAAAATCATGTTGTTTTCAGAATAGCTGTTTGTGACTTACATATGTGGATATGTAAACATCAAGAACACATCTATGTACAGATCTAGTCTTCTACTGAGGTTGTGAGACAAAAACAACAAGGGTATTTTCTGTTACCCATTATGTTATTATTAAGGGTGCTATCAAACAAGGATTAGTGGCTGGCGGGTTATATTTGCAGTCTACATCTAATGTCCAGCTGTATTTGGACTTATAAATGTTTCAAGTTGCAAGTCCTGGTGAAGCATAGCAATTCTGAGTAAACCGTAGCACCATCCATGGCCACTAAAATATGTGCCATAGTGTCCTAACAGAAAACTTAATAACTAAAGAAGTGTAGTTATTATAGAAGTTACCTAATAAAACAATTAAAGAAAACTGCCATAAAAGTCATTTCCTTTGTAACGCTTTCCCAAGTTTTATGCTCTACAGTACAGCTTAGTTTATCAACATAAACATGCGCCATTATTTTAGCCAAGATTAAAGAAGTTGTTCCGGGAGTCTTTTTGGACTTACTTCCTCTGGGAGAAGGGGGAGGAGGAAGGAGTGGAGCGAGCTGGGGGTCAGATGCTGGTTACGATCAAATGACCCAGGGTCAAAACCAGCGCAGAACCCCTAGGTACAGCATCTGAAAAACGCCAGAGGAAATACGTCTAAAAGACTCCTTGGAGAACTAGTTTATGGTACACAGAAAATGATAGCTACCAACCACTTTCAGCACATTCAGCTTATTATCATTATATTTTTAAGATATTATATTGAATTATTTTCATGAGAAAACTGGAGTCCTTAACCAAATTTGATATAATTTAAGAGTGAGCATATCTGTTCATTTTTTGTCAGCACATCACATTTCTGATAGCGGCTTTTCAGCTTCTACCACTAACAATATTTCCATGCTTTATGCTCTCAGATTTTGACATTGACAAAGCTAGCATAAGGTTTTTGTATGTGCTAATCCAGGATGAGTTTTATAGCAGAATGGGATACCAACTACTCAGAGCCATCTCATTCCAGATTAATAGTTTTTTTACTTTTACAATAATTTTAAAGTTTTTATTCTAGATTGTCATAAAATAAATGGTTCACTATAAAAGCAAAAGTCAAAAACATAACCAGAAACTGTAACCTATACATGAAATATGTGCTTATTTAAATTGAATATCTAATCCCCCATTTTTACATAAGAAAAACCATTGGTCTTAAAAAGCTTGTCATATCACATTTAACCTTATAAGTAATAGCAAACTGACAAAATACAGTACAGTAGGTTATATAATATATCTTTATACTATAACTTTAAATCTAACATAAGGTAAAATCTACAGTGTGGAATGAACTTTATTTGTAATATATCTATCTATCTATAGATATAGATAGATATAGATGAAAAGTTTAGGGTCACTTTAGAAATTCCTTATTTTTGAAAGAAAAGCACAGTTTTTTTCAATGAAGATAACATCAAATGAATCAGAAATACACTTGTAGCCCTATTTGGGGGGGGGGGGGGTATGAGTATTATCCCTCCCGCAACAGACTCTGGCGCTGACCTGTGTGTATAATGGGACCTGAAGCCTTCGCTGAAGGGAAGAGTGGGAACATATATGAAATATATCAGTGCCTCCACCCAGGATAGAGCCTCTGTATTACAGGGAGGATCTCTTCCTGGGACTTACCCATGAAGTACAGTTAGTAGCCTTAACAAGGATCACTGTACTAATCTCACAGTCTGAAGAATACATACAGATACCACATAAGGTTATAACAGTAGCTTTATAAGAATCAACAGGGTAATAATACATACATAAAATATACTCAGAACACAGCAGTACTACAACAACCAGCAAGTCCTCAACCGTCTTAGGTTATATACCCGGGTATATATATAGATATATAGCAAGAGTCCAGTGCACAATACCTCCAGGCAACAGAAGAGATGCAGGGGCCCCTGTGGATGACTGTGGATCCTCGGATGTCTCCAGGAGATGACAGACAGCCGATCAGGAGATGATGATGATGGTGAGATTCTTCACAGGCAGCAAACAGGGCGATGGTGACGGCAGTAGATGCAGGCCTGACTACCCTAACACTGAGTCCTTAACCTGCCAGCTAAACTACTAGTGCCACCGGGCCTCTAACTAGCTAGTTGGCCTTCGGAAGCCTAACCTATCACTGCCCTGAACTATATATATATGGATCCCTAACTACGGTTACTAGCTAGGTCCTGTGAGTATATAGGGGGTAACACATACCTAACTATATACTGTGAAGTAAAGAGGAACAAGTGGCTCTTAGACTCCCCCAGACATAACATGTCTGTCTCAGCAGCTCTGCTCACATCTCTCCCCCCAGCAGCTCTGCCTCACATGTGTCTGACTCACTGTATTTACAAAACAAAACTTGCACTAAATGCCTGGGGTCTCTGAAGCCAAACTGCAGGGGCAAAGAAGCCAGATACATTATATACTAGTAGAAATGGCAGTTCCCTACACTCTCCCTCTGGTGAAATCTTTACGTCACGTCAAAGACATACAAAGTCATAGTATACAGTCAACATTACCAATGACAATATCAATATGGTTGCTTTTGCATTTACAGAGTCACAACAGGTTAATAGGTATACATGCCAGCAGGAGCGAAAATTGGTAACATATTGACCAAAGTGGACACTGCACCCACCCAAGCATGGTATAAATGAGGCTGAGTAGTAAATCTGGGGTCCCCCAAACTATCATATGTCAGCATAGGTGGAGGGTGTCTAATTCTCTCTCCTCTCCGTACCTCTCTCTGAGGTAAACTAGCATGTCCAGGCCCTAAACTAGGGTTGTCTGCCATGGGAGGGGATGGTGCTGGTGGCGTAGGAGAGCTAGATCCCTGCTCATCTGTAGACACAGATCTAGGTACAAATTCTGGAGTTTGAGGGTTCATAGGTCTCCCTGAAGGAGAAGATACTGGTGATCTAGGAACTTCAGGAGCCACAGTCCAATCACTCTCAGGAGTTTCAGGAAGGTCAGGTGGAATATCGGCTAAGGACTGTGGAGAATCGCAGGCCGAGCCATCATTGGAGATATCCATACCATCAATCTGAGGTACAGGCAACAAATGATTTCTATGCCAAGTCCTGATCCTCCCGTCCCGTCCTTTTATCTTGTAGACTGGTATTCCAGGCAACCGATCTACCACTGTAAAGAGTTCACTCCGCCATCGATCAGCCAGCTTATGTTTTGCAGATGCTCCCAAATTCCGTAGCAGAACATGGTCCCCAGGGTTCAATTCTCGGTATCTTACTCGAAGATCAAATCTCCTTTTATTTCCTTCATTCACTTTGGCCGCATTTTCCTCAGCCAGCTGATAAGCACTCTTAAGCGTTTCTTTCAAACGTGCCACGTATCGGTAATGATCTCGATGACTGATACCATCGGTAGAGACTCCCAACAAGATGTCAATAGGTAGCCTAGGCTCTCTTCCAAACATCAGAAAGTATGGTGAATATCCTGTGCTCTCGTGCCTTGTACTATTATAGGCATGCACCATAGCCTCCACTTTTCGACTCCAGGATCGCTTATCCTCAATTCGTAAGGTACCAAGCATATCAAGTAAAGTCCTGTTAAATCTTTCAGGAAGGGCATCTCCCTCTGGATGGTAAGGCGTCGTCCGACTTTTGCGGATGTTCAACAACTGAAGTAACTCTTTGATCAGGTTACTCTCAAAATCCCGGCCTTGATCAGAATGCAACCGGTGTGGTAAGCCATAATGGATAAAATACTTTTCCCAAAGCACTCTTGCAACAGTGACTGCTTTTTGATCCTTAGTCGGAAAGGCTTGAGCATATCGTGTGAAGTGATCAGTCACCACCAATACATTTCCAAATCCTCTGGAGTCGTTGTCAATACAAAGGAAGTCTATGCAGACAAGATCCATGGGGCCCGAACTCTTCAAGTGTCCCATGAAGGCCGCTCGAACCGGGACAGTCTTCCTCTGCAAACATCTGCGACAGCACCTACACAGACGAGTCACGGTATCTCTCATTTTGGGCCAGTAGAATCGGTCTTGTATTAGGCCATAAGTCTTCTCAGGTCCCAAATGACCATGATAATCATGCAGACTTCGGAAAATCATCTTCTGAAAGCAGCTTGGAATAACTAGTTGGCGCCTTCCAGGGTGATCATGATACAGCACCACACGATAAAGTAGGCCATTGTCTATTTCAAACTTCTCCCAATCTCGTAGAAGTTGACTGCATTCAGAGGGTAGGGATGTCTTTAACATTTCTCTGTCTTGAGAACTCACTGCTTGATAAAGAGGTCCAATTAAAGGATCAGTCTTTTGACTCAAGATCATTCGCTTTGAAGATATAGAACAACTCTCAAAGGATCCTAAAGCGGCAGGGTAGGCAAACATGTCTGGTACAGCTTCGGGACCTCCCCCAATAGAGTCAATAAGCCGAGTTTCAGAAAAGGCTACTCGGTCTTCAACTACAGCAGCCATGGCACACAAAGCTCCTACTCCAGGACTTGGCACTTCTTCCCATTCATCCACTACCTCCGGACTAGGTAATCCAGGCCGTCTTGATAGAGCATCTGCCCCAATGTTCTTAGGCCCCGATTTATACTTGAGTGTGAATTGGTAGTTGGATAAAGCTGCCAACCAGCGATGTCCTGTAGCATCGAGTTTAGCGGTTGACAAAACGTATGTCAGTGGATTGTTGTCTGTTCTTACTTCAAACGTGGCTCCGTATAAATAGTCATGTAATTTATCAACAATGGCCCACTTGAGCGCCAAAAACTCCAATTTATGTACTGGATAATTTTTCTCGCTGGGAGAAAGACTTCGACTTATGAAAGCTATGGGCCGTAACCCGGCCGGGTATTCTTGGTGCAGCACGCCACCTAATCCTTCAAAGCTGGCATCTACATGTAGCACATATGGCTTCTGTGCATCAGCATAAGCCAGAACGGGAGCTTCTGTCAATTTCTTCTTCAACAACTTAAATGCTTCTTCACAATCCGCAGTCCACCTATCGCCAAAAAGGCTTTTGGAAGACCCTTTCTTCTTTCCCGGATCTCCTGCATCACTCTTCAACAGGTCGAGGAGGGCTCGAGCAATTTTTGAATATCCTTCCACAAATCGTCGATAGAATCCACAAAACCCCAAGAAAGATTGCAACTCCGTAATATTTTGCGGTCGGGGCCAATTCACCACAGCTTCAATCTTACCAGGATCGGTAGCAACTCCTTCAGCAGAAACAATATGACCTACATAAGTGACCGAAGATCTACAAAATTTGCATTTGTCAGCCGACAACTTCAGCCCCTCTTCTTTTAAGCGTTGGAGTACTCTCATGAGTCGTTCTTCATGTTCTTCCAGCGTCTTTCCAAACACAATAATGTCATCAAGATATACAAGGCATTCCCGGGGCACTAAATCACCTAACACTCTTTCCATCAACCTTTGGAACGTTGCTGGCGCACCTTTTGTACCTTGCGGCATACGAGTGAACTGAAAGAAACCCAAGGGGCATATGAAGGCTGTCTTTTCCTGATCCTCAGGTGCCATTGGGACTTGATAGTATCCCGATCTTAGGTCCAGCACTGTGAACCAACAGTTTCCATTCAGAGCTTCCAGAGCTTCTTCAATTCTCGGCAGTGTATACTGATCAGGTAAGGTTCTCCGGTTCAGAGTTCTGTAATCCACACATAGGCGAATTGCTCCAGATTTTTTTCTTACCACCACAATAGGTGAGGCATAGGGGCTCTTACTGTCCACAATGATCCCCTGACCTTTCATTTGCTGTAGAGTCTGTCTTAACTCATCAACATCCTTTGGAGCAACTCTCCGTGGTCGCTCCCGGAAGGGAGTAGAATCGGTCAATCGGAAAGTGTGTTGAGCACTTTTAGCACAACCTACATCCATATCATCCATGGAGAACACTTCCGATAATTCAGACAACTTCTGTGTCAGTCGCTGATTCCAGGCCTCTGGTAAATGTGGATCACTCAAGTCAAGATTGAGATTAGGGATTGCATCTCGGATTTGAATCCTGCACACTTCAGCGTATGGATTTACTCCAAGCACAGGGTAGCAGTGGGCCACATTCTGGTATGGTCCAATTACGATCGGATGCGGTGAACAGTTCCTCACTGTCACACAGGTAGATAACTCCACTTTATTTCTCCAGTCCTTTCTCTCTGGGATCACCATCCAGCCATTCTGGTTAATCATTTCTTCAGGGGTTTCCATAAGGACATAACTCCCCCCTTCAAGCAAATCGTGAGCAATGCTGGAGGCTACTCTCAGAACTCTCTCCCCGCCGGCAGGAACTTCCACGGTTCTCTCACCGATATGATATACCATTCCATGTCGATAGCCAGTAGACAGGGCATCACAGAGTTCTCTAAGATCAGAAGATATATTCACCGGCTGAGCTGCAGGGTTCCAATCTCTTCCAAGAAACTTCTGAAAAGCATAATGCACTGCGGGACAATTAGTGCCAAGTATCACAGGAGCTGCACAAGAATCCCCTGTATCAGGACAGACAAGAGCCGTAATCTTCATGGGAGCGACACTCTGATCTTCTAATTCAGGGACAGCTATAACTACTTGTAGGCTGCCATCTACAGGATATGATCCTGAATTAAGCCCCCACAATTTCATTTGTCCTGTAGACTGAAGAGGTATATCCCTCAGATACTTTTGGTAGAACGAGCGATAAATCAGGGTCACTTGAGATCCTGTATCAAACAGGGCAGGAGCGGCATGACCATTGACAGTGACTTTGACAACGGACCTGGAGCCCGCGATAGCGCCTCTGGTCTTTACTCGGCCCGCCTTCCTTCTGTGTCTTTGATTCTGAATAGAGAAGACAGCACTGTGTCCCAATCCCTCACTGTCCTCCGTACACTGTCTGGCAGTATGGCCCGTCTGACCACATTTATAACAGGTTCTAGCATCCTTCCTCCATTGAGTGGCAGTGGGTGGAGTGGCGGACTGTCTAAGTTCTGACCGCTCCGCTGGTTTGTCCTTGTTTGAATTAGGAACAACATCTTCTTTAGAGATGCTTTTCGCTTTCTTAGGGGTACTAAAACTAATGTCAGCTTCTTGTTTCTTCACTAACTTCATTAAGTCAGGAAATGGAAGGACTCTATCAGATAGTAAGACCTTGAGTACTTGAGCAAGAGGATGATGAGGTTGTAACCCTCTCACCAACTGACTGGTTCTCAGAGCGTCTACCTCTGAAGTAGATATAGCTGCGTGGTACACCAGACGTGAAAGAAGTAGCTGTAAACGGTTAATAAAAGTAGAGACATTTTCCCCTTCTTTTTGACGAACCATTCGGTAATCAGCAACCATCTGGGCAAGGTCATAGTATGGCTCAAAGTGATCAGACAGTACTTGTATATAGTCCAATGCACTCACTCCTTCATGAGAGTCTCTGTACAAGCGGATCAATTCTGCAGCAGGAGACCGCAAACTTTCACTGATACGCTGCCGCTTGCCTTCTTCAGAGCAAGACCATTCCTTCAGGCATTGGAGAGTATGTTCTTTCCATATCTCAAAGTTTTCCTCCCCTTGTGGTACTGGGACATTACCAGAGAATACTTTTAGTTTCTTGTAGTGAGTGGCCTGCAGGCCCTGAGCTAACATTTCAGTCAGCCTGGCTAAAGTGCTAATAGCACTGTCACTAGAGGAACTGCTAGCAACGGCCATACTGGGGGGGTAACTGGCTGAGCGGGGTTCTTCCTTTACCTGAACCAGGGGAGGAACAGGCGGTCGGTAATCCCATGTAGTAGCTAGTGGGAGGTTCCCCTCTGAGCTATATCGCTTCTCCATATCAATGACTATTCCCACTTCTAAATCTCAGCAGTGCCTCCAAATGTAGCCCTATTTGGGGGGGGGGTATGAGTATTATCCCTCCCGCAACAGACTCTGGCGCTGACCTGTGTGTATAATGGGACCTGAAGCCTTCGCTGAAGGGAAGAGTGGGAACATATATGAAATATATCAGTGCCTCCACCCAGGATAGAGCCTCTGTATTACAGGGAGGATCTCTTCCTGGGACTTACCCATGAAGTACAGTTAGTAGCCTTAACAAGGATCACTGTACTAATCTCACAGTCTGAAGAATACATACAGATACCACATAAGGTTATAACAGTAGCTTTATAAGAATCAACAGGGTAATAATACATACATAAAATATACTCAGAACACAGCAGTACTACAACAACCAGCAAGTCCTCAACCGTCTTAGGTTATATACCCGGGTATATATATAGATATATAGCAAGAGTCCAGTGCACAATACCTCCAGGCAACAGAAGAGATGCAGGGGCCCCTGTGGATGACTGTGGATCCTCGGATGTCTCCAGGAGATGACAGACAGCCGATCAGGAGATGATGATGATGGTGAGATTCTTCACAGGCAGCAAACAGGGCGATGGTGACGGCAGTAGATGCAGGCCTGACTACCCTAACACTGAGTCCTTAACCTGCCAGCTAAACTACTAGTGCCACCGGGCCTCTAACTAGCTAGTTGGCCTTCGGAAGCCTAACCTATCACTGCCCTGAACTATATATATATGGATCCCTAACTACGGTTACTAGCTAGGTCCTGTGAGTATATAGGGGGTAACACATACCTAACTATATACTGTGAAGTAAAGAGGAACAAGTGGCTCTTAGACTCCCCCAGACATAACATGTCTGTCTCAGCAGCTCTGCTCACATCTCTCCCCCCAGCAGCTCTGCCTCACATGTGTCTGACTCACTGTATTTACAAAACAAAACTTGCACTAAATGCCTGGGGTCTCTGAAGCCAAACTGCAGGGGCAAAGAAGCCAGATACATTATATACTAGTAGAAATGGCAGTTCCCTACACACTCTATACATTGTTAATGTGGTAAATGACTATTCTAGCTGCAAACATCTGGTTTTTAATGCAATATCTACATAGGTGTATAGAGGCCCATTTCCAGCAACCATCACTCCAGTGTTCTAATGGTACATTGTGTTTGCTAACTGTGTAAGAAGGCTAATGGATGTTTAGAAAACCCTTGTGCAAGTATGTTAGCACAGCTGAAAACAGTTTTGCTGGTTAGAGAAGCTATAAAACTGACCTTCCTTTGAGCTAGTTGAGAATCTGGAGCATTACGTTTGTTTGTTCGATTAAACTCACAAAATGGCCAGAAAAAGAGAACTTTCATGTGAAACTCGACAGTCTATTCTTGTTCTTAGAAATGAAGGCTATTCCATGCGAGAAATTGCCAAGAAACTGAAGATTTCCTACAACGGTGTGTACTACTCCCTTCAGAGGACAGCACAAACAGGCTCTAACCAGAGTAGAAAGAGAAGTGGGAGGCCCTGCTGCACAACTGAGCAACAAGACAAGTACATTAGAGTCTCTAGTTTGAGAAATCGACGCCTCACAGGTCCTCAACTGGCAGCTTCATTAAATAGTACCCGCAAAACGCCAGTGTCAATGTCTACAATGAAGAGGTGACTCAGGGATGCTGGCCTTCAGGGCAGAGTGGCCAAGATAAAGCCATATCTGAGACTGGCTAATAAAAGGAAAAGATTAATATGGGCAAAAGAACACAGACATTGGACAGAGGAAGATTGGAAAAAAGTGTTCTGGACAGATGAATCGACGTTTGAGGTGTTTGGATCACACAGAACATTTGTGAGATGCAGAACAACTGAAAAGATGCTGGAAGAGTGCCTGACGCCATCTGTCAAGCATGGTGGAGGTAATGTGATGGTCTGGGGTTGCTTTGGTGCTAGTAAAGTGGGAAATTTGTACAAGGTAAAAGGGATTTTGAATAAGGAAGGCTATCACTCCATTTTGCAACGCCATGCCATACCCTGTGGACGGCGCTTGATTGGAGCCAATTTCATCCTACAACAGGACAATGACCCAAAGCACACCTCCAAATTATGCAAGAACTATTTAGGGAAGAAGCAGGCAGACGGTATTCTATCTGTAATGGAGTGGCCAGTGCAGTCACCTGATCTCAACCCCATTGAGCCGTTGTGGGAGCAGCTTGACCGTATGGTACGCAAAAAGTGCCCATCAAGCCAATCCAACTTGTGGGAGGGGCTTCTGGAAGCATGGGGTGAAATTTCTCCAGATTACCTCAGCAAATTAACAGCTAGAATGCCAAAGGTCTGCAATGCTGTAATTGCTGCAAATGGAACATTCTTTGACGAAAGGAAAGTTTGAAGGAGAAAATTATTATTTCAAATAAAAATCATTATTTCTAACTTTGTCAATGTCTTGACTATATTTTCTATTCATTTTGCAACTCATTTGATAAATAAAAGTGTGTTTTCATGGAAAACATAAAATTGTCTGGGTGACCCCAAACTTTTGAACGGAAGTGTATCTATAGATATATATATAGACATATATATATGGTTTTCCATGGTTAACACCAAAATGTGTGCGAAGTCAGTCACCTAATAAGAATAGCTTTGTGAATACACTACGTTCACAGAAGAGACAGCACATAATTCATTATCCAGCTTGTGATTACAGAACATGGCTAATTAATAACAATAGCGGCACAATTCTGGTAACACTTCTTTATTCACAGACTAATTGACACTTACACCTTACTTGTAAATTATTATTTGTTGGTGAAAGGAGGCAACTGCAAAAGTGGTTAATCTGTAAATGAAACTAAATTGCCCTAAATGCTTAAAAAGTAATTTGATTTTACTAAAATGAACATATATATATATATATATATATAAGTACAGACCAAAAGTTTGGACACACCTTCTCATTCCAAGAGTTTTCTGTATTTTCATGACTATAAAAAATTGTAGATTCAAACTGAAGGCATCAAAACTATGAATTAACACATGTGGAATTATATACTTAACAAAAAATTGTGAAACAACTGAAAATATGTCTTATATTCTAGGTTCTTCAAAGTAGCCACCTTTTGTTTTGATTACTGCTTTGCACACTCTTGGCATTCTCTTGATGAGCTTCAAGAGGTAGTCACTTGAAAGGGTCTTCCAACAGTCTTGAAGGAGTTCCCAGAGATGCTTAGCACTTGTTGGCCCTTTTGCCTTCACTCTGCGGTCCAGCTCACCACAAACCATCTCGATTGGGTTCAGGTCTGGTGACTGTGGAGACCAGGTCATCTGGCGTAGTACCCCATCACTCTCCTTCTTGGTCAAATAGCCCTTACACAGTCTGGAGGTGTGTTTGGGGTCATTGTCCTGTTGAAAAATAAATGATGGTGCAACTAAACGCAAACCGGATGGAATAGCATGCCGCTGCAAGATGCTGTGGTAACCATGCTGGTTCAGTATTCCTTCAATTTTGAATAAATCCCCAACAGTGTCACCAGCAAAGCACCCCCACACCATCACACCTCCTCCTCCATGCTTCACGGTGGGAACCAGGCATGTAGAGTCCATTCGTTCACCTTTTCTGTATCGCACAAAAACACGGTGGTTGGAACCAAAGATCTCAAATTTGGACTCATCAGACCAAAGCACAGATTTCCACAGGTCTAATGTCCATTCCTTGTGTTCTTTAGCCCAAACAAGTCTCTTCTGCTTGTTGCCTGTCCTTAGCAGTGGTTTCCTAGCAGCTATTTTACCATGAAGGCGTGCTGCACACAGTCTCCTCTTAACAGTTGTTGTAGAGATGTGTCTGCTGCTAGAACTCTGTGTGGCATTGACCTGGTCTCTAATCTGAGCTGCTGTTAACCTGCGATTTCTGAGGCTGGTGACTCGGATAAACTTATCCTCCGCAGCAGAGGTGACTCTTGGTCTTCCTTTCCTGGGGCGGTCCTCATGTGAGACAGTTTCTTTGTAGCGCTTGATGGTTTTGGCCACTGCACTTGGGGACACTTTCAAAGTTTTTCCAATTTTTCAGACTGACTGACCTTCATTTCTTAAAGTAATGATGGCCACTCGTTTTTCTTTACTTAGCTGCTTTTTTCTTGCCATAATACAAATTCCAACACTTCATTCAGTAGGACTATCAGCTGTGTATCCACCTGACTTCTGAACAACACAACTGATGGTCCCAACCCCATTTATAAGGCAAGAAATCCCACTTATTAAACCTGACAGGGCACACCTGTGAAGTGAAAACCATTTCAGGTGACTACCTCTTGAAGCTCATCAAGAGAATGCCAAGAGTGTGCAAAGCAGTAATCAAAGCAAAAGGTGGCTACTTTGAAGAACCTAGAATATAAGACATATTTTCAGTTGTTTCACACTTTTTTGTTAAGTATATAATTCCACATGTGTTAATTCATAGTTTTGATGCCTTCAGTGTGAATCTACAATTTTTATAGTCATGAAAATACAGAAAACTCTTGGAATGAGAAGGTGTGTCCAAAATTTTGGTCTGTACTGTATATATATATATTCAGATGTAGCCGATTTAACCCAGTTTGAGTTAACCCAAATTTAACCCAAACTGCTGCAACATCACAGAAGACAACAAGAAGCAATGAAAAGTAATTGGAGTAACATTTTTCAATAAACTTTCATTACTTATATTCTGGTGCATATAAAGCTGCCTAGATCTAGACAATAACACATAAGGAATATGTTGACCAGACCGAATTGGTATCCATATTAGTTAAGTAATACAATTTCTAGTGAAAACTGTTCAACATAATATAAGAACATGCTAACAAAAGATTAGAAAGCCTGGAATTCACACCTCCCCCCATCCCCCACTTAGTGGCCACACATAGACACAAATAGGATAGTTAGCACATTCCTTTTGGTTAACTTATCAGGAGGTTATGTTGCTTTTAGAAAAGGTGTCTAGCTTGTGATATTCATATCTGTACATGTCCAACCCAGAGGACAGGTAAAAGAGTATACATCTGTATGCTCAAACTCCCATTTCATTCATAGAGGGAGCATGGGGCCCTTGTTTTTGTGATCAGTCCAGTGGATGGACCCCAACTATCAGACACTTATCACCTATCCCATAAATAGGTGATAAGTTTAATAAACTTGGTACAATCAAGTGACAGCACTTGACAAGAAATATTGTTGAAGTTCTTTCCCTTTCTACATTAAAATATAAAAATGAAAAGTAAAAGACATCCATCAACTGAGAGTCATCATGATTTCATGTTCTGTATAACCAATCCCCTAGCTTGTGTGTTATGCCTATACTTAGGTAGGCATTATACAAACATTTAACAAAATTGGCTTTTTCACACCACTCTAAAACTGGCCAAACACATTGGATCTGATTGATCAAGAGATTATTAAATAAAAGTGTTGTAATGTAAATTGGCTGACAGCCGCTTTTGGCTGATGATGCCTAACACTGATATTCTCGGCCAACAGCTTGCCAAAAATAACCAGCAATGTCTGAACTATTTTTGGCAGACTAAAGTCTGTCATCAGCCATTACAGACATTCCCAATATTTTTATAGCCAATCTTGCCTTTAGTAATGGCGTAAACTTCTTAATATATTTGGTGTAATTTTACCTGTCTGATAGGAAATGAAATCTACAGTTTGGCTGATATAAGCAGGCATATATTTGTGCCAAATTTATGTCATTACCGTATTTATATTTATATAAATCTGATTCTAGCGATGTCTCCTTGGAAATCAACAAGTTCGGTACAAACAAAACTGCCAGGAGAACCTTGCAAAATTCGCCCAAAAAATACCAAGTAACATAGCCTTACTCTGCTTCTGTCACAGCCTCCTCTGTTTCGGCTTCCCCTTCAGCACTCCAGGAGGCCTTTGCATCCCATATCATGTCCCTGACAGTGACGTCTTGATGCTGTTCAGTGTCAGCAATGTGATATGGAATGCATGCAGTCCTCTGCAGGGCTGAAAAGGAAGCGGAGGAGGCCATGGCAGGAGCAGGGACCGGTAAGAAAATAGGATCCGTTACATGTTGGAGTAACCCCAGCAGGTGTCGCCTATTTAGAAAAAGTAACAGGGGCCCACCGGGTCCCCTAAGGTCACGGGCCCGATAGCATCCGTAGGAGTAATTCCTGCACTGGCAGTTACAGTGGGGAAAAAAGTATTTAGTCAGCCACCAATTGTGCAAGTTCTCCCACTTAAAAAGATGAGGCCTGCCTGTAATTGTCATCATAGGTAGACCTCAACTATGAGAGACAAAATGAGAAAACAAATCCAGAAAATCACATTGTCTGATTTTTTAAGAATTTATTTGAAAATTATGGTGGAAAATAAGTATTTGGTCATCTACAAACAAGCAAGATTTCTGGCTCTCACAGACTGTAACTTCTTCTTTAAGAGGCTCCTCTGTCCTCCACTCATTACCTGTAGTAATGGCGCCTGTTTGACATTGTTATCAGTATAAAAGACACCTGTCCACAACCTCAAACAGTCACACTCCAAACTCCACTATGGTGAAGACCAAAGAGCTGTGGAAGGACACCAGAAACAAAATGGTAGACCTGCACCAGGCTGGGAAGACTGAATCTGCAATAGGCAAGCAGCTTGGTGTGAAGAAATCAAATGTGGGAGCAATAATTAGAAAATGGAAGACATACAAGACCACTCATAATCTCCCTCGATCAGGGGCTCCGCGCAAGATCTCACCCCGTGGGGTCAAAATGATCACAAGAATGGTGAGCAAAAATCGCAGAACCACACGGGGGGACCTAGTGAATGACCTGAAGAAAGCTGGGACTAATGTAACAAAGGCTACCGTCAGTAACACACTACGCCGCCAGGGACTCAGGTCCTGCAGTGCCAGACGTGTCCCCCTGCTTAAGCCAGTACATATCCGGGCCCGTCTGAAGTTTGCTAGAGAGCATTTGGATGTTCCAGAAGAGTATTGGGAGAATGTCACATGGTCAGATGAAACCAAAGTAGAACTGTTTGGTAGAAACACAACTCGTCGTGTTTGGAGGAGAGTGAATGCTGAGTTGCAGCCAAAGAACACTGTACCTACTGTGAAGCATGGGGGTGGCAACATCATGCTTTGGGGCTGTTTCTCTGCAAAGGGACCAGGACGACTAATCCGTGTAAATGAAAGAATGAATGGGGTCATGTATCGTGAGATTTTGAGTGCAAACCTCCTTCCATCAGCAAGGGCATTGAAGATGAAACGTGGCTGGGTCTTTCAGCATGACAATGATCCCAAGCACACCGCCAGGGTAATGAAGGAGTGGCTTCGTAAGAAGCATTTCAAGGTCGTGGAGTGGCCTAGCCAGTCTCCAGATCTCAACCCCATAGAAAACCTTTGGAAGGAGTTGAAAGTCTGTGTTGCCCAGCGACAGCCCCAAAACATCCCTGCTCTAAAGGAGATCTGCATGGAGGAATGGGCCAACATACCAGCAACAGTGTGTGCCAACCTTGTGAAGACTTACAGAAAACGTTTGACCTCTGTCATTGCCAACAAAGGATATAGAACAAAGTATTGAGATGAACTTTTGTTATTGACCAAATACTTATTTTCCACCATAATTTGCAAATAAATTCTTAAAAAATCAGACAATGTGATTTTCTAGATATGTTTTCTCATTTTGTCTCTCATAGTTGAGGTCTACCTATGATGTCAATTACAGGCCGGCCTCATCTTTTTAAGTGGGAGAACTTGCAAAATTGGTGGCTGACTAGATACTTTTTTTTCCCCACTGTATAGTGCAAAAAGCAATGGTTTAGTAGAAAAACTAGCCAGTTTTGATAGCTTGTAATTTCTACAGGGGCTTATTGTTATTTGGGAGACAAATTTGTGGCTGTGAGCCACTTGAAAAGTGATGAAGAATTGGCTTGTCATTAAAAAAAAGCCACCAAAAATTATCCATGGGACATGGGAGCAGATGTGAAATCATAATGCACCATTAAAGCAACTAAAGGCTGGATCACCTTATATGGTCTGACATCAGCACTGTAAGGTCCATCTACCACTGTCTATTGATTGAGACTGTCAGATGTTGCTATCACATGATATGTGAGTCACTGCACACATGGCATTGCCTGCTCTGTATTTCCTGGTCTAACATGTGGCAGCGGCCATTTTCTCGTAGTGTGGCCATTAAAAACCAAACGATTTGGAATATTCATGACGATCCCAGTTCGTTACGAACCGATAAGCTTATCTCTAATCCAGTGATATACGGTCCATGGTCATGTGATGAGCACACAGGTGCACAGCTCGTTACCAGACAGTTGCCTGATTACTGTGCTGTGACTATAACAAGCTGAGCACCTGTGTGTGCATCACATGACCATGGACTGTATATAACATAACTATGGACTGAGTTTTATCCACTAGAAGTAAGAAGAATGTATGACTGCAAACAGAGATCTAGAAAACCATGAAAAATTTATACAGAAAGTATATTGGAAAGTTGTAGAACTTTTCATTGTACAACAATAACATTTGTCTCTCAATATTGGTCTGAAAGTGGACAACTCCTTTGAGTCACTTTCTAAATATGGCCAGTTGCAAATGTTACGTTCTTTTTTACAACATTTTATTTTTTTATCTGTTTTTATTTACCTCTTATTTGTGCCAAGTAGGGACCTTTGATAGCAGCAGAAACATACCTTTCTTGCACCAAACTTGTGCCACAAGCTCCGATCCGCACCTCACTCACCACATTGTTCAAATGTGGGCAGAGCAGGGAGATATAATGGAAATCTACATTAGTTCCTAATTGTCCTCCCATTCTGGAGAAGGGACGTCCAACTGATTTATGAAGAGGCTGCAACCTTTTCATAAATCTCTCACTTCCTATGCCAGTGTAGACCTTTATTCAGCTTGGTATGAAATGCCAATCTTAATAAACATGCTCCTATATGTTTAAGGTCTATCAACGATGTTGAATCTCCTAAAAACATTTGATAAATCACATTTCAATCACTCTTTTAATGGGTTGCAGATGTAAATACTTGTTATTTTCATGGTCAGAGACTTGCACTGACAATTTTTTATTTTTTGCATTTATTAGTGTTTATTCTGTATCTTTATAAATTGATTTTTTTTCTCTGCAACTACTTTAAAATTCCCTCAATTTACTATTTTTGATCATCTTTATTGATTTTTTTTACAGCTTTCTTTGTTATTTTTTCTATAACGTTTACCTTTCTGCCTTAGCTTACTTTACTTATGTTGCTGTTCTCTGCTGATAGTTTTTATTTATTAAGCCTGTAAAGATCTGTGATATCCTCTTCTATTGTACTATTTCCTAGACTACCTCTTAGACATTCTTATTAATGGCTCCTTTTTGAGCTATAATTTGTTTGCTATAATACAAGGCAGTCTTTCATATAGTACTTTCACTTACTGCTTACACCATTTTGTGCGTATCATACTCTAACAATATGGTAGCAGGAAGTTAAGTAACCACTGCTGAAACCATTTTTACCACTTTTTTCTTCACTATTACTACTGGCACTATTAACCAGTAATTGGCTGCATCAATCACATGGAGAGTCAGGCACAGTAAGACCAGCGCTGCAGCAATGATATCCCTTAATACCCCATGTAAGAGTTTGGCTGCAGCATCAGAAACAAAGACTGGCAGGGAGCACCAGAGCAGCACTGATAGAGCCATGGGGGGACTGAACAGGTGAGTTAGGGTCTTTTTGTTATTTTATAATATTTCACGCCTTTAGCTAATGCTTTTGCAAAATTCCTTTAATGGAGTTCCTTATTTTTTGTGGTATTGCCATTTTAAGTGATTTTGCTATGTTGCTGTTATTAGAATTATTTTGTCATATTTGAGGAGTATTTCTAGTTCTGTTTTTCTTCACACAAACAAAACATTAGTTATTTATTATCCCACAATGCATTTATTTTGAGTAATTTTCCTTCTTTAAATGACACTTCTTGCAATTGTACCAGCTGGTTACTAGAATTATCCAGTCATGTGTATAAATGAAAGATCATAAAAGGGTCTGCAGATTTCTAAGGGTACCTGGAGATGTATGAATTGTAGGATCCAGGTAAATGCAGTTTTTGTAAGAAATTTGTGACAGTTTCATCATGTCATATATTATTTTGGAGACATTCTCTCCTAGGAGAATTGATTTTGTCAGAAAATATGGTGTCTCATAAAGGTATTATGTGGCAGCTTGTGTTGGGAGAACCTTGTGAGAATTGTCTTGCAAATATTTGTGAGGTTTGCATGGCAGTTTCGATGCTCAGTCCAAACTGGAATTGCTGTTATTACACTCTGGGGTTATTACACTCTTCTGACCCCAGATTATAATAAGTGGATTAAGGGGAGGACGATAGACATAGCAAACAGTCATACTCCAGTGCAGGCCTCCATCCTCTTCAGGCCGCTTTTGAATGATGTTAGCAGCCCAATTTAAGGACTCAGCGGTCATGTGGGGTGTGCCAATGTCATGATGCTTGCCTCTATGTACCATGACATCAGCAAGGTCCACAGGACCACTGAGGTCCTACCACGGGTCTCAGTGGTCCCCCATGGCTGCTGACATCATTGATGGGACCAAAGAGGAGAGGAACAAAGAGGATAAAGGTGCACACTGGACTCCGCAACAGAGCCCAGGAGAGGATTAATTTTTGTTATGTGTATGCACCTATCCTGGGCCTCTGCTTATTATACTCTGGGGTTTGTGACCCCAGAGTATATAGAGGTTTGTGTGTGGGGATTCACAAACAGTTTGAGTTTGGCCAAACCCAAAATTTTTGGAAAATTTGTAATGAACCCAGCTTTTTATGAACTAGTAACCCAGCTTTTTATGAACTAGTTCGCTTATCCCTAGAGGCAACACATCACATTCTTTTTTGTGTAATATAAGAGGCATGGTATTCTACAGTAATGGGTGAAAACAAATGGTCTTAAGGCCTAAGGGTGTACTGTAGGTAAATCTCTCTCAATATTTTTTTATAAATTTACATTTTTTATATATATTCAGTTTTATTGTATTGATAATACAAACATACTATACACACATTGCTCTCTTGATATATACTTATAGATATGTTCAGCTTGCATTGTGCATAAAAGAGCCAATCAGCACAAGTGAATGAACATTTATTCTAAAGAGGAGTTTTTGGAAATCAAACTAAAATACGAGCATGTTCAAATCTTTCAATCTGACAAACTGGTATATGCACATCCATGCTAAAATCTATAGAAGCTCAGCAGGAATGCAAATGTGTGTTGTCATCGTGGAAGCAAATGCATGTCATGGTTTTCAAAAAGCTGCCAGGAACTTAAAAAAAAAATCTGTCCTCTTCAGAGCTGTAGAAATTTCACAAGGCACTGAGGTGTTATGTGTCTGTCTCTTGAGCTAAGGCAGATGTTGATCATTCAGTGACCTTGAATACATTGGTGGCAGTAATTACATAGATATAGCTACAGTACTACTGCTGCAAGTGGCACAGAAATCTCAATTTAGGAAGGAAAGCATACTGTATACACACCCATGAATGTGATATATTTTATAACACAAGTAATATTATCTATTCTGGTAAAAATAACTTGCTAATTTAATTTTTCAGTAATGTTACATTTTTCTTACCTTTTAGATTTTTAGATTTTTAATTGATTTAGCTTAGTCAAACTAAAAAAATGTCTATATATATATCAAGACAGGGGAAATGATTTTATAATTAAAGGGTTCTAGCATGTTGTTAGAATGCCAGCTATTCAAAGACTAAGACCTACTCACATCATGTGATGCTGCAGTACAGTGCTGGCCAAAAGTATTGGCACCCCTGCAATTCTGTCAGATAATACTCAATTTCTTCCAGAAAATGATTGCAATCACAAATGCTTTGGTAATAATATCTTCATTTAATTTGTCTTCAATGGAAAACCACAAAAAGAATTGTCAAAAAGCCAAATTGGATATAATTCCACACCAAACATAAAAAAGGGGGTGGACAAAAGTATTGGCACCCTTTGAAAAATCATGTGATGCTTCTCTAATTTGTGTAATTAACAGCACCTGTTACTTACCTGTGGCACATAACAGGTGGTGGCAATAACTAAATCACACTTGCAGCCAGTTGAAATGGATTAAAGTTGACTCAACTTCTGTCCTGTGTCCTTGTGTGTACCACATTGAGCATGGAGAAAAGAAAGAAGACCAAAGAACTGTCTGAGGACTTGAGAAGCAAAATTGTGAGGAAGCATGAGCAATCTCAAGGCTACAAGTCCATCTCCAAAGACCTGAATGTTTCTGTGTCTACCGTTCGCAGTGTCATCAAGAAGTTTAAAGCCCATGGCACTATGGCTAACCTCCCTAGATGTGGACGGAAAAGAAAAATTGACGAGAGATTTCAACGAAAGATTGTGCGGATGGTGGCTAAAGAACCTCGACTAACATCCAAACAAGTTCTAGCTGCCCTGCAGTCCGAGGGTACAACAGTGTCAACCAGTACTATCCGTCTGCGTCTGAATGAAAAGGGACTCTATGGTAGGATACCCAGGAAGACACCACTTATGACCCAGAGACATAAAAAAGCCAGGCTGGAGTTTGCCAAAACTTACCTGAGAAAGCCAAAAACTTTTTTGAAGGATGTTCTCTGGTCAGATGAGACAAAAGTAGAGCTTTTTGGGAAAAGGCATCAACATAGAGTTTACAGGAAAAAAAAAAGAGGCCTTCAAAGAAAAGAACATGGTCCCTACAGTCAAACATGGCGGAAGTTCCCTGATGTTTTGGGGTTGCTTTGCTGCCTCTGGCACTGGACTGCTTGACCGTGTGCATGGCATTATGAAGTCTGAAAACTACCAACAAATTTTGCAGCATAATGTAGGGCCCAGTGTGAGAAAGCTGGGTCTCCCTCAGAGGTCATGGGTCTTCCAGCAGGACAATGACCCAAAACACACTTCAAAAAGCACTAGAAAATGGTTTGAGAGAAAGCACTGGAGACTTCTAAAGTGGCCAGCAATGAGTCCAGACCTGAATCCCATAGAACACCTGTGGAGAGATATCAAAATGGCAGTTTGGAGAAGGCACCCTTCAAATCTCAGGGACCTGGAGAAATTTGCCAAAGAAGAATGGTCTAAAATTCCAGCAGAGCATTGTAAGAAACTCATTGATGGTTACCGGAAGCAGTTGTTCGCAGTTATTTTGTCTAAAGGTTGTGCTACCAAGTATTAGGCTGAGGGTGCCAATACTTTTGTCCAGCCCATTTTTGGAGTTTTGTGTAAAATGATCAATGATTTGACTTTTTTTTTCATTCTCTTTTGTGTTTTTTCATTGCAAGCAAAATAAATGAAGATATTATTACCAAAGCATTTGTGATTGCAATCATTTTCTGGAAGAAATTGAGTATTATCTGACAGAATTGCAGGGGTGCCAATACTTTTGGCCAGCACTGTATCTGCCATCCTATTGGTTAAATAGACTAATAGGAAAACATAGGCAACCAGAACTCTATTGAATAATACGCAGGAACTCAGCCTTGTTCTAGCAATATTACAATAAAATATAGAACAGCACTGGGTGAATACATACAGGTGATAAAACAAAAAAAAAAGTGATTATGTATTGAAGGGGACTATTGACACATGGTCTTGATTACCTAATGCATTGATAATAATGTTTGGAATAGTGGCAGCATCACTGGCATATAACAAGTCCTATGGCAGGATAAGAAATGTACCATACATTGAAATACAGTCATTGACGAAAAATGCATCAAGAAGGAGTTGTTGGAATCAAATAATTCTTTATATGTGTGAATGATGATATATGTAAGTGATTATAATATTAGAGTGAAAGGATAATTCATTGGAGAAAGCTGTATGAGATATAGTTGGGTATGCAGGCATACAGGTTCCATATGGTATCCTGCAGCACATACCTAACATATATGGCAGATAGGCATGTAGATTCCACACACACCTGTAGGTTGTATAAGCTGGCATTCCATCTTGTCCCATAAATGCTTGATTAGCAATAAATCTGATGATCGGGCAAGCCAAGGAAGTGTTGCAATCTGATAAAGACGTTCCTGGGAAAAGCATTAATGTCTGTAGGGGAGCATTATGCTGCTGAAAAATGTTAGTTGAAAGCCCTGCCTTGAGAGGCAATACATGTGACCACAGGATTTCCTGCATGTATTACTGAGCTGGTGGTGTGGGATAACTGACTGCCATATGCAATGGCAACCCAAATCATCACACTAGCATTTGGAGCAGTTTGCAGTTCTACAGTAAAGGCAGGACTGAAGAATTCACAGCAAAGCCTTCATATTCAAACCTGACCATTGTCTGACCCCAAACAGAACCTGGATTCGGTGCTAAAGACAAAATGGTTCCAGTCTGTAGAAGTCCAGGTTTCTCTTTCACTACACTACTGCAAACGAAGGTGACAGTGACTGGCTGTCAATAGCAGTACAACCTAATGGGCACAGTGACACCAAATTTCCTTCTGCTAAGCACCAGGAAATGGAAGAGACCAGGGTGTATAATGTAGGTCCCACTTGTTTACCAAGAAATAGTGGGAACCGCTCGTGCTTCTCAGGCTGTCTAGAGTCTGTTCACTGTGTGCATGCATACACATAACCAATGCTCCGAACACCTCTTAACAACTGGATCAGAATGGCCTAGATGGCTGACTCCTTCACCAAAATGACCACCCTGCTTCTCTCAGTTCACTGATACACCCTCTCTCAAACTCTGTCAAGTGGGCAAAATGTTTTTGAAGGGGTCATAGAAACATGTCTAGCAGTCAACGACATCTTACCAAGATGCTTTTTAAAGGTGCAGTGGAGGAAGCACTTTTACACCGTCTTTGGCAAGATCCAGAATCTCATTTATATATCTGAATAAGAGATGTTTTTTTAACCCCTTCCCGACATCCGTCATAATAGTACATCTCATAGGAGCTAGTGGGAAAATAGCGTGGGATTTGGTGTACCCAGTGTCCTCTGCACAGATTACATATTCACTTCTGGGAAACTAATGCTCACTACACCACTTGATAAATTCTTTGAGGGGTGCAGTTTTCAAAATGGGGTCACTTTCTGGTGAATTCCACATTACTGACACCTCAGGGACTGCAAACATGACATGGCATCCAAAAACCAAACCATCTAATCTGCGCTCTGAAGGTCAAACAGTGCTACTTCTCTTCTGCGCCCTGCTGTGTACCCGAGATACCCCACCTAACTATCATATGTGATTATAAACTGCTGTTTGGACACAGCAAGGTGTAGAAGAGAAGCAGCGCTATTTGTGTTTTGGAGCCAGTTTGGTTTTTGGACGTCATGCCAATTGAACAGAGTTCCTGAAATTCCAGTAAAGTGGAATCCCTTGACATGTGGCCCTATTTTAGAATTTACACCCCTCAAGGAATTTATCCTGGTGACACAGTGAACATTTTTACCCCCCAAGTGTTGCATTAATTTATTTTTCAAAAATGAATGCTCCATCAGGTGCACAAAGTGAAAATGACAAATACATGATTTTATTGCACAATATGTTATGCCCATCTTGTGTTAGAGACAAATGCTCAAAAAGCTGTTGTACCCAGCTGTGTGTCTCTGCTGTCACAAGCTGGGAGCAAAATATTGGTCACTGAAATGTTGTATCTCTGGAAAAATTGCAATTTTAACTTTTCACTGCACATTTATTTCTGGAAATTAAAATAATTGAATTCTCAAGGGGTAAAAATGCTTGTTATGCCCCTTGATACATTCCTTGAGGGGAGTAGTTTCTAAAATAGGGGGCCCATTTTTATTGTTTTGCCTTAGACCCTCTGCAATTACTTACCAATGCAGTGCTAAAAACTAAATTAGGCTTTAAATGTGCATAGTACTTCTTCATTTCTGAGCCCTGCCATATATTTAGACAAAAGATTAGGACCACATGTAGGGTGTTTCTACAATCAGGAAACAGAGCATAATAACTGGAGAGCTGACTTTTCACAGTGCCATTAGCTGGGCATGACATATTGGAAACTGAAATAGCCTTTCTGGGAAATTGTCAATTTTCATTTTGCACCATCTGGTGCATTTTTTTAAAAAGCATTTTTGGGGTCAAAATGATAATTATACCACTTGAGGTACTAATTTGAGGGGTGCAGTTTCCAAAATGAAGTCGCTACTTAGTACTTTCTATCCTGAAAACAACTCTGCCTTTCAAAAGGCTAATGGCGCCCCCTGCCTTCTGTGCCCTGCCATGTGCCAAAACAACAGTTTTCGCTCCACATGTGGGGTATTTATGTAGTCAGGAGAAATCGCGTAACAAATTGTGGGATACATTTTTTCCTTTAGCCCAGAGTCTGGAAATTGTAAGAACCTTAATCAGCAGGCAAGGCATTGAAGGTAGATTACCGTTAACTAGACCCGGGGTAGGCAATCTTCAGCACTCCAGGTGTTGTCAAACTACAACTCCCAGCATACATACTTTCTCTGCTGTTCTTGGAACTCCCATGGAAGTGAATGGAGCATGTTGGGAGTTGTACTTTCACAGCAGGTGGAGTGCCGAAGGTTGCTGACCCCTGAACTAGACCATCAAGCCACCAGAACAAGAAATGCTCTTGCAAATGATCTCTGTTGGATCCTTCCTTTGACATCTATATGCCCTAATGGAAAACAGAATGATCATACTTCAACAAATAGCCTGAGCATTAAATAGCACAGGTATATTTTCATCTTCATCTATTATTAAAAGAAATAGAAGGTAACATTCCTTGCTGACTTTTATCCTCAATGTACTATGGAATCCACTAAAAAAATGAAACTGTATAAGCAAGTTTTAACGTGCAGTTGTTTTACAGAACGATCAGATATTGCAGAAATAATTATTTTTTTAGCTACCTGTTGTAAAACAGAAAAATAACAAAAACAGGAAAAAAATTAATTAAATTCAGCCTCCAGGCACAAGACCTAAAAAACTTTTGCTTATGTTATTCTGACTTAGAGCATGGAGTGTGATTTTCATTTTGTGCCATTTAGTCCTTTTAGCCTCACAGTCAATTGTGACAAGTTCCTGAACTGCTAGTATTTATTGTCCTGACATCTCCTACAGAACAGCAAACAGGTGTCAACGTACCGTAATATAAATGAAGTTTTACAAAGAGTTGTGCGATGATCATTTTTACATTTCAAAAATGAGCAATACCGGAAAAAAAAATGAAAATGTTTACAAATATGACGTTAATTAAACAATATTACTTAAGATTTTATGATTATTATTGTGTCTGCATGAGCACACATATTTTTGTTACCCATAACATCTTTCATTATTGACTTATGCCCCAAAGAAAAGGCGATTAAAATCTGCTTTGTTTGATGTAGCTTTTATTGAAGAAAGAAATAGATCTTTCAGAAGCTTCCTGGTGAGATGAAAGTCTAATTATCTCCACAAATGAAAGGAAAAGCTTTAATTAGGCCTATGCTGAATCTGTGCACTGTGAATTTGTGCATTGTGATGGATGGAACCTACATCTCCTCAGTGACTGCGCTTAAAATAATGAAGGAAAGTGAGAGGTAACCGGCTCCCATGATTCACATGGAAGGGTTGAGTCAGAAAGGTACACATGTGTTATGAGAGTGTGCCCAGAGCAGCTGCCACAGGCCATGTTTTTGTGCAGTGGATTCGGCTGTTTTCCAGCCTCCTCCTGAGCTTTGATCTCCTTGCAGGCAGCAGGGGTCCTAACAAAACAAGCTTTTATGTTTCACTCAGTTTCACTCTATCTTGCAGCATCATTTACACTGAAGATATAATGAAGAAGGATAAAATATTGTGACTTTCCAAAGCAATTAATGGACAACAGCAGAGGTGATTGAAGTCGCTTGCGCTGTTCACTTGGATTTGTTTCTATCCTTTTTTTGCCTGCAAAACACTTACTTTTATAACGATCGTTACGTAATATCTTTTTATTGATTTATCATCACCAGCGACCTTCGAGAGGAGGAGGTGACATTGGAACGGAGCAAAGGTTTTTAGAGACAAGTATTTTATGCTGCACATTTTACTGGATTACTGTATCACTTATGTCAAGTGAACATGATGTTTATCTTGTCTGAAAGTAATCCATCTGTTATTAGGAAGGTCAACCTGCTACTTAGTCACATCATTAACTTCAAAATTTCCCATAAGACATAAAGAACCTCTGACATGAAAGATACTGAGGGGAATCTATGCACACCTTTCTAGAACAGCTGACAGTAGAAATAAGTGGCGCTAACGCCAGGTGACTGTTTGCATGCTATCATCTCAGCTTTTGTATCTTCAATAAAAGGAACACATCCTCCTCCCTGCACTTGGAGATTATTTTTTTTATTTGTTTACTTATAATCAAGAATCAAAAATGTTCCAAGACTTCAAATGCACTTATTTTTATACTACATAAATGGCATTTCAAAAATTGAAACTTGTCTCTGAAGAAATTTACTACTCCAAAATGCAAAAAAAAAATAAACCATGATATGTCCCAGGATGGTTAACACAAAATCCTAAAATTGCTTAAAGCGAAAGAAGAGCCCTGGGGATGTTCTGAAAAATGAGAATGGAATTTAGGTATATTTGTGTGAAGTCAATCTATATAAGTAGATGTTCCCACTTGAATTCAACCTTGGTGTCTATTAAACCTACATTTGAGGTGAATGGGAGGTCAGCATAAAAAAATAAAGTTGTTGAGATTTTGTGAAGTGTATAAATATGGATGAAGTAAAGGCGCTGGGGAAAACAGGAAAAGATAGGAAAAGAGAAACATGAAATGAGAAGACATTTGTACTTGAGTATGTGTGAAATGTAAGGAGACAAAGGAGCAAACAAAGAAAAAAAAGTGTTATACCTAAAACAATATGTGAAGCATAACACTTCATAGAGAACATTATTGCATCTCAAATAGATGGTATTGTAATGCTGATTTCTTTCAATAGGTCTAGACACATAAACATCAGACTGAAACATGCTGAAAATGCTATAAAGGAAGTCAGAATTACATTTTTTCACTCATTTAGTGCTTGAAGAAAGTTTTGCTTTTCACATTTAAGTTAAACATATCCTATAAGTGGTTATATATATACCTCCTGATTGGTCAATTGCAATCATGCAATCTAAGCTATTAGAGTACATGGGGGCATATATCTATAAACCTATTGGCACCCCAAAGTGTCATAACAATAAATGTCATAACAAATCTCTGATTGGTTGTCATGACAGCCAGGAGTCTATCAAAGATTTTCTATTATATCATGCCACACGGTGTAACAGAACTTTGGTATATTAACAATATTCTACAATAAAGAGGTATTGCAGTATATTGTACAAAAAATCAAATCATCCCATGTTCAACCCCCAAGGAGGTCAAAAATAAAAATATGTTAAAAGGAAAAAAAAGAAATGTTATTAGAAATAACACTAACAAGATAATAAAAAAATTGTAAACATCACTATTGTATATTTACATAGAAAAATGAACCAAAAAATAAACTCTTAGCTATTACCGCAAATATTAAAATATAAATGGAATAAAAAGTGATCATAAAGTTGTATGTACTGTACCCCATAGTGTTATAAAAACTACAACTTGCCCTGTGACAAAAGGCCCTTACACATCTCTGTAGATGGATATGTAATACATTTATGTGTATCAGAATATGGTAAGTCAAGGTATTTTTTTCAAACATTTTATTTTTTATAAACATGTATAGCATAAAAACTGTATAAGGCTGTAGCCCCACATTTCAGAAACACAGCTTTTTTTGTTGAAGATTTTGCTGTGTTTTTTTGGGCCAAAGCTAGCAGAAGGTAGAAGTATAAGTACTTCCTATAGTTCTCATTTCTTCAGCCTAGACTAAGGCTTCACATTGCATAAATGCAGCATTTTTGGCTGATGTAAAATGTAGCCGAAAAAAATGCTGCATTTTACAGTACCAACAAAGTGAAAGAAATTTTGTTTATCCATGCATTGTGGAAAAGCTGAATTTTCAAAAAATGAAAACAAACCTGTGTCCTCAAGGAATGAGCTGGGTTTTTTATGAATTTTTTGAAAGTTTTGGGTTAAACCGAACTCAAAATCTTTGGGGTTTGCCAACTATAAATTGTTATTATACTCTGAAGTTTATTCAGAACCCAAAGTATAATAGGTCGAGGCCCTGTCAAAATAAAAAAAAAAACACTGATACCTATCCTCACCTATTCTGGGCATCTAATCTTCTTTCTCAGTGTCCGGCCTATATCTGCCGGCTTTTGAGACCTCTTGCAGCATCTTCTCCGACTTCACGCAGCCTGGGCTCACCGACAATGTTCAAACAATTCTTGCAAGGTTGACCCATCACTATTAGTAACCACCCTTTGTTATGAAGAACTGCATGCTACTGCTGAAATCACTATTTATAATACTAAATTAATTAAATGGCACAATTTTGCTTTTTCAGTCTATTGACTCAATCTAGTGATATGCTTCAATCAGCAGCAAGTCAAAATGTGAATAATATATAACTAATGAAATGGGTGATGTGGCAGTTCCATAATTAAATTGGTATAATGGAAAGGTTGTACATATAGTATATTTGTCTAGATCAACCCTTTATCTTTCTGTTTCAACCCAGAGAAAGGCCAAAAAGCTTATGAGCAGGGCTATTTTAATGCATTGTTGGGCCTTGTGCAAACTTTTTGAAAGTGGGCCCCCCAATGCCCCCTCCCATAGTTTTATTTTGCCTGCCCCCCTCAACCATCAATATCACATTTGAAGAAAAAAAAAAAAAGAATACTCACCGAACCATGTTCCCATGGACCTGCAGGCTCCGACTGTAATGTCTGCGGCTCGGCGCTCTTTGTGCTTCCCTGCCGCAGACATTATCAGCCGAAGGCTACACCATTGTATTCAACCTCTATCTGTATCCTAAGGACACAGAGTTGAAATCGCTGCCTGCCGCCTGGAACAGCGGGAAATCACACGAAATGTGGGACTGTCCTGCTCAATCTGGAGCAGCTGAGGGGCCCCCCACAACCATAGGGCCCTGTGCGGCTGCACCGTTGCACCTATGGTTAAAGTGGCCCTGCTTATGAGGCACTCAGTAGAGATGAGCAAATCAATTAATAACAAACTGGATTGCACCAAAAATTCTCATAATTTTCAAATTCTGCCCAATGCAAATTTTTGGGATTAGATTTAGATGAATAATGGCCAAATGGCCAATGCCACTTGAAAGCACAGAAGCAAAAAAGAATGATTACATACGCTTGAGGAATAGGCATTGCAGGCAACCCCACATGTGGGACTGTGGATGTGACAGGGCACAGATGACATTATAGTCACTATATACCAGCTGAACCAGATCATTTCCATTTTGAACGGATAGATAAAAGACAGAAAAGAGGATCAGAGCTCAGCCAGCAGTGAGTGAAAAATCTCAGAATAAATACAGATACAGACAGATAACAATGTGTGAAGATTAGTGTGTGAGGAGAAGAAAATAGGTAAATAATTTAATAGATAGATTTTAGGGAGAGAAAGATATGAGTCAGAGTCTGACAAGGAATACGGAGAGATAGGGTGGGAAAGCAGACGTTGCTATCTTTGAGTGCTGCTGCATCACAATTCTAACATTCAATCTGTGCAATGACAATATTGTGTCACCCCAAATTGACATATTACGCTAAAGCAACTGTTATACACTGCTGTTAATTATACTACAATTCAGTATTAAGTTGCAAAAAATTCTGCAGTAAATTGGTGTATTGTCAATATTTATTACTTCTGAAGTTTGACATACAGTGCCTTGTGAAAGTATTCGGCCCCCTTGAATTTTCAACCTTTTGCCACAGGCTTCAAACATAAGGATATAAAATTTAAATTTTTTGGTGAAGAATCAACAACAAGTGGGACACAATCGTGAAGTGGAACGAAATTCATTGGATATTTTAAACTTTTGTAAAAAATAAAAAACTGAAAAGTTTGGCGTGCCAAATTATTCGGCCCCCTTAAGTTAATACTTTGTAGCGCCACCTTTTGCTGCGATTACAGCTGCAAGTCGCTTGGGGTATGTCTCTATCAGTTTTGCACAGCGAGAGACTGAAATTCTTGCCCATTCTTCCTTGGAAAACAGCTCGAGCTCAGTGAGGTTGGATGGAGAGTATTTGTGAACAGCAGTTTTCAGCTCTTTCCACAGATTCTCGATTGGATTCAGGTCTGGACTTTGACTTGGCCATTCTAACACCTGGATACGATTATTTGTGAACCATTCCATTGTAGATTTTGCTTTATGTTTGGGATCATTGTCTTGTTGGAAGACAAATCTCCGTCCCAGTCTCAGGTCTTTTGCAAACTCCAACAGGTTTTCTTCCAGAATGGTCCTGTATTTGGCTCCATCCATCTTCCCATCAATTTTAACCGTCTTCCCTGTCCCTGCTGAAGAAAATCAGGCCCAAACCATAATGCCACCATGTTTGACAGTGGGGATGGTTTGTTCAGAGTGATAAGCTGTGCTGCTTTTACGCCAAACATATCGTTTTGCATTGTGGCCAAAAAGTTCGATTTTGGTTTCATCTGACCAGAGCAGCTTCTTCCACATGTTTGGTGTGTCTCCCAGGTGGCTTGTGGCAAACTTTAAACGAGACTTTTTATGGATATCTTTGAGAAATGGCTTTCTTCTTGCCACTCTTCCATAAAGGCCAGATTTGTGCAGTGTACGACTGATTGTTGTCCTATGGACAGACTCTCCCACCTCAGCTGTAGATCTCTGCAGTTCATCCAGAGTGATCATGGGCCTCTTTGTTGCATCTCTGATCAGTCTTCTCCTTGTTTGAGATGAAAGTTTAGAGGGTCTATGGACCTATGGAAAGGAGAACCTCACTAACCCCCTCTACCCACCATGAGGATAGATCATCCAGAAAAAAAACACAATGCAGTCCAGAAAATTCAGACACATTATACTAGGATACCTAAGGGAAAGTTCACACAGCAGATTTTTGCAGTGGGACCCATCATGCAAAATCTTCTACACAAATCTACTCTCATTCATTTATAGGGAGGATCTGAGGATTGAACAGGATGCTTCTTTTTTCTGTTAGCTTTTCAGTTAGCAGAAAAAAAGACATGATTGATTCTCATTGAAATAAGTAGGAGGCATATTTTTCAAGGTGGATTTCACCACAAAAAATTCTGCTGTGGGAAATTACCATAAGTGTCCTTTTGTTAAGTGCCTTCTTGATGCCCATTTGCCATTTACTGCCACTTTAGCACCCTATGTCACAGAACACTAAAGGGGCAATAAATGGCATAAGGACATCAAGGGGGCACTGTACAGAAAGACACTAAAGGGGCAATAAATAGCAAAAGGGCACCAGAGTGGCACAGAATTCCTAGTCCTTTTGCCATTTTATTGTCCTCTTTAGACCATCGGTGCCACCATTCCATAACTTAAAGCCCACAATTTGATTCAGTTGCAGAGTCCATGTCACAAGACTACCTGATCATTCGTCTGATCCTAATCTGCTTTGACTTTCTGCCACAAGGCTAAAAATTAAAAGGAATCTGAGGTAAATGTCCATGTCTATTTTCACTTCATGTTCCACTGTCTGAATTTAGCCTTACTGTAATAGTGCCCCTCCAAAGGTAATAATCCCCACCCACAGAGGTAATAGTGCCTCCCTAAGTAACAGTTCCCCCATTATTATTTGTAGGGAGGAGACTATTACTGTAATAGTGCCATAATAGCACCCCTTGGTGGGAGGGCACTATTACTCTTATAATTGTGGTCAGTTACAGTACAAAAGTATACAAAAGAAAAGGAGCAGAGAGACAATGATGTGAGATACATATTGCTGGTAAGTATGGTTAGCTCACATGTTCTCACATGTAGTATGCAGAGGAGAAAGAGTAGAGAGACAGAAGTGAAGAATCAGAGACAGTGCTGCATCTTGTGTATGTGTCCATCCAAAAGAACATCAGCAGCGGCACTCTTATCCAGACTCCAAAAACTCTTTATTTGTGCAGCAATAAAACAGGCATAACCAGGTACAGAGCACAACAGCAATGGACTGTTTCACTCTACAAGCGCTTCTAGAGGCTGAGGCCTGGGGTCATCAGTCTGTAGAAGCGCGTGTAGCGCGAAACGGCCCATTGTTGTTGTGCTCTGTAACTGGTTATGCCTGTTTTATTGCTGCACAAATAAAGAGTTTTGGGAGTCTGGATAAGAGTGCCGCTGCTGATGTTGTTTTGGATGGACGTTTCTTGGACTGAATAGCATACCCCTGGATTGACTTGCAGCATCTGTCAGATAAGTACTCCTATGAATATGTGTTTTTTGCATTGGATATAAAAGTGTGTAGTGCTCGCCATGTTTCTCTTTTTGTGGTATTATCTTGTGTATGTGTATTTACTGAATACAGAGGGGAGTAGTTTACTTCCTTTGCAGAGCATGTATTGTGCAGTGTCTCTCTAACTGATTTATCAGTATTGTAGAGACTGTATGTGAAAGCTGAGGGAATGCCTGATGCTTTATGCCTGACATACCTGACATACCTATGCCTGACATACCTATCACAGGCAAAGTACACACCTACTGCAGCAGTGAAAGATCCACAACAAATAAGTGAACATCATAAGGCAGTACAACTGAATTTGGCCATTTTATAACTAGAAGGCAGGTTTGTGCATCGCTGTATTTGATGCTTGTGCTAGTCCATGCTGTTACCTCATATTATTTATATGATATGACAGGCATGCTTTAACCCCATCCTGCCTGAGGTATTTTTCTATTGGCCTTCCAAAACCCATAACTTTTTAATTTTTCTGTTCACAGAGCCATTTGAAGGCTTAATGTTTGCGGGACAAATTGTTCTTTATAATGGTCCCATTTATTATTCTGTACTGGGAAGCTGGAAAACTTTCCAGTGCAACTTTCTTACGGGCTTCGTTTTTACAGCGTTCACTGTTCAGCCAAAATGACACGTCACATGTATTCTATGTTTCAGTACGATATTGGGGATACCAAATTTACATAGTTTTATTTACATTTTAACCCCTTAACAAAAATCCCAACATTTTTCTTAAAGTCTCCATATTCTGACGCCCGCAACTTTTTTATATTTCTGAGTATGGGGATGCATAGGGCATCTTTTTTTGCAGGGCCAGTTGTACTTTTTGTTTAAACTATTTTAAGGAATATCTATTGCTTTGATCGCTTTTTATTACATTTTTTTATCAGAGTTGAAACTGCGAAAAAATGGCAAGTCGGCACTTTTGATTTTTTTTTTTCCTGCTGCAATGTTCACTGTACGGAAAAAATATTCTTATAAGTTTATAGACTGGGCATTTTCGGACACAGGAATTCCTAATGTGTATGTGTTTCACCGTAATCTTTTATTTTTATAAGTATGCTAGGGAAAGGTGGGTGATTTGAAATTTTAATTCTTTTTAATTTTTTTTTCATTTTTTTAATACTGTAATTAGACTCCCTAGGGGTCTTGAACCCAAGGGGGTCTGATCAGTAATGTAATGCATTACAATGCTAATGCATTGCAATGCATTGCAAAATATCAGCACTTCTATTACAGGCTGCATAGACAAGCCTGTAATAAAAGTAATGCCGAGACAAGCCTGGAAGCCTTCAATATACTCCCGGCTGTGATGGCAACACCAGGAAAATAGTGCCTTGGCCAGCTTTTACCGAGGTGCTGGGGGCCTTAAAGCCCGCATGCAGTGCGGGCACTGATCGTGGGCATTAGTGCAGAGTCTTTGCTATATAATACAGCAAAGACCCAGTGGCTAAAGCGGCCTCTCAGCTCCTTAGCGGCTGTCATATTTAAATACCCGACGGCAGATGGCAGATGTTTGGAAGGAGTTACAGGCTTTGTTTAAGAGTTGAAGAAATTACAGTAGCTGATGGAAATCTAATAAAACTGAAACAAACAAACTTTACTCACTGTTAAAGTCCCTGCTACTCCAGTGCTGAAATATCGGTGGTCAGTCATTCTGTGTTTATTTTCCTAGAGTGATGAAGTACCATACGTGTATGTGAACGCTGCAGCCAATCAATCATTCAGTGTGATCCTTGCATGTATGCCATAATTGGTTGCAATGGTCACATGCATGTGCAAATGTGTCCTTTCTTACCTCATCCTCTTGGCTGGACATGTCCATAGATGTGTATGACAAGTTAAGCTGCTTTTTTAAACACAACACTGTTTTGTGACAAATTAATATTCTATTTGTGCGATCTGGATGGTAGATTGCAGCATTTTAAGACTTTTTATAAGTTTTCATGTTGTGTTGAATTGATTTCAAGACAAATTAGAATCCTTAACTAAAGTGAAGATCAGATAAGTGTGGATACAGCTACATTGCACATAATTTCTTCAGGGAAATAAACACCACAGGAATATGGGTATGTTCACACGGTAGAATTTCACATTAATTTTGAAGCAGATTCCATAGAGGTAATCTGCTGTCATATCTTTCCTTCTTGGACTAGCCCTTTAAGAACTAGGAAATGGCAATACATTTTATCGATGTATATTGTTCAAAAATTCATGAAAGAAAATATGTACACTTTATTATTTATTTATTTATTTTAAAATTGATTTTCTCTCAAAAATAAATTGAGTACAAAATACCAAAACATTTAACGTTTAAATGTTTATAAGAACATTTTACTGTATTTATATTCAGAAAACACTTTAAGACAACAGAAGCACTGCAAAATATTTCAATAACACAGACTAAAAGGAACCTTTTTAAAAAATCTACCTTTGTTTATTTCAAGAAATAAAAAGTACACTGGAATACTGTTATTTACTGGTATCTTTCAGAAGGAATCTCAGTTTGTTTTTGCTTCTATTCAACTTGTTTTACAGGGTGTAATTTTTTGTAATAAAAATCAATTAATCTATGGCCATTTGAAAGTATTCTGCTTTGTACAATATTCATGTTTTACCAGTTTTCAGAAAAGTAAACAAATTCTATGAACGCTATCCAAGTTCATTTGTAAATAAATTATGAATTTCTACATAGTGTATACCAGGTAGTTTCTTAAAAGTATCAAAGCAATGTACTTACACTTTGAAGTCTGAAAATGATGTAGTCACCCCAATATTATGAAAACATTTGAAAACTCTTGAATAAAAAGTCCTTTCTAAGAGGGTAAATTATGTAACATAATTTCTCAGGATTTTCTTTTAAAAAAAAAAGCAATGTTTTCCATGACCTAGATGAAGAGTTGTGCATATGTTCAGAATTGACTTTAGATTCACATTCAGGAGAAGACAAGAGGAGTTATATACTGAGCTGATAGGAAGCTCTGTTGTCAGCATTGGCACAGAATGACATGAAGCAGCTTGCAAGGTATTATTGTACATGGAAACCGCAGACACAAAATGACTTAAAAAATCAATCAAATGCATTAAACCTAATTGCTGATTTTTTCACATAATATATTCAAAAATAATACTAAGGTTCGTTGCTTTTTAAAGTTATGGAGAAAAGTCTGAATAATAGAAACAGAATCAATCTTGAATTAAATCTCACCAGTGCGTCTTGCTAACTGCAGGACCAAATCTTTGCATTTCAGCAGGTGAGTCAAGAGGGGCCTTGGTGACATCCTCAATGGAGTAACTCATGTAAGCACTTGATGTGTTCACTTCAAAGGGAGCTAATAAGGGTGCCCACTTAAAGTTCTCCTGAAGCCCAGTCACTGACTCTCTGCCCTCTCTAATAGGCCCACAATCCACAATTTACAATGTTGCAACATGTTTTCGAGGTCATTGACTTACTGACATCATAGCTCCACCTGTCCCGTTAATGTCTGAAAGGAGTCAGGGACAGGGGGCTGTATGTTCTTCTAGGTTAGAAATATGGCCCTCTGCGTGAGGACCTCAAAATACAAAGATCTTGTCACATCCACCTAAACAACATTGATCTTCAGAGTGTGTTTTAAAATTAGTTTCATCTCCAATTCTTCACTTGGAAAAGTCAGGGTCCCATTGTTACCCACACCAGCAGGGTGTTGTGGCTCTTTGCTACTAACACCCTCTTGTGACTGCCCACGGGCAAATTCTTTAAGCCATTCTGTAGCTGTGGTGGTTTTGTTGGGATCCATTGAAATTAAGGAATTTTGTGCAAAATTCCACAACCATGATGTACAGTAGTGGGACAAGGAGCAAAAATTTTTACCTCTAAATAAGTTGGGAAAACAGCACAGTAACAGGATAGGAGATGCCAAATCCTCCACAGCCATGACTGCACAGCACTCTGCTAAACAGCCTGCAGAATAGCAAGACACCTTATATTATACAATATATCTAGGAAGTCCACCATGCACTTGCTGCTGCCAAAGTTGTGTCCAAAGTGTAATACACAGGGAGTCTTGTCTTCTCATGCAATGCACGGGTATAGCATTCAGGGAGTGCAGAGAAGCTTTCTAACACCCCAGAAACTCAGAGTCAGCAGCAGGAGAGAGCTGGGAAGGGCTGCAAGGAAACACTACGCAATCGATCATCTACGAATAGAGCTGCCGTCATCTCCCTGTATCATTTACTGTGCTCTTGATGCTGCCTGCTACTCCTAAACAGCCAGACTTCATATCTTGCAGCCTGGTCTACCACATTATTCCATGTCATACTGCCACTCATGTTGCCACAGCTACCACCACTCCACCAGACATGTCCTGCGGCCTGGTCCATCATATTATTCCATGCTGTACTGCTACTTATAATGCCAGAGCTACCACCACTGCCACCACTCAGCCAGAAATGTCCTGCTCCAGGTCCATCACATCCCACTAAATCACACTGTTGGTGTCACAGGGTTGGCATAAAAAAAAAACCTGTGCCATCTTTCAATGCCAACGACATTTCAATTTCACATCTGCTCCTATGAAGGAACAATTATTGATGGCTTTTTGTTTTGGAAAGCTACTACTTCTTCATAACTTTTCAACTAGGCATAAAGCCACAAATTTGTCTCCCAAATATCAAGCCTGTAGTGCTCACAAGTGATCAAAACTGGAAAAATTTTATATAAAACCACTGCCTTTTGCAATTTAACCAAGTGTTTATAAAAATCCACAGGCAAGCGAATTTCCCCCCAAAAAAGGGTAATTGTCGGAACTCTTTAAATGTTCAAACACGTAAACGCAAGTGGTAGTGCAGTGTATGATTAAACTTGGAGTTTGTATCCTCTGCTTACCATTTATTTTTCCATACTTTGGCTGTGTTTGCATTAGAGAGCTAGAAATTCAATAGATTGGTTCCTATGAGCCCTGACAGTGTCTTAAGCCAATTTAAGCTATGGTTCATACCAAATTTATTTGACCCCAAAAAATCTTTGGACCGAACAACTCAAACCCAAAACTAATCTTGAGAAATTCAACCATCTCTAGTCTTTGGCCTTAGTGGTAATACCTGCATGTATGACACAAGGCTGCTTAGGCCAGTTATTAGCTACAGTGGTCAAGTGGATCTAGGGTATGTGGGTGCTGCAGAAAAGTCATACTTGTGAACATTTGGTCCACTAAGATGATAAGAGAACATCTATAAAATTCTGCAAAATATTTAATTATTAATATGTTTCTGGGAAAACCTCTTTAAACTGAATTTGTCAACGAAAAATAAAAATTGGAATAGTGCATTATGCTACAGCTAGAAATTTTTGCAAAATGATGGAACCACATAAAACATACAGATTTCATGCTCATCTCAAATTTTGGTTAAAGTTTCCAATTTGCCTTGAAACCAATTTAACACTATATCCTGACATGCTAGATAAAGCCTTTAAAGAGTGCAATTCATCCTCCCCTATTGGGTAGTCACACTTAGACATAAATGGGAGCGTTAGCATATCACTTTGAGTTTGATTGTCATAAAAAAAGCAGTGTTAAGAAAAGCAGTTTAGCTTGTAATACACATAGTTGGACATTGGAGGACATATCTGCACGTACACGTCTAAGCTGTACTAGATACATGATTAATGTATTTTCTGGACTCCCTTTATAAAGCATTGTCAAAGTTAGAAAAATATTACTTGTTGTCTTTCTTGTTAAAGGTTACCTAGGTTTATTAACTCTCCAATTGATAAAATAGCAAAATTTTTCATTAAACACCGCCACATTTTGTATCATTTTCCATGAGACACTTTTGCACTTTGTGTTTAGAATGTAGAATACTAGCATTAGTAACTATTACATTTGCTCCCAGTACAATTCAGAGATGGCCTGACTTTCCTGATGCTGATAGAATATGTAAATTGCATTTTTTCTTTTACAAAGAAGAGGACAGTTATTATTTTGAAACAATATGCATTCAATCCATTTTTCTACTTAATAGATCAAAGGCTGAGTCTTCTATTTTTTTTTTTTATTTCTCTACAAAACAAGATTGAGCATGTCATATCATACTTAAACCTTCAGTGTAAATTGTAGTTTTTGCTTTTTTGGCACAGCTTGCTTGGTAAAGGTTTTTTTTATGACATATTCTTCCAATTACTAACACTATAGCATTAATAGCATTGTAATGATTGCCTACTGGCAAGTTAACTCTATACGTATTGCCTTGACTTTTAATATATGTCTTGTTATTTGCTAAATAATAAAATTTATAGGGAATTTTCTGTGACTTGTGCCACAAATTGAAATGTGTATGTTATAAGGATTATAATTTTAATTTAGAAATATAATAAATGGGTTTTATGATTTCGGCAAAAAATTGGTCAAGACACAGTAGGGTATGGTGAATCTGTTAAAATGACAAAATAAATATCCATTTGTTTCCATGGTGTTCCAGCTCTGCAGTCCTTTCAGCTGGCCTCTGTTAATTTGACATCAGAAGTGACTATGGACATTTACCTATGTGATCGCTGCGGCCAACTACTGGCCTCAGCAAACTTCTGCTATATACCATCAAGACCCGTGCTTGGCTCCAGCAGTCACATGGGGTATGTGGCTACATCACTACTGAAAGTAAACAGACTGGTGGGAATACCAGAATGGTGAAACATTAACTGAAAGGTCATCATTAGGATAGAAAAAAACTGATTCTGATTGAACCAGATTCAATCCAAATTTTCCAGAAGTATTGGGCTTGACCCTAACCTTTAGGGTTTGTCACCCACAAAACACTATTATACTCTGGGGTATCCTCAGACCCTAGAATATAATAAATGGAGGCCCATGAGAGGGAGTAAAAATAACAGTTATACTCACCTTGTATCTCTTCTCCTGGTTGTCTGGTGATCCCTCAGGATCCTTTTTAGGCCTCTTATGGCCCCTGGCTGGCGTAACATCCTGAGGCCACCACTGAGGCTTGTGATTGGGCCTCAGCAGTCATGTGTGGTGTGCTGACATCATGATGCTGGGTCAAAGCACCATGACATTAGCACGCCCCACATGACCACTTAGTCACAATCACAGACCTCAATGGTGACTCTGGGGCATGTGACGTCAGCCAGAGGTCAGAAGAGCCCTGAAGGGGATGTTGATGCCCAGGAAAAGTGAGACAAGGTGAGTATAACCATTTGTTATTTTTACTCAACTCCCCTGGGCCTCCGCTAATTATACTGAAGAGACCCCAGTGTATAATGATAGCATTTCTGCTTGGTGCCAAATAAGTTCTGCCTGAACAAACCAGAGGATCGAACCTTGTGACTATTAGTTGCAAATTAATGATGGGTTGACATCCAGAAGCTGAACCCTATAGCCTCTTTAGTACGTACCAAGCACAGAGCTGTACACTTGGTATCACAGTCCAGCACATTCATTTGAGTGTGACTGAGCTGCGATCAGGTCATCTGACTAATGAACGTAACATCACATGATCTGAGAATCAGCCAGGGAGTGCTCCTGGTGTCAGGTATCAGACCACTACAAATCTTGAATTGATGACCTATCCTAAAGATAAATCAGAAATTAAAAAGTCCCAGAAAACCTCTTTAAGATTACTTCTGCAGCAGGCACCTATTGTATGCTGTTTGCATAGTACACTGTCCATAGGATCTGCAAATAGTACATTAAGTAAATAGCAAAGCACAGTCAATTTTTATTTGGTTCTTGCTAAATCTGCATATTACATGGCAATGTTATATTTATTTTATTGCGATTTACTGTTCATGTAGCATACATTTTATTAAATTTGTTATTATTATTATTATTATTATTTCTATAATTTATTCTATTTCTTTTATTTTATTTATAGTCTGAATAATTATCTTTTAAAATCTTTTCAAATAATACATTGTTTAGGTTAGTTTTAGCCAAGAAACCCACATGTCAGTGCTGATATTACAGATATAAAAGCCAGAGCCCTACAGTTCTACTAAAATGAACAGTAGATGATCAAAATGTTCTATAGTGATCTTACAGACATGTCAACACACAACCAATCTCCAATTTGGTTAAACATTCCAATTTGCCATGAAAATAATTCAACACAATATTATGATACAAATAGAATAGTTAGCATATCACTTTGTGATATCCTAACAATGAAATCATGTTGTATTGGGAAAAGTAGATTAACTTCTCAAAAACTAATCTGAACATGTCTGGCCATGAGGACAGGTACAATAGGATATATTTATAGTTCAGTTTTTTAAGAACCATGAGGGCAGGTTAGTGGTTTAGTGTCCCAAATCAACATGAAAAGTTCCCTTTTAATCAGTAAAATGCTGTTAAACTCAGACACCTCTCTTCTTACTAACTGCATAAGGCCTTAACTACATAAAGCCTTAGCAACCTTAACTACATAAGGCCTTAGCAACTTGGCTTATGTATAAGGTGCAAGATATCTTCTCTATCCCCAACATTCTTTACTTTGCCACTTTGCATAGGGCAGCTCAGAAACATAGGGCAGCTCAGGACATTTCTTGGCCATGGATCCCGTATGCCTCCATACTCATGCAGCCTCTCTATGACTACCTGAAAACAAACCCATTTGAGCTCCCATCACAAGCAGTTGAAAATTTCTCGCAACACTTTCATATGCAGAACTCTGTATCTATTCTTTAGTCATCTCTTTCACATAATATGTATCATTCTGTAACTTTTACATATACCCTAAATTGTAACTGCATGACCCCGGCTGAATTCTGCCTCATTCACTATTTCAATATTGATTTTCTGTGACAATTCAGCAATATAATAGCCAACAAGGCCTTAAATTTTAATATTTTTTTTTATATATAATTTTCTGTTTATACATAAAGTACTAGATTTTTTTAGCATATTTGCAACATCCATTGACATACCAAATGCTACTAAAATCTTCCTGCTGCATGATACAATATCATTGAAAAGCCTTTGAAAAGTCTTTAAAACTGTCAAGTTATGTTCTGTGCCAAAGTGTAATTAATGCATTAAGTGTCAAGTTAAAGTGTGCTACAACTGTATATTAAGTGAATGTACATATTTTGCTTATCACAAAACAAGGCATTTGTATTAAAGAAGTAGAGGCAAAGAGACAAACATAAGTATAATTAAATTATTTCTGAAATGTGATGTAAGTACAGTACAGTGCTTGAGATAAAGAAAAATTATAATTGTATTTGATTTATCTGAATAAGTACACAAGGGGTACCAGAGATTGTGAGTGGAGTAAATTGTAAGTGCATTTGGTGTAATAGAAGAGGAAGCAATAACATTAATTGATTTCCAGGGCAAGTTTGGTTTGGAACTTGATTAGTATTTTTTATCTAAGGACTTTGCTCAACTATAGCACACTCCAAGGGAGCCAATTAACTTCCTTTTCTCCCCGGATTATGATTACATCCAGACAATTAAAATGTATGAATTCCTAAATGATAGAAGGCAGAGGTTAAATAAAAGCATTAAGCAAATATAATAGAATTTTAAACATTGCATTTGCTAGCTCCACCTTCCATTATTCATGCTTTCTGCTTGTGCTATTCAGTGGAAAGCATTTATTCTCTATTCTAATACTTCATGGTGGTGTTGTGTTTCTTAACAGCTGTGGAAAAATAGTTGTCTTTCAGATTTTAAATTGTGTGTCAAAGATTAATTCTAAATGGTTACTTGTTATTGCTAAACATATATTTAACATTTATTTTTTTTTATTGTGTTTATTCATGTATGTATTTATTGTATTGATTTATTGTGCACTGTATAAAAGCAACAAACAAAACTATTTCATCAAAATTTGTAGTTACTACATTGTTCCTTTTAGTGGTATCTTTCTCATGTATCTACACTTCTGTGAATATTGGCTGCTTTAACCCCTTAAAGACCATACCATTTTTTTCCCGTTATTCTTCCCTACTTCCAAGCAGGGTCAGACTGGCCCATCGGGGAACCCCCGAACCCCAACTATTAGTCCTCATGTTACCAATGCAGATGCATTGGTCAGGGGCCCGATCGGGATCGGCAGTGGGTGCGACCGCGACGCGACTGGGCTCGGCGGGGTATGGTGCCCGTGGCCAGCTGGAGATGGCCGGGGCCCCGGACCACTATGATAGCGGTTGGGGAAAGCCTGGTTGCCCGACCACTATACATACTGTTATTGGAAAGGGACCCTGGCATATTGCAGGCCCCTTTCCAATAGATGGCAGGGCACCCAGGGGAGGTGAATGAAAACAATAAATACATATTCTCACCTCTCCTGGGCACAGCGTTCTCTCCGGAGCTCCTCCATCATGTGACTGAGGCCTGTGATTAGACCCCAGCGGTCACATGGGGCACGGCCGTGTAATGACGTCAGTGCGCCCCCACGTGACCGCTGAGGCCCAATCACAGGCCTCAGCAGCGACGTCGGAAAAGGATCTGAAGATGCTGAAGACGGCAGGATGGAGCGAGGATGCCAAGGAAAGGTAAGGCAAGGTATGAATGTTTGTTATTTTTAATCACCTTCCCTGGGTCTCCGATTATTATACTCTGGGGTCTGAGGAGACCCCAAAGTATAATAATAGCACCGAAGCGGAGGAGGCTGTTGGGAGCATATAATACTGTGTGGGGGCCACTGTGGAGCTTATAATACTGTGTGGGGGACACTGTGGAGCATATAATACTGGGTGGCGGCCACTGTGGAGCTTATATTATTGGGTGGGGGCCACTGTAGAGCATATACTCCATACAGTGTCTCCTTCACTGGTCCCCTATACTGTATGGGGACCATTGATAGGTCCATTATATTGTTGGGGGGGGGGCAGTGATGGAGGCCAATAGCCTGGGGGACATTAAAGGGATTGTGCAAGATAACATTTATTTTTAATTACGCCGGGACAGGTGAAAAAAACAAAACAAAAAAAAACCCCAATCTTTCTCTCCTGTCCCCAGTGTCTCCCAGCGCGGTTCGGTCCTGCAGTTCTGTTGTTTTCTTCCAGCTGAAGTTCCCTCTGCACGTGACTACCTGTGACGTCACGTGACCCCTGAGGCCAATCAGCGGCCTAAGGGAAGGGACCTGGGATGTCACAGTCAGTGAGGACTTCCAGCAAAAAGAAGACAGTGGAGCTGCGGGACCGGACCATGCTGGGAGGACACCCGGTACAGGTGAGTATGTTTAGTATGTTGTTTTTTTTTTTTGGAGGGGGGTAGGGGGGATTCACCTCCCCCCGGACTAATTATAAAAAAGAAAAAAATTATACTGGACAACCTCTTTAAAGTGTGGCGCATTAGGGGGGCCCTGGGGGGTATATTAAAGGGGTTGTCCATGCATAATTTGTTATGTTTTATCCTCAGGATAGGCCACAGATACCTGATCTGTTGGGGGCTGACCCCGGACCGATTAGGTGTACGGAGCCACTTCTGATGCCCATCCTGCACACAATACAGGGCCAGAAGCAGAAAGCTCTGTCCACTGTATATTAGCCGGGCACCTTCACTGCATCTCATCACTTATTGAAGTCAGTGGGAGCTGAGCTGCAGTGAAGGCGTCTGAATGCTAAACAGCGGATGGAGCTTTCTGCTTCCGGCCCTGTGTTGTGTACAGAACGGGTGCCGGAAGAGGCTCCGAACAGCTGATCGTGCCGTGTGTCAGCCCCTTACTGATCAGGTATTTATGGCCTATCCTGAGCATAGGCCATAAAAAAGATTAACCCTTGACAACCCCTTTAATATGCATCATACAGTTTAATATCCCTCCCCCCACAGGATGTTAGCCCCCATCACTGCTCCCACACAATATAATGACCCCATCACTGTTCCCCATACAATATGGGGGACCAGTGAAGAGGCCACTATGTGGGGGGACCAGTGAAGTGACCTTTGAAAAATTAGGCCCAGACAACCCCTTAAAAGAGGTTGCCATAAACTGGAGTGACCACTGTGGCGGCCGCCAGGGAGGTGTAAAAATAAGAAAATTTAAAAAAAAAAAAAGCATACTCACCTGTCCCCAGCTGCCTGTGTCTGTTCGGTCTCATGGCGGCGCCTCATTTCTGGAAATCCTGTACCTAATTGGTCTTCATGGTTACATGAGGTGCAGGACTCCCAGCAAGGAGTCGCCGGAATGAGACTGAATGGACAATGGCAGCGGACAAAGGAGCACCAGGGACAGGTGAGTATGCTTTTTAATTTATTTATTTACTTTACACCTCCCGCCAGCCACATGGGTTGCTCCAATTCCTAGACTACCTCTTTAAAGGATTTATCCATCTTTCTAATATTAATGGCCTGTCCTTAGGATAGGCCATCAATATTACATCTGCGATGATACAACAGCCAGGACCTCTTCAGATCAGCTTTTCCAGGACAGTGCGGCTACAGGTAAAGGTAACAATTCTAGGAGCCACGCTGTTCACTTGCCATACAAGGTGTAGCAGTAGGTTTAGGTAGTGCAGTGGTGCACATGGTATAGTGAGTGAGCAGCATGGCTCCCGACATGTTATTACCTTTGTCTCAGTACCGCTGATCTGCAGGGGTCATGATGGTGGGCCCCTAGAAACAATTCCACTGGTGGGCCCTAGACATCCCAGTCCGACACTGCTTCCAAGGGACATACCTTTTTATTTATTTTAAAAAATATATATATTTGTGAGGTGAGATGGAGACAAAACACACAATTCTGCCATTTTTTTACTCATGCCTGCTGATCAGAGAGGTTGGCAAGGATTATGTAGTTTCAGTTGTTTTAAGTTGTCAGGGCCTAAGTTGTTTATGGATCTAGAGGTTATCAAGCAAACTTTAAAAATTATTCTCCATTTTATAGGCAGCCAGTGCAGTGAGCGGAGGTGGTTGGAGATGGGTCATTGACTCTGGCCTTAAAGGACATGTATTGTTGGGCATCACCTGCATAGCAGTGAGAGGCCAGGCCACAATGACTCTGGATTAATTTGCTTAATGGAAGTATGTAAACTGCAAACAACAGTGGAGAAAGCAACAAGCCCTGTGGAACTGCACATTGTGAGGGGACTGGTGATCTTGGGAACCAAGTGATACTTTTTGTGGTCTGTCAGCCAGGAAGGAACTAAAGCACTGAAGAACTGATCCATCAATTCCACAAAACTCCTTGAGTCTATGTATTAGGATGTCATGGTTAATTCTCTCAAATGCTAAGAGAATTAGGATGGAGCATGTAGCCTGACTGGAAAAGGTCATAGATGCCATCACAAGATCTTATATCTAGTTGGATAGCAACAACTTTTTCTATAACTTTCCCTAGGAAGGGCAGATTAGAGACAGGTCTGTATCTACTAAAGGCATCTGGGTCCATCGAGGGCTTCTCTAGAAGGGGCTTGATGATGTTTTCCTTCAGTAGATCAGGGAAGATCACACTCTGCATAGAACAGTTAACTATGTTCTTGATTGCCGGAATGAGCAGGTGAGGACATTTTAGGAGAAGACATGTTGGACCTGGGTCCAGGTCACATGTCGTTTTGTGTAGGCTCTGAAGGATGTTTGTGATCTCTGTTTAATCCACTTGGTCAAACTGCATCATGTATTGTTATTGCTGGTCTTTGGACTGCTAAAGTAATTTGATGTTGTTTTTGGAAGCCATTCTGGATCACTGAAACTTTGTCCATGAAGTCATAGGGAAATTTTTCACTGTGTTGTGATGATGGGGTAGTAAGTTTAGGGCAGTGTAAATTGCAGAGTTTATCTACTGTGCGGGACAGCTGTGTTAGCCTGATCCTTGCCTTTTCTGTACCTTGTGATAGAAAGGTTGACTTTTTCTCATTTATGGCTGTTTGATAGTTCCTGTGGTATAGGGTCAGTGAGATTTTGTCCTTCGTGATTGATGTTTCCACCACTGTTGTCTAAGTTTATGCCCCACTCTTTAATGGAGTGGTGAAAACCAGGGTTCCTGAGGTTTTGGAGTGAAGATTTGGTACACAGGGAGCAATAGAATCAAAATCAGAAGATATGAATTTGTTGTATTGCTGCACTAGGTGGTTAGGGTCTGAAGTTGTGCCAGTTTGCCAGTGAAGGCTGAGGTTGTTTCAAATTGCTTGAGAAGATAATCCTTTCAGGATTCTGTATTTATTGGTTCCTTATTTTGGTGTTTGCCAGGGGACGATAGATAGTAATAACTTGAGGTTTTTATCAGCTAAACAGTGAGCACCAATACATTCAAATTAGATGGTTGCATCAATGGGGAGCATGGGGTGGATATGAAGCAAATAGCTACCCTGCCTCCCTTCCCCTTCTGTCTCTTACGGTGCAGCACCAGGTAATTATTTGATATTTCAGATTCCAGTAAGAGGCCTGAATTTCATCTAATCATGTTTCAGTAATAAAAGTTAAGTCATAGGATTTAATAAGGTGCAATAAAAATCACATATTCATTTAATTCTGTGAATCACTATGATTTCAGTGATACCAAATTCATATAGTTATTTTTATACATAAAACATACATTTTTACATAAAAATTACTTTGAATCTTTATATCCTGACACCTAACTGTTGTATTTAAATTTATGGAGCTGTGAAAGGGCTCTTTTTATTATAGGGTGGGCTGTATTTTTTATTTGTACCACTGTGAGGTAAATACATCTTTTTGATCACTTTATATCTATTTTTTTTTTTGGCAAGGGTAGAGGTGGCAAAAATGGTAGTTTGGGCATTGTGATCTTTTTCCATTCTAACATTTACCATACTCAATAGATACTTTTATATTTTAACATGTCAGACATTGTGGATATTGTAATACCAAGTATGTTTATGTTATTTTATACAGTATGTAAAATTGGAAAAAGTAATGATTTACATATTTTTTCTATTTTTTTAAAACTTAGTTTTATGGTTATCTTAATCTCCTTAAGGGATTTGAAAATAATTAGAAATATTATCATTTTACCAATGTCACTCTACCTACTGCAGGTCTTGGCACCTCCAATAGGTTCTGATTTGTCATGACAACTGACCAGCACCCCATTATAATGTGGAAGGGGCTTTGATTGGTAAGGAGTGCCCCTCTGTATAACCTTGCAAACGCAGCAATTGCTATTAATCGCTGCACCAAAGAGGTCAAGCAGCTGTAATTGGCACTGTTGCGATTCTGAGCTTTTGAGTTGCCAGATGTATAACATAACAGGCATCTGCTGCCTTTAAAGCAAGCTCAGCTCAACCATATTGTTAAAATTCACATCTTCCATACATATATGCTGAATTTAGTTAAAAAAAAAGTTTCCAAATCCTACATTTTTTTAATATTATCCCTTTTTTTAAGATACGATCATTAAAAGATCTTACATTATTCTTTTGCCTCTTCTATCTTGACAGGAAGTTTCTCTCTGATACATGAGGAAATGCTCACCCCTCCCTTCTGTGTAAGGAGATTGCCACCTCCCTGCACATTCACACTGCTCTTGAGGTGCTTTTAAATATTTTAGGCAATTTTTAGACTATGTCTCTGCTGGGTCTTGAACTCAAGACCTCTGAAATGCAAGGCAACAATATAATGGAGCAAGTTAAAACCCTCAATAGCAATGTTCTTCTTTACAGGTGCAAAGTAAAAGAAAATATTGTATTGCATGTACACCCCAGCTGGAGGGGTTCCATGTGTGATGTGTGGAATAGCAAACTGTGAAGTCACGGTTGCTATATGGAATGTAAAGAGGTCTACAGAATGGTTTACTGGCTCATAATCTATTATGAATAAGCAGCAGATCTTCAGGGAACCTCCACAATGCATAGTGCAAGGCAGTAAAAAACTGCAATTTTCTCTAGGGGGAGACTTTCGTCCAAAAGTAAAGTAATTTCGTTCCAGAGAACCAGCGCCCCATTTCTTTTATTTTAATTGTATTATTATTATTTATTTTTATTTTATTTTTAATTTGTTAGCAAGTATATACAGTATATACATATACATGGCTCTGTTTTTATTTAGGATTTTTGGTAGAAATTGTTTCATAAAGTCTATTTCTTACGAAAATATACCAAACTGTAGGCATTTTTTAATAGTTTCAATTGTTTCTGTGTGTTTACAATTGGTGTTATATCTTCTACAGGGGCATACACCAACAGGAAAGGGCTCCTGTGGAAAAATGAGCCCCTGTCCTATAAGTGACACATGTCATGTAACAAGTATGTGTTGTACATACATCAAACATACACTGTATAAATGTCAGATAAGTGTAGCACACCTTGGACACATTCATTCAACCAGTGCAAAACACTCATCAGATGCCACAGAATACACTTCAGATGCAAGTTACACAGCATACATGTCAGCAGCATGCCACTCATACTGGACATAGGATACAAACTGCACATGCGGATATCCAGCACATCCCAAGTAGTAATAATGAAATGTGCATCAAGGCATAGGCATCAATGTGGCCTGTGTCTTATTTATTTTGTTCTATTATGTTGCTACTTGTATATTTCGTTCCTCTGCATATGCATTTATCTTATGCATTGGGCTGCTTACTATGTACTTTATACAGATAGTTTAGTTTTTGCATTTTATGGGTGATATTCCATTTAAATTTGTATTTTAGTTATGACCATCTTAATAAACATAATATAATGCATCTTCAAATTATGTGTTCCTGTGTGTGTGTGTTCTGTAAGTTTTGTGGTACTTACAAATAATACACAGAGAAGGTTGGGTGCACTTGTCAGACATCAGAGGACCCTTCGTACAGCTGATACGTGGGATGGCAAGAGTCAGACCACGATCAACCTAAAACTGATTGTTTAACACCTTCCCAACATCCACTGTAATACCATGGCGAATGTCAGATCTACAAATATGGTGAGTCTCCAATGTTTTACACAGCAGAGATTTGACGCTAATGACTGCGATCAGAATAACCTCTGATCGTAGGACTACCATTTTTTGTGTCCCCTGAGTGTCCCCAGAACCACCAGTGATAAGTCCCCACCAGCCCCGCACCTTTTTTTGATGCAGGATGGTTCCAGCACGGTGACTGTCATACTGTTACTATGACATCTGATATGAGATCGCAGGTTCAAGCCCCCTAGAGTGCCTACTAAAACAGTTTAAAAATTTTTTTTTTTAAAACATTCGAATAAATTAGTTCAAAAAGTTTAAATAACCCTCTTTCCCTAGATTTCCATAAAAATTTGAATAACAATAATAAAAAGTTATCAAAACATCCGACATTCCCCAAAATGGTATAAATTAAAAGTACTGTACATCTGGCCCTGCAAAAAAAAAGGTGTTAAAACATAACAAAAAATATAAATTTGGTATCAGTAATGACATAATCGTAAAAACCAACAGAGCACAGGTAACGTCATTTTGGCTGAACAGTGAGCATAGTAAAGATTAAACTTACGAGTAGAAATTTTAAAATGGCTGCAGCAGGAAGGGGTTAAAAGGGCTCAATAATTTATGCATTTACTATATGTAGAACGTAAAATTGAAGGCAAGGTAATGTTTCCAGATGTGAAAAAAAAAAAAAAAAAACTAAACAAACACAAAGTTGCTAACCAGAAATGTAATTGTTGGCAATGAAAAAGTATGTGGATAACAGATGTAGGCATAAAGACTGTGCAGTCAATAAAGATTTACAGGTGCCCAAAAATAGAGGGTGGCCCTTCCCAGCTACCCTACTGATGGAAGAAATAGATTTCAGCAGTGTGCCCTTAAAAGTGCTCTACATTTTAGTGCAGAGTTTTGTTAGAGGCATAGTTTAGCTATGTCAGTACAAAGATTAACAGACAGGACAGGGCTTTCTCTTTGCCAGATACTGCGTGCTGGAGGTTGGCATACCTATAAAGTATGCCACAAACCACTTACATTCTGCTACTGCAAAAATAAAAATGAATACAGAAGACAGATTGCTCTCTCTACCCACAGGGCAACCTTTGCTGGAACTCACTTTCATTCTTGGTAGTACTATTGGTGCATGTCTTGGTCTGGGACATCCAATTGATTTTACTTTTATTACTAGAGATGAGTGAACCAATTTGTTAGGAGCCGGGTTTGACACAAATATTCCAAATTGTTCGTTTTTTAACAAATGGTGATTAACATGGTGATTTGTCTCGAACAAACTAAAATGGCCACATAAACATAATTTTTACTGACGGCCAGTTCTGTTAATGAAAAATCTTTTGTTAAGGGTTTTTTGGGCAAGAGTTTAATTTTTTTTTTCATTAACTACATAAAAACTGCTGTTCTAACAGCAAAAAGCTGATTCCACCTGTATTAATCTGAAAAAAAAGTCAGTTATTTAACTGTTTTTGTTGTTCATCTAATATACAGGCTTCTCAGCCTGTGCTAATCTAAAAAAATATATATATGTTATTTAAGGATTTTTTTTGCTCTGCTCTGATGGAGTGTGGTAATGTGAAAAAATATTCATTTCTTCAACATTTTTTGTTGCTGCTCATATACTCTTGCAGCCTGTGCTAATCCAAAAAAACTCATAATAATGACCAGTTCAACCTTTTATTGTTTTGCTAATTTTATTGAATAAAAAATGAAAAAAGACATACACAAGGTGTCAGAATTGCTGCCAATCACTATGATAATTAAGCAGAGTAAAGTAAAATAAAAAATGAAAGTTAAAAAAAACAGGCCAGGGAACAGACAAAAGGAGGAAGAGGAGGAAACATTCAGGCAAGTATTAACAATAAAAATGTCGGTGGCAACAGCAATACTATTTCTGGTTTTGGGAACTGGGACTCCTAGACTGTAAAAAGAGGAAGAGGAAGAAGACTCATCTGTGGATGCAGAGGGGGCCCATGATCTATGATAGGAACAGCCAGGAGAGGGGGATGACCTTTATTTCTATGAAGATGATGACAACCATGCTGGCCAAAAACATCAACCATGGCAGGCTCACCTCACTCAGCCAGCGCTCCACCTCCTCTTCCCACAGCTACAAGTGTCAGTAGTAAAAGCAGCAGCATAGGCAGCCAGTACTGTATCTTGAACATGATGAACCAGAAAATTGCAGAACTGGACCCAAAACAGGCAACTGACACCCACAGTCATACCTAGAGTTTACCTACATTCCAGCAGATAACAGTGACTCCATAAAATTCTGAGCTAATAGATTAGAGCAGTGGAAGGAACTGGCCCAGTTTGCCAGTTTTTTTGTAGTTTTATCTTGTCCGGCCTCAAGTGTAATGACCGACAGGGTGTTCAGTGCTACCAGTGGCATTGCAACACCTAGAAGGATAAAACTGTCCACAGATTGCTTGGAAAAAAATATTTTTGTGAAAATTAATCAGGCATGAATCCATGAGGATTTTCACAAACCTCTGGCTTATGCCTCCGAATAATGGTGCCAACTGCTTCCTGTATCATCATGTTCCATTTAACACCTGCTATTCCTGAACAGCTACCACCACTTAGCCAGACATGTCCTGCAGTCTGGTCCATCATATCATTCCATTCCACACTGCCACTCATATTGGCACAGCTACCACTACATTTTATTGTCATTCTTAAACTTTTTTTTTTTTTTTTTTTTTTAATATTCAGGTATTCCGCATGGATATTAATGGCATTGCTTAAGTATAATATTAACAACAATACATATTATATTGTAAGATGCCTACTTTGCATTCTTTACTGTTCACACCTCTCCCCCCAAATCCAAATGCGGAACAGAACAATCAAATATTTTAATATCATATTTTCTTTTCTTGAGAATATGATGTTTTAAATGTTCTGCAGCTGGAAGCAGATTAAATTATAGCTCTGAGAAATTTTTATAACTTTGAAATAGATAAGTGATGTATGTCAATGTGCTATTGCTACTGGCAGTTTTTGTCGACACAATTAGATGATACAGTTTCCTAGGTGAACTTCTAGTACATTTATGACAGCCACTATGATTCAGACAATTTAAGATTTTTCAAAGGTAGTAATTCATGAAGGATTTTTTTTATAAGTATATTATAAAGTTATCTGCAAATTATACTTTCTGTTCTTATGCTGCAGAAGAATCATTTTTGAATTTGCTTATGTCAGATTTTTTCTGTTAGAAAACACCTTATAATGAATATTAAGAATAATGTTATACTAAATTCACTTACGCTGTGGTCAATAAGAAAAATACCATGAGAAAGTGCTAAAGGAAAACTATTGCTGAAATTCAACTTTTAAAATTCAGTTTCTGAAACAAAAAAAGTATAGTATTGCCATTATTTTCAAGAAGCAGAAGTCTTATTTAACTTGTTAACGTAATAGCTAAAATAGTGCAGTATTGGCTGAATAAAGAGTAACCATCAGTGTTGTTGATCTTCCTGTTGCCCATCTATATTTTTGTAAAAATCTAGCACTGATTGGTTGGTTACTTTTCTACTAGATATCTTACCAAACTTAAAGGGGTTATGCCATGAAAAGTATGTTACCTCCATAGAGAATAGAGGATAAATATCTGATCACTGGGGGTGTCTCCTCCACCTATACTGAGAACATAGGTTCTTTCCCCCTACTACAAATTCAGCCTGATAACAGTTGATTTAGTTTCCGACAAAAATGAACTCCTATGGAAATGAATGAGAGAAAGTGCTATACTTTGGCCAAAGTGAATGGGAGCTCCATCTATCACCAGACATACTTACATTTAGTAAAAGCAGTGATTGTAAAATGTGCAGTTTACACTAAAAACTGGCATACATGCCTTACATGGCATTCAATTGTTTTTGACACTTTCTGTGCCTTATCTAATAAGAGCCAGGGATCATCAGTATAGGGGAGTGACTTACTGGGAAAGGGGTTGGGCTTAAGATGTGACAGTGCACCAAAAAATTCACTCAAATTTTGAGCCATTTTTATCAGAAACAAACCCAACTAGTAGGTGGTGTAAACATTCTAGATAGTATAACTATATGCAGATCTATCCAACATTAGGGACTGTGCTAAATCTAGGTTAGTTTAAGACTGTTTTGCACTGTTTGCACTGCACAATTTTTATAAATATGATCAAATGTAAGATATTTACTCAGTATAAGTGGCTATTTTTTTTTGTAAATCACCGTTTTAATTGTGAAATGAAAACCTTAAAAAAAAAAAAAAACAACTAAGGGAGTGTCCCAGGCCTACTTTTCCAGTTATGTAATACTAGATAATCCTAAATTATCCTGCTTAAACTGATGGCAAAATAACTTGGGGATTTTAATTGGTTAATGTGTTCCTGGGGTAACAACATTTATTCTGGCAAACTCTCTAAATGTAGGATTGTGAAACTTTTAGAAAAACATTGTACTAATACTGTTTACAGTATACAAATCCCCTCAACTTCTATTCCACAATCTCCAACCTTTGCGGCTCCAAAGCAGCGGGTAATATTAAATATATGGTCCTGGATTAAAACAATATAAATTAAGAAAAAATATAACATTGTAAAAAGTTCCTAAATGACTTTTAATTAGAAATAGAAGCTTGATTTCTCTAGGGGTCAATCACTGGGGTAAAGTAATATGTTTGCTGTTTGCTGTACACTTTATACTGTATAAACCCATTTTAGGATGTTGGGGCAAGCAGGAGGATGAGATGCATGAGGAAACAGGAGTTATGTAACCACTACTCTCTGTTCAGACTGATTGGTAGCAGCAAGGGGAACACAACGCAACAGAGAATTATTACACGAGGAATGGGGCTGTAAAGTCTATGGGGCTATAAATCTCTATGTCTTTGGAACATAGCTGCAGATTGACATAGCTGATAGGCTGTCAGGCTACGTTCTTCTTGTTGTTACAAGTCTGACTGGACAGAGAATAGCAGTTACACCACTCCTCCTTTTTTCCAGTCCATCCTCCTCCATGTCTGTTTCCAGTCAATACTCCTGCATACCCTGGATAGATTTTAGAGCAAATTTATTAAGCAAGGAAACTTATTATCCAAACCTTCCTTATTAAAAATATACCATACAGTCTTAAACTATTAAATAATTTTACTAGTTTTATAAAGTAAACAAAAATGTAGAATAAAATTATCAATAACGCTTATTTACTATACATTGCAAAATTTATCATATAGCATAGGCAAAATAAAAGTTTGTAATTCATAGCATAACTATAGTCCTTACTAAATGTTATTGAGAGAACACTGGCTTTTTATGTAGGCAATTCATCTTTATGATGCAGGGATTTATAGAAAATGTAAATATCATATTACTTTTCAGGATTCAGAATTAGGTTCATAAATATATTTTTTCATTGTTTATTGCATCTCAAACACCTTAGAGCTCTTTTCTAAATATATAGCTCAGTCTTATATTTCCAATCTTTCACTCCATCAGTCCATAAATATAGTAAGCAAATGGTTTGCCCCATCTGCGTTTATCAGATATACATGATTTTCCAGCAAATGAATACATAAAGATTTGCTTAGTTTGTGATTCTCCTCTGGCAAATTTCTAAGAATTATTGACTAATTGATTCTTTTGATGAATGGTAATATTTTATCTAGTTAAGTAAAATGTTTTAGGGCTTAAACGCAGGAAAATTATTGATTTGTCAAGAGCAGGAAAATTGTAATAAAGCACCTCTCTCTTGGTTCTATAACAAAGACTTCACTGATGCGATAAGTTATTTGATATACCATAAGAGAATGAATAATACCATAACTTGTGTGTATTTTTATTGTACATTCTGTTATGGTGATATCCCAAAATTGTTTCTCTTTATGACTTGATAGTATTTTGTTTTGTTGCTTTCACAGTTGTGGTTGTTTTTGTAGTATGTGTTCGACATTGATTTTTAGGAAATTGGGTAAACCTTATGAATGAAAAGTTTGGTGCAGGAAAACTTAATGCCAAATTTTGTCATATATTTGTTGCATGTTGGCACAACTTAAAACACACTTCTCTCCTACTATGCCCCACAAATGAAATGTAAAAAGTGTCTAAGGTAAAGGCAACACTTGGCAAAATGATGGAAGTGCAGCTTTTCAGCTGTTGCAGAAAAAAGCAGCAGAAGAAACATTTTTGAAAAACGCAGCAAATTAATTTTACATAATTATTTTTCTGCAGTGTTTTTTAGCTACATTTCCACAATGTATGACCTTAAAACGCATAATAAAAGTGGTGCACATTATGTTAGTATGTTGCTTTAAATTAAGTCAGAATTCAGATACATTTATCCTTGTGTGGTGTATCTCCATGTTTTGCTGTATTGATGCTACAGTATTATTTGTTTGCATTACTATGCCTATTTTGTCTGTATTAAAATGCCTTGTTGTGATAATGTTACACTATTATTTGTCTTAACTCATAGACTGTGTTCAATTGTGAATAACCATAACAATGCTGTATTCAATTGCTCTTTGTGTATATATAATCACAGTACTAATACAATGGACTATGTTTCATTTGTGAGAAAATGATTTAACTTGGCAGGTTTTTTGTTATTTTTGCTGTATTTATTTTTGATAATGTCAGATACAAGTTTGTCTTTATATTCATCCTATACTGTATTGTTATAATGTTACAAAAGAGATTATTTTTATTTCTACTGTAGACCATGCTTTTTTTGGGATATTACAGTAGTCTTTGTAATTTTTGAATATCTACAGTGCCTTGCGAAAATATTCGACCCCCTTGAACAATTTGAAATTGTTATCATGGGAGACTTTAACTACCCAGATATTCATTGGGAAACTCACACAGCTACGAGTAAAAGCTCTATCAAATTTTTATCCTCTCTAGCAGACAATTTCATTGCCCAGTTAGTAGAAGAAAACACAAGAGGAACATCCATTCTGGACCTAGTTTTAACTAATAAGGAGGACATGGTTAAGGAATTAAGGGTAGCAGGGACATTAGGATTCAGCGACCATGCTATACTCGAGTTTGGGGTTGTAAGAAGAAGAAGACCTGAGAAGACAAAGACTAGAAGACTCAATTTTAGTAGGGCAGATTTTAGGGGCCTAAAGGTAAGGGTTAGTAGAATTCCATGGCGAAAATTACTTAAGCACAAAAATGCACCTGAGGGGTGGGAAATTTTCCGTAGGGAAATCATTAATGCACAGGAACTAACAATACCTAGAAGCAAGAAAAATGGGAATCACCTAAAAACTCCAGGATGGATGACCAAAAAATTACATAACCTACTAAAAAAGAAAAAGGAAACTTACAACAAGTGGAAGATGGGAGCTATATCTAAGGGAGAGTATACAGCAGTTTGCAGACTCTGCAAGATAAGCATTAAAAAAGCCAAGGCTGAATACGAATTGAAGCTTGCAAAAGAAGTTAAGAGTAATGTAAAAGGTTTTTGGGGATATGTTAAGAGCAAAAGAAAAGTGAAGGAAACCATTGGAGTCCTAAAGAACGAAAAGGGTGAAAAAGTTAACATGGTGGATCAGCAAGTGGAGTTACTAAATTCATATTTTGTATCCGTCTTCTCCCAAGAAATGGATGGAAATATCAACATTAATGGTGATAGTGATGAGGGGAATGAGGACTCCAAGCTGATTATAAGTGAAGGTTTGGTAAGAGAACATTTAGCTAAGATTAAGGAAACCAAGTCCCCAGGACCGGATGATTTACACCCTAGAGTTTTAAAAGAATTAGCAGAGGAAATAACAGAACCCCTTGCAATAATCTTTAATAAGTCATGGGAGACAGGAGTGGTCCCTCTAGATTGGAAAAGGGCAAATGTGGTCCCCATCTACAAAAAGGGGAATAGGGACGACCCAGGAAATTATAGGCCGGTAAGTCTGACCTCGATAGTAGGAAAAATCTTTGAACAAATCGTTAAAGAACATTTAATTAGGTACCTGGATGGGAAGGCTTTAATTAATCAAAGCCAGCACGGCTTTATGCCTAATAAATCTTGCCAGACTAATCTTATTTCCTTCTATAATAAAGTCACTGAATGGTTGGACCAGGGGAATGCAGTGGACATAGTATATCTTGACTTTAGTAAGGCCTTTGATAAAGTATCACATAACATTCTTATTGAAAAAAGGATCAAGTATGGCTTTGATAAAATATCAGTGAGGTGGGTTCACAATTGGCTTAATGATCGGGCACAACGAGTAATTCTAAATGGCTATACATCAAACTGGAAGAAAGTAAAAAGCGGGGTGCCGCAGGGCTCTGTCCTGGGCCCAGTACTTTTTAATATTTTTATAAATGATCTGGATGATGGGGCTAATGGGGAACTAATAAAATTTGCAGATGATACAAAGATAGGAGGAATGGCCAACACTAGAGAGGAGAGAGAGTGCATCCAAAAGGACTTAGACACACTGGAACAATGGGCTGAGGTGAACAAAATGGTATTCAACAGGGACAAATGCAAAGTTCTACATCTGGGTAACAGAAATGCAAGAAGCATATATAGTATGGGAGGAATAGTACTAAGTGAGAGTACAGGGGAAAAGGATCTGGGCATAATAATAGATCGCAAACTCAACATGAGTCAACAGTGCGGTGCGGTGGCTAAAAAGGCTAACCAAATTCTAGGATGTATCAAGACGAGCATTGTAGCTAGATCAAGAGAGGTAATTATTCCGCTGTACTCTGCCCTGGTCAGACCCCACCTGGAATACTGTGTACAGTTCTGGGCGCCCCAGTTTAAGAAAGACATCGATTCATTGGAGCAGGTCCAGAGAAGAGCAACCAAAATGGTGGAAGGTCTACAAACCATGTCCTACGAGGAGAGGCTAAAAGAATTGGGACTGCTTAGTTTGCAGAAGAGAAGGCTAAGGGGAGACTTAATAGCGGTATTTAAATATCTGAAAGGTTGTCACAGTGCAGAGGGATCTACCCTATTCTCATTAGCAGAAGGAAGCACGAGAAGTAATGGGATGAAACTAAGGGGAAGGAGATTCAGATTAGACATTAGGAAAAACTTTCTAACAGTAAGGGTAGTCAGAGAGTGGAATAGGCTGCCACGGGAGGTGGTGAGTTCTTCATCAATTGAAATCTTCAAGCGGAAACTGGATAGGTATATAGCTGGGATGTTTTAGGAATTCCTGCTTTTGCAGGGGTTGGACTCGATGGCCCTTGAGGTCCCTTCCAACTCAAACAAACAAACAAACAAACAAACAAACAAACAAACAACTTTTCAACCTTTTGCCACATTTCAGGCTTCAAACATAAGGATATAAAATTTTAATTTTTTGGTGAAGAATCAACAACAAGGGGGACACAATTGTGAAGTGGAACGAAATTTATTGGTTATTTTAAACTTTTGTAAAAAATAAAAAACTGAAAAGTGGGGCGTGCAATATTATTCGGCCCCTTTACTTTCAGTGCAGCAAACTCACTCCAGAAGTTCAGTGAGGATCTCTGAATGATCCAATGTTGTCCTAAATGACTGATGATGATAAATATAATCCACCTGTGTGTAATAAAATCTCCGTATAAATGCAGCTGCTCTGTGATAGTCTCAGGGTTCTGTTTAAAGCGCAGAGAGCATCATGAAGACCAAGGAACACACCAGGCAGGTACCGTGATACTGTTGTGGAGAAGTTTAAAACCGGATGTGGATACAAAAAGATTTCCCAAACTTTAAACATCCCAAGGAGCACTGTGCAAGCGTTCATATTGAAATGGAAGGAGTATCAGACCACTGCAAATCTACCAAGACCTGGCCATCCCTCTAAATTTTCATCTCAAACAAGGAGAAGACTGATCAGAGATGCAGCCAAGAGGCCCATGATCACTCTGGATGAACTGCAGACATCTACAGCTGAGGTGGGAGAGTCTGTCCATAGGACAACAATCAGTCATACACTGCACAAATCTGGTCTTTATGGAAGAGTGGCAAGAAGAAAGCCATTTCTCAAAGATATCCATAAAAACTCTCGGTGAAAGTTTGCCACAAGCCACCTGGGAGACACACCAAACATGTGGAAGAAGGTGCTCTAGTCAGATTAAACCAAAATCAAACTTTTTGGCCACAATGCAAAACGATATGTTTGGAGTAAAAGCAACACAGCTCATCACCCTGAACACACCATCCCCACTGTCAAACATGGTGGTGGCAGCATCATGGTTTGGGCCTGCTTTTCTTCAGCAGGGACAAGGAAGATGGTCTCTCGATGTGCAAAACTGATAGAGACATACCCCAAGCGACTTGCAGCTGTAATCGCAGCAAAAGGTGGCGCTACAAAGTATTAACTTAAGGGGGCCGAATAATTTGGCACGCCCCACTTTTCAGTTTTTATTTTTTACAAAAGTTTAAAATATCCAATAACTTTTGTTCCTCTTCACGATTGTGTCCCACTTGTTGTCGATTCTTCACCAAAAAATTTAAATTTTATATCCTTATGTTTGAAGCCTGAAATGTGACAAAAGGTTGAAAAGTTCAAGGGGGCCAAATACTTTCGCAAGGCACTGTATATTGTTGTGGTATCAAAATTATTGTGATGTCATAACAGCCATTGTCTTTCTTTATCTGCTGTGCTTTATAATTATTGTGTCATATTGGTATTTCTTTTTACCTCTTGACTATGTTCTTTTGTGAAGACGTTCTAGTAGTATTTGTCTTTATTCCTAAACTGTGATCTGTAATGATCCTGCCACATTGGTGTTTGTTTTTATAGATAGGTTATGTTTCATTATGATGATGTCACCATACCGTCTTTACTTATACATTGGCTGTGTTCTTTAATAATGGTATAACTGTAGTCTTTGTATTTCTAGAATATCTTATTTTATAGCAATATCATATTATTGTTTGTTTGTATAACTAGATATTGCTGTATTATAATGATGTCATAATAATGTTTGTTTTTATGCATAGTATTTTACCGTGAATGTGCCACAGCAGTAATTTTCTTTATTTGTGGGTTCTACTCAATTATGATAATGTAACATTGGTATTTCTCTCTATAACTGGTCTACGGTGTATTCTATTGTGATGATGAAACAATAGTGTTTCTCTTTATTCACAGTCTCTGTTATTTTTGTAATGATGTCACAATATTTCACAAACTGTCCTGTCCTTAATGGAATTATCCAGCTTCCAAAATTATCTGCAAATACATCCACAACATTGCTAAATACTCACTGTTTCCTTGTGCAACCTTTTTTTGTTATTTACATGCAGTGAATCTCTGAAGAAATTACATTTCCCATGATAAATCTGCCTGCTCTCACTCCCTGTGTTTACTGTTCACATTGAGGAGGGGTGAGGGAGCATCCAAACGAAACATCACAGCATCATGTGACCTCAGATGTGGGAGTGATTTATTATCTGTGATTTAATTTGGGGGGGGAGCAGGCAGATGCATCATGGGAAACGTAGTTTGTTCAAAGATTTACTGCATATAAATAACAGTGATACAAGGAGCAGCAAGTAAAATAAAGCCAAGAAATAGGTTCACAAGGGAACCGTGAGTATTTATCACTGCTGTGGATGTTTCTGAACACAATTTTTGGAAGCTGGATAACCCCTTTAATATATTATTGTCGCTTTTTCTAAAATGTTTTTATTGAGTTTTCTATCAGGATTTGTCTTATTGTAATAATGTCATATTAGTCAGAATATAATTGGTTACAAGTCTATTCACAGGTTCTGTTATAATGCCACAATAATGTTTCCCAATATTTCTAGGCAGTGTTCTCTAGTGATAATGTCGCCATTTATAGGATGTGTTGCATTACGTTGTTACCAGTATTACCAGTGTTTGTATTTATCTTTATGAAGAGCTGGTCCAACAATATAATAAATAGCAATGTATTATGTTTCTGGATCAATGAAGGGACAATATTTCTATGTGCAATTATTGGATTATATCATGGGGCAAGGGTCAGAGATGAAACTTGAATCTCTTGGGCTCCAATGCAAAATCTGTAAGCGTGCCTGACTAGCCATGTGCTATCTATAATACTGATGTCTTCTTATATTGTAGAAAGGCCTATAGGCCCCCACAGGCTGCAGGGCCCAGGAGAAATTGCTACCTCTGCACCCACTTTAGCTATGCCCCTGGTGAGGGTTCACCTCTTAACTGGCATACCTGCATCGACATCAAATTGTACATGTGTGGTGTTGTCTTATATTCTAGCTGTAGATTATTTATTTTTCTTGCATGCTATTGTGGTAGTGTTGCAATGTGTGTTTGTCTTTTACTCAGTGTGGTTCTATTGTGGTGATGTCTAGAGATGAGCGAATGGAAGCTGATGAAGTGGAATTCGATCTGAATTTCAGGAAATCTTCGATTCGCATCGAATCTGGATTTCCTCACGCTTCGTGGTATCGAATCTCATTTTAAACTAAGGACACATCTACTCCTACCTTTGCCGCTACATCACGCCCCCTGCGATATCCTGGTCCTGTAGAAAAATAATAAAGCTGGCCGCTGAGCATGCGCAGAGCCGCTTGTGAGCGCATGCTCGGTGGCCATCTTTTTTCTATTCCTACACGAGCAGCTCTATGCATGCCCGGCGGCCATCTTTATTCTTTTCCTACGTGAGCTAGGAGGACCGCAGGGGGCTTGATGCAACGGCAAAGGTAGAAGTAGAATAGCCTTTCTAAAGGCTATTCCGACGTGTCCTTAGTTTAAAATCCATATTCCCATATCCCCAAGCTCTCTGCAGCCAGGAAAATAGCTGTTTTTTAATGCAATTTGCCATGAATTAATTCGGATTGAATCAAATCGTTTTGAGAAATTCGGCAAAGCTGCCAAATCGAATTTTTGAGAAATTCACTCATCTCAAATGATGTCACGCTATAGTTTGTTTAATATTAAATTGGCACTATTATAATGATGTTTCAATAGCATTTGTATTCCTTGCTAAGCTATGCTGTATTGTGGTGGCGTCAAAGTAATGTTTCTTTATTTCTAAACTGTGTTATTCTTGATTCCTCAATAGTCTGTTTTTATTTCTAGGCTTTTGCTTCTATATTTCTAAACTCTTTCTATGATGACAATGTGATGTTGTCTAGTCTGTGTCTTCATTCATAAGTTTTCTTTCTATTTTGATGGTGTCAGCATGTACCAGTAGTATACACATGCATAACAGGGATCCTGCAGAGGAACAATATGTGGGCCCAGTGTTGTGGCTCCTAGCTTTATACTAAACATGACCCCCCCCCCCCCCACGCTCTCTATTTCCTTAAAGGAATAGAAAATGATTTAAATAATAATAAATATATATATATATATATATTTTTTTTTTTTTTTTTTTTTTTTTTTTGGTATAGTGTATCAATTCTGGCATAGTTACACATGTTTGGGGTTTTGGTCATATGGGGGCAGGGTTATACACCAAACAGCGCTGTACACCAGGGTGTGCTGACAGGACCTCGGTGTGCAGCGCTGTAGACCAGGTCCCTGCCATTAGCTAAGCTAATAGCAGGGACCTGGTCTACAGCGCTGTACACCGAGGTCCCGCCAGCAGAAAAGGGGTACCACCATGGGGTCCAATGTGGCCCCGACTTATGCAAACATCTTTATGGCGGCCCTCTAGGAGAGATGGGTATATATACACTACCGTTCAAACGTTTAGGGTCACTTAGAAATTTCCTTATTTTTTAAAGAAAAACACAGTTTTTTTCAATGAAGATAACATTAAATGAATCAGAAATACACTCTATACATTGTTAATGTGGAAAATGACTATTCTAGCTTCAAACGTCTGGTTTTTAATGCAATATCTACATAGGTGTATAGAGGCCCATTTCCAGCAACCATCACTCCAGTGTTCTAATGGTACATAGTGTTTGATAACTGTGTAAGAAGGCTAATGGATGTTTAGAAAACCCTTGAAAACCCTTGTGCAAGTATGTTTGCACAGCTGAAAACAGTTTTGCTGGTTAGAGAAGCTATAAAACTGACCTTCCTTTGAGCTAGTTGAAAATCTGGAGCATTACATTTGTTGGTTCGATTAAACTCTCAAAATGGCCAGAAAAAGAGAACTTTCATGTGAAACTCGACAGTCTATTCTTGTTCTTAGAAATGAAGGCTATTGCATGTGAGAAATTGCCAAGAAACTGAAGATTTCCTACAACAGTGTGTACTACTCCCTTCAGAGGACAGCACAAACAGGCTCTAACCAGAGTAGAAAGAGAAGTGGGAGGCCCCGCTGCACAACTGAGCAACAAGAAAAGTACATTAGAGTCTCTAGTTTGAGAAATCGTCGCCTCACAGGTCCTCAACTGGCAGCTTCATTAAACAGTACCCGCAAAACGACAGTGTCAACATCTACAGTGAAGAGGCGACTCAGTGATGCTGGCCTTCAGAGCAGAGTGGCCAAGAAAAAGCCATATCTGAGACTGGCTAATAAAAGGAAAAGATTAATATGGGCAAAAGAACACAGACATTGGACAGCGGAAGATTGGAAAAAAGTGTTCTGGACAGACGAATCGAAGGTTGAGGTGTTTGGATCACACAGAAGAACATTTGTAAAACGCAAAACAACTGAAAAGATGCTGGAAGAGTGCCTGACGCCATCTGTCAAGCATGGTGGAGGTAATGTGATGGTCTGGGGTTGCTTTGGTGCTGGTAAAGTGGGAGATTTGTACAAGGTAAAAGGGATTTTGAATAAGGAAGGCTATCACTCCATTTTGCAACGCCATGCCATACCCTGTGGACAGCACTTGATTGGAGCCAATTTCATCCTACAACAGGACAATGACCCAAAGCACACCTCCAAATTATGCAAGAACTATTTAGGGAAGAAGCAGGCAGCTGGTATTCTAGCTGTAATGGAGTGGCCAGCGCAGTCACCAGATCTCAACCCCATTGAGCTGTTGTAGGAGCAGCTTGACCGTATGGTACGCAAAAAGTCCCCTTCAAGCCAATCCAACTTGTGGGAGGGGCTTCTGGAAGCATGGGGTGAAATTTCTCCAGATTACCTCTGCAAATTAACAGCTAGAATGCCAAAGGTCTGCAATGCTGTAATTGCTGCAAAAGGAGCATTCTTTGACGAAAACAAAGTTTGAAGGAGAAAATTATTATTTCAAATAAAAATCATTATTTCTAACCTTGTCAATGTCTTGACTATATTTTCTATTCATTTTGCAACTCATTTGATAAATAAAAGTGTGAGTTTTCATGGAAAACACAAAATTGTCTGGGTGACCCCAAACTTTTGAACAGTAGTGTATCTTCCCACTGGGATTGTGTCCAGTGCTGGCTAAGATATATAGATGATATACAGTCATATGAAAAAGTTTGGGCACCCATATTAATCTTAATCATTTTTAGTTCTAAATATTTTGGTGTTTGCAACAGCCATTTCAATTTGATATATCTAATAACTGATGGACACAGTAATATTTCAGGATTGAAATGAGGTTTATTGTACTAACATAAAATGTGCAATATGCATTAAACCAAAATTTGACCGGTGCAAAATTTGGGTACCCTTATCATTTTATTGATTTGAATACTCCTAACTACTTTTTACTGACTTACTGAAGCACAAAATTGGTTTTGTAACCTCACTGAGCTTTGAACTTCATAGCCAGGTGTATCCAATCATGAGAAAAGGTATTTAAGGTGGCCAATTGCAAGTTGTTCTCCTATTTGAATCTCCTCTGAAGAGTGGCATCATGGGCTCCTCAAAACAACTCTCAAATGATCTGAAACAAAGATTGTTCAACATAGTTGTTCAGGGGAAGGATACAAAAGTTGTCTCAGAGATTTAACCTGTCAGTTTCCACTGTGAGGAACATAGTAAGGAAATGGAAGACCACAGGGACAGTTCTTGTTAAGCCCAGAGTGGCAGGCCAAGAAAAATATCAGAAAGGCAGAGAAGAAGAATGGTGAGAACAGTCAAGGACAATCCACAGATCACCTCCAAAGAGCTGCAGCATCATCTTGCTGCAGATGGTGTCACTGTGCATCGGTCAACAATACAGCACACTTTGCACAAGGAGAGCTGTATGGGAGAGTGATGCGAAAGGCCGTTTCTGAAAGCACGCCACAAACAGAGTCGCCTGGGTATGCAAAAGCACATTTGGACAAGCCAGCTTCATTTTGGAAGAAGGTCCTGTGGACTGATGAAACAAAGATTGAGTTGTTTGGTCATACAAAAGGCGTTACGCATGGCGTCCAAAAACACAGCATTCCAAGAAAAACACTTGCTACCCACTGTAAAATTTGGTGGAGGTTCCATCATGCTTTGGGGCTGTGTGGCCAATGCTGGCACCGGGAATCTTGTTAAAGTTGAGGGTCGCATGGATTCAACTCAGTATCAGCAGATTCTTGAGAATAATGTACAAGAATCAGTGACAAACTTGAGTTACGCCGGGGATGGATATTTCAGCAAGACAATGATCCAAAACACAGCTTCAAATCTACTCAGGCATTCATGCAGAGGAACAATTACAATGTTCTGGTATGGCCATCCCAGTGCCCAGACCTGAATATCATTGAACATCTGTGGGATAATTTGAAGCGGGCTGTTCATGCTCGGCGACCATCAAACTTAACTGAACTGGAATTGTTTTGTAAAGAGGAATGGTCAAAAATACCTTCATCCAGGATCCAGGAACTGATTAAAAGCTACAGGAAGCGACTAGAGGCTGTTATTTTTGCAAAGGAGGATCTACTAAATATTAATGTCACTTTTCTGTTGGGTGCCCATACTTTTGCACCGGTCAAATTTTGGTTTAATGCATTTGCACATTTTCTGTTAGTACAATAAACCTCATTTCAATCCTGAAATATTACTGTGTCCATCAGTTATTAGATATATCAAATTGAAATGGCTGTTGCAAACACCCAAATATTTAGAACTAAAAATGATTAAGATTAATAGGGGTGCCCAAACTTTTTCATATGACTGTATTCTTTATCTGGTTGGGATCAGAACTGGATTTACATGCATTTCATGCTGAACTTCATACTGCTCTGCCCAATATTGGGTTTACTATGGTATATGCGGAAAAAAAAAATACAATTTTTGGACACCTTAGTGTATGTGGAAAACAATACTCTTAAAACAGACACTTTTGTTAAACCAACTGACCAGAACAACTTATTGCTGTTCCGGAGTAATAACCCCAAAAAAATTATTGAGTCATTGCCCTGGAGTCAGTTGTTGAGGGTTAAACATATAGTAAGTGATGAACTTATAGCTGACAGAAGACTGGAGGAGATATGTTCCAAATTTCGTGATAGGGGGTACCCCAAACATATATTGGATAGACACAAGAAACGGTTACTGGAGGTCGAGAGAGTTAATCTTTTTGAACCAAAAATACGAAATAGCAGGACATATTATACATCCTTTGGCAGGTAATACGGTGATTATAGCCATGGTTTGATGCACTATATTATGTATGTTCATATTTATAACGTGGTTCATGTGATTTTAATGAAAGTATATGTTTTATATAGAACTTGGTGTTTATAGGAAACTAATGATTGGCTGTTTGTTACAAGGGTGGGGATTGGTGGTTTCTTGTATAAATTGCACGGGAGTAGATGTGTTTATTTGCACTTGTGAAAGGTTCCTGTGAGAACTGATATGTGGTGTACTGCTTTTCCAATAAAAGGACATTCTCCATCTACACAAGTTGCTGGCAGACCAGATTGTTTATTCTATTAGGAAACCTTTTGGCTGGAGAGGGGTTTCTGCCGTGCAATTTATGGGACGATACCCAGATTGGCTGGTGCTACTACAATTGCTTTTTCTGAGATATCCAGTGGGGAAAAAAAGTATTTAGTCAGACACCAATTGTGCAAGTTCTCTCACTTAAAAAGATGAGAGAGGCCTGTAATTGACATCATTGTCTTCCATGATAGGATGACAGCAATGGATATTCAACTGCTGCAGAGAACGATCACAGACTGATTCTGTGTCTGTTCCCATTGCCACTAATGTAAACAACATGATGGAAGATACAGTTCTGCATGAAGATGTGTATAGAAGCCTTTTTTCAATGTTAATCCAGTTTGATTGCCATTTGGGGTCAGTAAAAGATTTATTACTTTTTAGGATATATTAGCTTTTTCCCTATGTTTTTTTTCTGCTTTACAAGGATTTAAGCTTTCCCTTGCTTTTATCCACATCCTCCTCTTTACCTTGGTGAATATAAACCTTGATGGATATAACTTTCTTAATCATAATATGCAAATATTTTACCCTAGATACTAAAAATGGGGGATGCGTCTTATAGTCTGAATGTGGGGGTTTTGGCAGGGGGTGGTGGAGGAGCGGGGTCGCAGCATCACCCCACTCCTGTTGTGGGGCTTCCTGCAGCGGCCGGAGTAGAGCGATGCTGTGGGCTCTGGGCTTGGAGCAGCAGGTGTCCCATCGGTGCGAACCCATCCCGGCATCCGCCGTGGTGGTACCTTTTTAGTTGTAGGCCGGCTCCTGTGCGGCGAGATTGCAGGAGCCGACCTGTTCCTGTCACAGCCAGGAGCCTACTGAAGGCTCCCAGGCTTGTCATAGTAATATTACCATTGCGGCTGGTGTATGACCAGCCGCAATAGTAATGTACAGAATCTCCATAGACTGCAATACAGTTCTATTGCAATCTATGGGACTTGCAATCAAATGACTGCAGGTTCAAGCCCCCTAGGGGAACTAATAAAATAGTGTAAAAATAAAAAAAAAGTTTAAAAAAAAAAATAAATAAATAAATAAATAAAAGTTCTAAATCACCCCCTTTCCCTAGAATACATATAAAAGCAGAAAATTACTGTAAAAAACATACACATTAGGTATCCCTGTGTCCAAAAATGCCTGCTATACAAACTTATAAAAATATTTTTCCCATAGGGTGAACGTCGTAGCGGGAAAAAAAAAATCATAAGTGCCGAACTGCTGTTTTTTTTTGCTGTTTCGCCTCTGATTTGAATAAAAAGTGATCAAAGCAATAGACATTCCCCAAAATAGTATAACTAAAAAGTACACCTGACCCTGCAAAAAAAGATGCCCTATGCATCCCCGTACAGCTGCAGGGACACCTGTCAAAGCGGCCTTGCAGCTGTTAGAAAACTACAACTCGCATATATTAAATATTTTACCACATTTTTTTGCTTCAAAATTTTTTTCACTATTTTCCTCCTCTAAAACCTAGGTGGGTCTTATAGTGTGAAAAATATGGTATAATTGTAATAAAAGCAAAAACTGAAAATAAAATTTTTCTACAGATTTAGCAAACCTCAATATCCACTGTCAACATTCTCTCTGCATTACAGGAATAACATTACAATAATCAAATTTTCATTTGTCTTCTGATTTTGCTTTGAATTGCATTGAGCATGTTACCGAATTGTGATAAAAATGTATTCTAACATAATAATATCTCTACTTTATAATTTTAGTATTTTAAACAAATAACTGTGCTTTTCCTACTAGTCTTGTGAAATAAAATATTGAATCATAAGCCTGATTTAATTTCTTTCCCTTTACCATACTGTGTGAGTGACAGTTTCAGCATTTGCCTGGCTTTCAATGCAATATTTTGCTGTTGTCAGTTTCTCATGTGAGTGACCACATCTGGAGTGGATTTAGGGAAACACTGTGAGGTGAGACAATGGTAAAATAGATTTTGTTCTGCATTAAATCAAATCTCTGCTCTCTAATGTTGATTTAAAATGTATCAAGTCATATATTATTTAAGTGTATTGTATTTTGTGTTTTAAAAGTTGCTACCTCATACTTGGTTTTAATAAATGTATGAGCAAGAGGAATATTTTAGCTTTACATCATGGAAACTCAAGGCCTTCACCAAATTCTTCAAGCTTCAAAGAATTTAATACTACTATCGTAAAAGGACTTTTGAATAGTAATTCTATTTTTAAAAGTAATTCTTAAACATAAGAAAAATTACTGCTTTGGCATTCCTTATCGTTCATAGACAGCCTTATTGCTTTAATTTCCTGTCTTACTAACATAACAAGCAGAATAACACCATATATACAGTACAGTTGTAGACTTTGCAACTTATTAGAAGACATAAGGAATTGAAAAGCTTATAACTCTGGAAACAATAGATGTTTAGCTGAAAATATGCACCATGACAATATAAACAGAAAAAACTTATTTCTTAGTCCAGGGGCCCACATAGCGTAAACGCTGCGATTTTGGCACAGCTGAAACACCGCAGCTAAACCGTGGTTAATCCCATCCACACATTGCAGAAAAACACCCGCACCAGCCATGCTGCAATTTCAAAAACTGTTGCATTTTTGTAAATCGCAGCATGTCAATTATTACCTATGGAAATGCTGGTATTTACTGTATAGATATAATAGAAGCCGAAAGTCCGCAAAGGAAAACTCTGCGGGCTTTCTGTGAAAAGCGCTGCGGGAAAAATGCATTTCCACCATGGTTTTTCCACAGTGCTTTTTGGCTGCAGCTCGCTACGTGGGGCCTTAGCCTTAAACATACTTTTACTGATTCAATGTCATTGTAAATGACAATGTATCACTTTCACTTTGACATAACTTCAGATGTATTTGCCTTAGAGAGCTAGAAATTGGATATATAGTTTTATAAGAGCTCAGTGAGTGTTCTAAACTATGTTTTAAGCCAATTTAAGGTATGATTCATACCAAACTTGTTCGACCTGAAAAACAAATCAGGGACCTGAGCTGCCAAACCTGAGCACGAATTAATCTTGAGAGGTTCACCCATCTCTAATATGCACAGTTCAATTTGTATGTCCTGGTGTTTGGGAGAACAATGACGAACTGAAATGACAATAAGAAGTGTGGGGTGGTGAACCTCTGTACAGACAGATCATCTGATTGGTAAAATAGCGTATAGTGACTGATTCTGCAAGACTAGGGTACCAAACAGTGTTTTCACAAACCATCAAGAAGACATTTTTAGGAAAATGGGCTATAAAAGTTAGATGTCCAACCACAGGTGTTCCATTGACTTCACACCACCACTCTCAAAAGCTATCATGGTGTACAGCAAGATGGTAAATGGGGGCTGGAATGGAGGTCTATCCTCTTCAGCAATGAGACCTACTTTGTCTCAGATACAATTATAGTCAGAGGTTGGTCAGAATGTGGGAAATGCCATTAAGAGAACTTCACAAGGGAATGTCACATTGGTCCTAGTCCCGGGATAATGGCGTGGGGTGTCATAATGTACAGTAGCCAGGCTAATAACTCGTCATTCCATTGATTTGGTCTTGGACAGGGACATAAATACAGGGGTAGCATCGGTAGCGGCTGCCACAGGGCCCGGAACATTATGGGGCCCGGAGCCCTGTGGCAGTCGCTACCGCGAATCCCACAAACACTGCTACAATTATACTCTGGGGTCTTTTCAGACCCCTGAGTATAACTATCGGAGGCCCAGGGGAGGTGAGCGAACATAAAAAAAAACATTACTTACCTCTCCTACGCTCCAACAGGCTTCGGGCCTGTTTGATGACGTCCCAGACATCAACTGACAATCATTATGCGTTGCAACACCGACCTGGATCATGCGAGATCTGGTCCAACATTGAAGATAGCCGAAGTAGTGCATAGGAGTTCATTGGAGCCAGGGAGAAGGAAGAAGAATTTTTTTTTTTTTTTTTTCCCCCCCCCCTCCCCCCCCCCTACTCTCACCGGGGGCCGGCGCCAAAAACACCCCCCCCGGGGCCCCCCCCCCCCCAACAACCCCCCCCCCCCCAAAAAAAGGGAGAGGGGCTTTTTCAAAAAGGCCCCCCCCCTTTTTTTTTTCAAAAGGACAACACCAGGTAGTTCCCCCCCCCCCCAAGGGGGGGGCCCCCCGCCCACAAAAAAACACCAAGCCTGGCCCCCCCCCGGCCCAAAAAGCACACCGGGGACACCTAGGGCGGGAATAACAAAGGGGGCGGCACGCAGCCAAAATAAATTGTTAGCATGCCTAATGTATTTAATGTGGCATAACATTCCTTAGACTACTATTGATAAACTCAATGATAGCATGCCAAGGCATGTAAGTGCATGTATTTCTGCACATGATGATTATACAGTCATATGAAAAAGTTTGAGCACCCCTATTAATCTTAATCATTTTTAGTTCTAAATATTTGGGTGTTTGCAACAGCCATTTCAATTTGATATATCTAATAACTGATGGACACAATAATATTTCAGGATTGAAATGAGGTTTATTGTACTAACAGAAAATGTGCAAACTGCATTAAACCAAAATTTGACCGGTGCAAAAGTATGGGCACCTCAACAGAAAAGTGACATTAATATTTAGTAGATCCTCCTTTTGCAAAAATAACAGCCTCTAGTCGCTTCCTGTAGCTTTTAATCAGTTCCTGGATCCTGGATGAAGGTATTTTTGACCATTCCTCTTTACAAAACAATTCCAGTTCAGTTAAGTTTGATGGTCGCCGAGCATGGACAGCCCGCTTCAAATTATCCCACAGATGTTCAATGATATTCAGGTCTGGGGACTGGGATGGCCATTCCAGAACATTGTAATTGTTCCTCTGCATGAATGCCTGAGTAGATTTGGAGCTGTGTTTTGGATCATTGTCTTGCTGAAATATCCATCCCCGGCGTAACTTCAAATTCGTCACTGATTCTTGTACATTATTCTCAAGAATCTGCTGATACTGAGTTGAATCCATGCGACCCTCAATTTTAACAAGATTCCCGATGCCGGCATTGGCCACACAGCCCCAAAGCATGATGGAACCTCCACCAAATTTTACAGTGGGTAGCAAGTGTTTTTCTTGGAATGCTGTGTTTTTTTGACGCTATGCATAACGCCTTTTTGTATGACCAAACAACTCAATCTTTGTTTCATCAGTCCACAGGACCTTCTTCCAAAATGAAGCTGGCTTGTCCAAATGTGCTTTTGCATACCTCAGGCGACTCTGTTTGTGGCGTGCTTTCAGAAACAGCTTCTTTCGCATCACTCTCCCATACAGCTTCTCCTTGTGCAAAGTGTGCTGTATTGTTGACCGATGCACAGTGACACCATCTGCAGCAAGATGATGCTGCAGCTCTTTGGAGGTGGTCTGTGGATTGTCCTTGACTGTTCTCACCATTCTTCTTCTCTGCCTTTCTGATATTTTTCTTGGCCTGCCACTTCTGGGCTTAACAAGAACTGTCCCTGTGGTCTTCCATTTCCTTACTATGTTCCTCACAGTGGAAACTGACAGGTTAAATCTTTGAGACAACTTTTTGTATCCTTCCCCTGAACAACTATGTTGAACAATCTTTGTTTTCAGATCATTTGAGAGTTGTTTTGAGGAGCCCATGATGCCACTCTTCAGAGGAGATTCAAATAGGAGAACAACTTGCAATTGGCCACCTTAAATACCTTTTCTCATGATTGGATACACCTGGCTATGAAGTTCAAAGCTCAGTGAGGTTACAAAACCAATTTTGTGCTTCAGTAAGTCAGTAAAAAGTGGTTAGGAGTATTCAAATCAAAAAAATGATAAGGGTACCCAAATTTTTGCACCGGTCAAATTTTGGTTTAATGCATATTGCACATTTTCTGTTAGTACAATAAACCTCATTTCAATCCTGAAATATTACTGTGTCCACCATTTATTATTATATATATCAAATTGAAATGGCTGTTGCAAACACCCAAATATTTAGAACTAAAAATGATTAAGATTAATAGGGGTGCCCAAACTTTTTCATATGACTGTACTTGATACTGAATAAATCAAGACGTTTTGAATGCAATACAGTAAATGGTATATTTCTGTACCCCAGCTTTATTCTATGAGTGGATAACAAATGTATACTCAAATAATGGATTTTAAAGGGTGTGTTGGGAAAACAATGATTTTTATGATTTGTTCATTTTTTAACAAAACATCAATGATAATACAGCTATCAGGTATTAAAAATAAATGAGGATCACTATTGTTTGTTCATTACTATTATAAGTTGTGTTGACAGTACTATTGTCCTTTTTCATAGTTCTGACCCATCAGAGAATCAGAAAAACATTAATTTAAGTATCTGTTAAAAAGTCCATTAATTTCTATAGGCTTTTTAACCATCAGTTCTCTTCAAGGTTTGCCTCCATTCCTTCAGGTTTCAATTTTCTTTTTTTTTTTTTTTTTATGTAAAAAAATAACGCAAACTGCTGCATAATGTTTTCTATACAAAAAAAGAGATACTCAACAGATGTGATTAGTTTCTTAGTCAATAAAGATAGATACAAACATAGATTGTTCTTGTTTGCATGTGTTATATTGGAAACTTTTCTTTTTCTTTCTCTGATCCCCTGATAAAAGTAGTGTGAACACACCTTTTGTCATATTGGGTAATGTTTATGTTGCTCATCCAGCATTTACATTTACAATGCATATACCTCAAGAATCAAACATGCATCGAAAAGTACTTATGTATAGTGAGCGATGGGAATGGCCATCAGATACTGATAAAGATGTTCATTATTATTATTATTATTGCAATAGTAATAATAATAATTAGAGAGATACAGTCTCAGACTGACAGAGTTAGCAATAATACACAAATAATACAGATATGTCATCGCTTACCTTTCTTCTTGACTGGACATGTCCAGATATGTGTATCGCAAGATAAGCATCTTTTCTCAGATACAGTCTCAGACAGACTGAAAGAGATAGCAATAATAGATTTATAGAGATTAGTTTAGTGGTTGGACTATAGAAGAAGACGTTGATTTATTTGATATGAGGCAGGAGTCACTGGCCCACATTTATCAAGGCAGATGCTCCAAGAAATGGCCAAAAATGCACCTCAACTTGGCGCTTTTTTTGGCACACTGTGGTGCATCTTAGCCTCTGTGTCCTGCTTGCCACTTTTTTAGACAGTGGGCACAATAGAGCAGGAATCTAGTGGGACCAAACTGGGGGGTGCCCCATTTTCCCAGATTTACTATAGCTCATGCCTGAAAACTAGCATGGGTTATACCACAAATCTCCACCAGTCCCTGTATGGTGTAGTTTTGAGATCAGGCAAACCTACATGCACTAGAATTACTAAGAGCCTTGAGCATCCTAGTAATTCTGGTCAGAAATGTACCTGTCAGGGAAATTAATTAAAACTGACATAAAAATCACCAGTCTTAATATATTTCCCCCAGTATCTTTCTGTCTGTCTATCAAACTGAGTTTCTCTGTAAAATGATGTGTTCCATTTAATTGATTTTTTTTTCTGGAAGGGATGATGTTAAATTTGGTCTGTTTTATTGCCAAAAAACAAAAAAACTAACAGTGCACTGTGTTTTTGGGCAGGCGGTTTGTTACAACTGGCTATTGTCTAGTCAGTATCTGTTGCTAAGATTAGGTTTATATTAGAGAATTAGAGAAGAGTTCAGTACAGTCCTAGGAGCCCTCATAGTGACATACACAACTTTCTAAAGCAACTTACTTGCACTTCTAGCTCAAATCAACCTTTTGGTTTAACTGATGAACCCATGCAAGAATTATACCTTGAAAGGTTAGTTCATCTCACATTTGGATGTAAAAGTACAGTGGGGAAAAAAAAGTATTTAGTCAGCCACCAATTGTACAAGTTCTCCCACTTAAAAAGATGAGGCCGGCCTGTAATTGATATCATAGGTAGACCTCAACTATGAGAGACAAAACGAGAAAACAAATCCAGAAAATCACATTGTCTGATTTTTAAAGAATTTATTTGCAAATTATGGTGGAAAATAAGTATTTGGTCAATAACAAAAGTTCATCTTTATACTTTGTTATATATCCTTTATTGGCAATGACAGAGGTCAAACATTTTCTGTAAATCTTCACAAGGTTGGCACACACTGTTGCTGGTATGTTGGCCCATTCCTCCATGCAGATCTCCTCTAGAGCAGTGATGTTTTGGGGCTGTTGCTGGGCAACACGGACTTTCAACTCCCTCCAAAGGTTTTCTATGGGGTTGAGATCTGGAGACTGGCTAGGCCACTCCAGGACCTTGAAATGCTTCTTACGAAGTCACTCCTTTGTTGCCCTGGCGGTGTACTTGAGATCAATGTCATGCTGAAAGGCCCAGCCACATCTCATCTTCAATGATCTTGCTGCTGGAAGGGGGTTTGCACTCAAAATCTCACGATACATGGCCCCATTCATTCTTTCATGTACACGGATCAGTCGTCCTGGTCCCTTTGTAGAGAAACAGCCCCAAAGCATGATGTTGCCACCCCCATGCTTCACAGTAGGTATGGTGTTCTTTGGATGCAACTCAGCAGTCACTCTCCTCCAAACACGACGAGTTGTGTTTCTACCAAACAGTTCTACTTTGGTTTCATCTGACCATATGACATTCTCCCAATACTCTTCTGGAACATCCAAATGCTCTCTAGCAAACTTCAGACAGGCCTGGATATGTACTGGCTTAAGCAGGGGGACACGTCTGGCACTGCAGGATCTGAGTCCCTGGCAGCGTAGTGTGTTACTGACGGTAGCCTTTGTTACGTTAGTCCCAGCTTTCTGCAGGTCATTCACTAGGTCCCCCCGTGTGGTTCTGCGATTTTTGCTCACTGTTCTTGTGATCATTTTGACCCCACGGGGTGAGATCTTGTGTGGAGCCCCTGATCGAGGGAGCTTATCAGTGGTCTTGTATGTCTTCCATTTTCTAATTATTGCTCCCACGGTTGATTTCTTCACACCAAGCTGCTTGCTTATTGCAGATTCAGTCTTCCCAGCCTGGTGCAGGTCTACAATTTTGTTTCTGGTGTCCTTCCACAGCTCTTTGGTCTTCACCATAGTGGAGTTTGGAGTGTGACTGTCTGAGGTTGTGGACAGGTGTCTTTTATACTGATAACAATGTCAAACAGGGGCCATTACTACATGTAATGAGTGGAGGACAGAGGAGCCTCTTAAAGAAGAAGTTACAGGTCTGTGAGAGCTAGAAATCTTGCTTCTTTGTAGGTGACCAAATACTTATTTCCCACCATAATTTGCAAATAAATTCTTTAAAAATCAGACAATGTGATTTTCTAGATATGTTTTTTTCATTTTGTCTCTAGTTGAGGTCTACCTATGATGACAATTACAGGCCTCTCTCATCTTTTTAAGTGGGATAACTTGAAGAATTGGTGGCTGACTAAATACTTTTTTTCCCCACTGTATATGTGGGTACACTACTCAATAATCTGCTTTATCTCACTGGTGTTTGGCTTCTTGAGGTTTGTAATAATTCTAACTTTATTGTTAAATTATCTACATTTCTTATTATGACAGAGTTCATTTACAGCTTATTATCATGCCATTTAGTTGCAGTTTTAATGCTGTACCCTAACGGCAGAGTTGAAAAGCAGACAAGCAGAGGACAGTGATAGGCTGCAGTGGTCACTTCGGCCACATTACTACTGGCCTGACCAGTGTAAGCACAGAATGGATCAGGGGCTCTGCATATCATATATTTTACCTACAACCCAAAAGCTAGGCACAGGAAGTGCTTAGTGCAGGAAGCATTATTTTTTTTTCTATGTGTTCATATACAAACTTTTAACTTTTTAAGCATAGTGCGCTATCTCCACTTCCTTACCTTTGATTCCATAGCTTCCAGTTTTTGTATTATCTTTCTGTTTATATTGTTCCCACTGGTTATGTCAATTTATTTATTATGTCAACTGGATATCTATAGAATTGACCTCATATTATATAAGTACATTGATGTATCAAGCACCACCTCTCCAGTAGGTGTTGGATGCCAGCATTGTAATGTGACAACATTACATTATCATGTTTAGCAGCACTACCTGCCGAGAATACTTAAGAGACTACTTCACTCATAATGTGTACAGATGGCATCTGCTTGTGTCTAAGGTGGGAAATTAAATTGTAATCATCAGTGGTACAGAAACTGACATGAATGAATAGATTTTCTGCACAGAGAATAGATAAGTGTAAGCAGCAATAGGTACTGTAAAGATCCTTCTTTATAATTCTGACAGAATGCTTAAGATCAACATTAAGAAGCAAAACAAATTTTGCACAAAATGTTTAATGCTGATTAAAAATATAAAGCAATCTGATAAAGCCTTGCAATACCCATTGCTGTATCTGTCTGTATTGTGTTGACTACAGAGCAGGCATGTTCATGATATGTAAAGTGATGTCCATGTTGACCTTAAGCAGCACAGCTGCACCAAAGATATTGTAACATGCATCAATCCTATGCAATAATTAAGTTCTAACAACATTTTAGTATAATCTTTATTTTTTTTAGATTCACATACTGGAGGAATTTATTATTCCATCTATGCCAGTTTTGTGGTTTAGATGGGCAATATTGTGGCACACTCTTTCTTGCCCCGTTCTGAGCCACACTCGCCACTTTCTACAACATATTTATTAATACTCATGCCAGTTTTCTAGTGTGGGTTAAAACAGGAAATCTACACCAGTTCCTAACTGGCTGACATCTCCATTCTGGCATGTGGGCGGGGACTTGATTTATTTAGAGGCTGGGGCCTCTTGCTAAATCAGTCATGCCTTGCATCTGTCATGCCGTTTATTAAGGGGGCATTCACTCTACCGTTGGATGTCCGTTCTGATAGTGTCCATTAAAAAAAATAAAAAAAATGAATGCCTATCATAATAGACATTAAAGGACACTAACTGATGTTAATGTGCCAGTTTTTTTAACTGATCCACTTAGTGTCTGTTATTGTCTGTTTTTATACTGACTGTAATAATGGACAGTATAACGGATGCCTGTCCGTTACTGTCTGTTAGTCATAGAAATTAATGTTAAAAAATAATGGACACGAAAAGTCTGTCATAAGTCCATTATTTTGAATGGACAAAAAATCCTGCACCCCGTGTTATTATGTGACAGATTTGGTGAAAACAGACACTAAAGGATACTAACAGACAACAGGTCAATTCCCATTGAAATCAATAGGATTTCTAATGGATTTATGACGGATCTGTTAGTGTCCGTTTTTAACATTTTGTAACGGATGCTAGCAACGGACACTACTAACGGTAGTTTGAACGCCCCCTTAGACTGCCGTATGATAACAGCTCATATGGTCCCTTGATCTGTTATCATCAATCTTTAAGCTCTCTGTTTACTTTTATCCTTACCCAATCACAATACATTCCTAGCTACTGTATACCTTAAAGGGGTATTCCCATGTACATAACCATTTTTAAATTTGTAGATAATTAAAAGTTAAACATCTTTGCAAATATAAGTAATTAAACATTTTGCAGAGTTTTAAAAATTTTCTCTAAATATCTTGTGGTCACAAGTTGTTGTCTTGATCAGTTGCCAGTGGATACGACCATGAATGCAGGATCTTTCTAAGCTCAGAAAATCAGCTATGATTTCCTTATTGTGGCCGGGATAGCTTCTCATACATGTAGTGTCCCTGCCTGATAACCTAGCTACAATAAGAAAATCATTGCTGGGTTCCTGACAAGTCCCAGACCATAGAAAGTTTCTGCATTAGTGGTCGTATCCATTGGCAACCGATCAAGACAACAGGCTGTCACCACTAAGATAGTTACAGAAAATCTTTAAAACTCTGCAGAATTTTTAACTACTTATATCTGCAAAAATGCTTAACTTTTAATTATCTACCATTATAGATATGATTATGTTCATTGGAATACCCCTTTAACTTGTCTGACATGGTCATCAGTCTCTTATGATCCTGTGATCTGAAGTTGCCAATTACCTCAACATCATGATGGCGACATTTCTTAGTATATTGTGTGCAGCTGCTTATTCTCTTGTATTCTAACATGCAATGTATTATAACTCAGTAAGGCTATGGTCACACTAGCGTTGTGTGACTGTTTGGGGATTCCGTCTCACATTCCGCTTAAAATATGCAGAGAGAAAAGTCCTACAAGCAAAACTCTTCTCTCAGCAAATTTCGGGCGGAAACCAAGCAGAAACCTGGTGTACCCCATTTTAGTCTATGGGGTTCGCTGGTAAAGCAGATAAGATTTTCGTTTTTGGGTCCCCAAGCAGACCCGAGAAACAGAAACCAAACACTAGTGTGAACCAAGCGTAACAGTCAATTGATACTGTTGATTTTTTGTCATAACAGGTTTTAGGTTTCATTGGACAGCATATACTTTTAAATTGTTATACAGTACTACTTCCATAGGGTTACTATGACTTCCAGCCAAGTAACCTGTAACTTGCCTTGTAATCTGTAAGAGGGAAGTTTAGCTAACAATAAATAAAACTTTTATTTTTGTGATGCTGGACTTCTATTAACTTCTTCGAATCAGTCTACTGCTTGCAAGCCCTGCAACTTTCTGCTCATCTACTCTATGTGATCACATGTCAAAGATCTCTATATTGCTGCGGGTGAGCTGTGTACATTTTTTCTATGGTTCAGCTAAACATAAACAGAGAATGTGCCATGAATTTAACTGTACTTTCTTTACAGTTTCTTTGGTTTCTTGATATCACACTGCAGCAGTTTAACCAATAGCAGAAATTCAGGTTAACCCTCCTGCATATATATATATATATATATATATATATATATAATAAGAGAGAGAGAAAGGGAGAGTTTTTATAATATATTTGTTTAAGTTATTTATTTATAACTTTAAATGAGGTAATATATATAAATATGTAAGTAAAGCTTAGTTATCTATTTTGTGGCAACAAAGCACATAATGGACCCTGGTGAGTCATAAGGATCCCTCCTACATGTATATTATTCAGTAAAGTACCAAAGTACAATGCACTTTTATGTATGGCTTCTTTGTCAGTTCTCCATAGTTAAAATATGCTAAAATCTGTATTATGGCAAAAAAAAAGCAAAAAAAAAAAAAAAAAACACACTGTGTAAATGTATGTGTTTGATCACACATTCTAAAGAACACTATTGTACATTGTAAAGTATAAATAATTGGTCATAAGTAGGAGCTAGGTTCAATTTGTCCTGCTTGGAATCCAAAATTTTCAATATATACTGAGTGAAAATAATGATTTAAAATCTTTTTCTTAAAACTTAAACACAAAGGACTTCCTGTGGGTTTGCCACATACAATCCTCCAGCACATTATCCTAGTCAAGTGCAGTTAGTTCAAAGAAAATGGCCTCATTGTAATAACACTATCTCTGCTTTCTCCGTCAATGCGCTTTTACTTTATTGTGCCATTTATGCTTTCTATCAAAATATAAAAGCTGTTGTATACTTATTTTAAGAAATCTCTTAGCCCAATTGCTGAATTTATAGATGTAGCAGAACTGTAAAGTCATTTACCGCATTGGTTTGCAATGATGTTGACTGCTTTAGCCAATTTAATGAAAAAGAGAGCTTTTATAACAGTGTGTATTCACAGCATCATGTAGAAGCAATTATGTGGACATAGTGAGTGGAAAATTAATAAAATAATTACGCTAAGGACTACTAACAACTACTGTTATTTGTTCTATGTTAATTAGATCACAATAGGAAACAAGTAAATAGCTTACACATACTTAACAATATTGTCAAAATTACGTATTTTAACTGTTTTTGTTAATTTATTCAAAACTCAATACAGACTCAAAATACTAAATCAACTGTTTATTACCCCCAGTGCATACATACTCTTATAACACTACTGTATTTTATGTAGTTTATGCTTTAACTCTTTCCCATCCAATTAGTTCTATTTCAGTTATTTTGTGTAAAGACATTTAAAGATGTTTATTGGGATGGGGGGCATTTTGAAAGCTGATGCCCTATCATTTGGATAAGTCAGGGTGGGTTCACACTTGCGCTGTAGTCCGTCCGCTGCCAATCAGACTGAAAATCTTGGGAAACTGGATAGGCACTGGATAGCGACAGGTTAGTGACGCATTGCTTAAAAACCCATTCATTTGACGGGTGTGCACTTACACCGTCTGCGCCGCGAATCCAGTTTTTTCGTCAGAAACAAAGTCGGACATGCAGAACTTCGGCACAGAGGGTGTAAGCACACACCAGCGCATTTCTTTAAAAACCCATTCAAATGAATGGGTTTTTAAGCAATGCGTTGCTAACCTGTCGCTATCCGGTGCCTATCCAGTATCCCGAGATTTTCAGTAGGATTGGCCATGGACGGACTCCAGCGCAAGTGTGAACCCACCCTCATCAGTGTCAGATCTGAAGGAGACTGACATCCGACACCACACAGATCAGTGGGCTATTGAGATCAGCCTCCAATGCCAGAACGTATACAGAGGATGGAGCTAGAAGCAGAAGGCTCTGTTCATTGTACAGTGGTGGTGCTGGAGTACTGCAGGTCTGTTCCTATTCACTTAGATCAGTAGTTGTAGGCAGCCTCACTATACAGTGAACAGAGCCTTCTGCTTCTGGCTCCATCCCATGTTTAGGTTACAACACTGGAGGCTACCTGGAACAACAGATCTGTATTGGGTTGGATGTTGAAGCTCTAGAGATACTGAGAGTCATATGTAGTAGCAAACACAGCCTTAGTGGGTTTTTCTGGTTTGGGGCTATTGATGATACTCATCAGTATCAGATCAATGCGCGTCTGACACCTGGACCCTGCACAGATCAGCTATTCCAGGAATTCTTAGGATAGGCCATGCATATTAGATTTGTGGGGTTGCCAGCTGTCAGACCACCGAAGATATAATATTGATCAGCGGCTAAAGGACAGCATCTCTCCTGTAATAATGTTTACATACCAGGAGTTGCACAGCTCACTTGCCATACAATTTGTTGCAGTGGGTTTAGGTACTGCTGTACTCATTAGACTCATCTCCAATGCTTCAGATGTTTGCACAGTTTCTCAGTAAAGAGAGGGATGTGCATGCACCTAAGGTTTGGTACTTAAGTCAAGCTGTACTACTCCTCCTGTACACAGGTGCCAGAGATACAGCTGCTGGGTTAGGGTAAAGGTTTTTTTTATTTTAATTTGGGCACAAATGGCGTTACAAAAGAGCTATTTGGCACATTAAACCCCAGTCCATAAGGACCTGTGTGGGGTTTTCTGTTCCAAATCATCCTGACAGGTTTTTTTTTTAAAGGGGTTTTTACATTTCATGTTTTTTTCTGCTTTCCTGTCTCCTCCCTCTCCACAATTTGCTAGACGGACTTAACCTGTGTTATGTACAGCTTGGACCATTAGCATAGTCCCGAGATGAACAGTATGCTTTTTCTAAATTGCACAGTTGCACATACAGAGATAGAAGAGGCACAGATAAAACGATATTGTAAATCTTATCAGGCTCAGCAGCTTAGAGCACTTTGCAGAGACAAAGAGAAGACAATATACTCAATTGTAAACAGGGACTAGCATCATCAGTCTGACCATTAGAGCTAGACATCAAAGGTTATATAAAATTTGCTGAGGCAAAATGCTGAGGATACATTTCCAGAGAAATCAATGTATTTGGGTAAAAAACTTAATTTAGCTTAAACTACAGGTCTAAATATGATCTTTTAGATAGGAATACCTCTTTAATAGATTATAATTGACAAATCACATGAATGTGAATGGAATGTGATGTATAAGGCTAACAAATGTAAGATTATGCAAATGAAATTCACACATTTTGCAGTTTGATCTGTACGAACTCAATAAACTGATGATTTCCATGTCAAAAACATGGAGAAAGGGATCACATGACCTCAGAGTCCAGATAGTCTCACCCATAATGCCTTTCAAGCAGCCCTCATAACAGGGGACATCAAATCATGAGGAACTAACAGTCTAAGGTCAATGATGACTCAAAGGCAATATAAAAAACTCATGCTCATAGAGAATAGAGATATTAGAGAGATGGGATCTCAGACAGTCAGAAAGAGATATATTGGAAATAATAAGATAGTACAGTGTGGAATTCTGGGGAATAGTGTGCTTGGAACTGGAGAAGAATAAGGTTTATTTAACCCCTTCGGGACACATGACATAATAGTATGTCCTGTCCACCAGTGTCTTAACAACCATGGACGTTCTATTATGTCCTGTGTCGCCCGCATGATCGAGGGTTTTAACCCATTAGATGCCACCGTCAAACATGACCACTGCATCTGAGGGGTTCCACCAAAATAATGCCCCCCATCGGCCCCCAATGGCAAGATCCAGGGGGGTGCCGATATGTATTTTCGTCAGCACAGTAGCCCACATACCTGGTTGATCCTGTCGAGATGGTATCACAAGGAGCTATCTCTGGTTTCCCCTATACCTAATATCATGATTCTATGCTATCAAAAGAAGCTATCTCTGGTTTCCCCTATACCTAATATCATGATTCTATGGTATCACAAGGAGCTAACTCTGGTTTCCCCTATGCCTAATATCATGATTCTATGGTATCACAAGGAACTATCTCTGGTTTCCCCTATACCTAATATCATGATTCTATGGTATCACAAGGCACTATCTCTAGTTTCCCCTATGCCTAATATCATGATTCTATGGTATCACAAGGAGCTATCTCTGGTTTCCCCTATACCTAATATCATGATTCTATGCTATCACAAGGCGCTATCTCTGGTTTCCCCTATACCTAATATCATGATTCTATGGTATCACAAGGCACTATCTCTAGTTTCCCCTATACCTAATATCATGATTCTATGGTATCACAAGGCGCTATCTCTGGTTTCCCCTATACCTAATACCATGATTCTAAAGCAAGCATAAAATCTTAAAATTGTAAAACTAGTTGAGTAAATTGTAGCTCATTTGCTTTGTAGGGGAATTCTCAGATCACGTTTTGGTTACCTGTTTAGGAGATCCATTTGACAGAACATCTAAAAATGGATGCAGGTGGATGGCTATGGAGCAGTGGTTCATATAAGGTTCCATAAGGTTCAATGTTAAATTGTAAAAGATTATGCCTTGTTTCCAATTAAAAAAAATAGCATCAGCAAATCTGTGTTTTTTCAAACCCTATGTAAACGTATGCCTTTCCATAGGCATCCACTTGCATTATTTTAAGTGGATCTATTTAATAAATAAGAGTCAAAACATGATGTGAATATACCCTAAATTTTATTTGCTATAACTCTGTGCCTGCATTTGGCTTTTTTTTTCATGCCTTTCATTTGAAACACACGATATACTACATTAACATATCTTGCACTCTTACAAAAGAAACATTAACAGATAAACACACTCAAAAGATCCTAACCCATATATTTAATGGAATATTTTTGGTATTGTTCCATTTCTTAAACATTCCACTTCATTGTTAGCTTGCTCGCTTTGCATTTCTTAAGGATTCAATGTGAAGATAACATATTTGAAATACTACAGTATAAACACATGCAGACAAGATTCAAGGCCACTTGAGCTTTGATGTTCGATTGTTTGGTAACAGACTGTCAAAGTGACTGAGAAATACAAACCACTCAAAGATTTAAAGCAAGTGCATTAATGGATATTAATGCATTTTACAAACAATGTACTGTTAAAACTGTAATATGGAAGCAACACCTTAATTGCTATTATCTACTAATCCATGTGTAATGTTCTACTCTTTTATAAACACTTAGAAACCTTAAACATTATATTTAAGGCATATTCACATGGATTTATTGGGAGCTTTTGAGGCAGATTCCACATTAAAATTAGCTCCAATTTTCACCCATTTAGAGATTAGCAAACCAGTTTGAACTGGACCAGATTCAGTTCAGAATTCTCCAAAGGGTTTGTGCTTTATCCAAACTCAAAACTTTTGGGGTTTGTCAACCACTGTTATATACTGGGGTCTCTATATTTGCCTTGCCTCACCTCTCCTGGTCTGCTTCCCAGGTGTCCATCGATCACTTGGCTTCCTCTTCTGACCTCTTCCAGCCTCCAGGATGACTTCATTGATTCAAGGAGATTTATTGTTATGTCATTTTTATTTTTGCATGTTTTTTCTGTGTTTTTAATATCTGGTAAAATGTAAAAAAAAAAATCTTTGTCTTTTTTTTTTTAAAGAAAAAGAAAAATAGTGTTCCATCTCTATTACAGCAATTTTCATGTAGATAACACATACTTTTGTGACTCTCCTGGAGCGGGGTTAGAATCTGTGATGTCACATGGTAGTGGTGTTGTTTTTTAGCCACTGCCCGGACATATCAAGTAAATGGGTGATTGGCAAGTGATTAATATACACTATTATACACTAGCATTAAGACACTGATTTAATAATTTATATTTTATATTATTGTATTAAGTTTGATCAAAATTGTAGCATAAACTTGCTTATAGATATGTCTATCTTTACCTAGGCACGCTGATTATTATTCCAAAAACAATATGGTCTACACACAAATATGCATCTCTTATATTGAAATAAGTGGTTGACCATAAATGACAAATAAGTACTTTTAGCTTAACACATAACAAGAACCAATGAAGTACTTCTAGCTTAACACATAACAAGAACCAATGGTGTAACTAGGAATGGCTGGATCCAATAGAAACTTTTGAATTAGCTTTCCAGTGGGCCTCAGGACACAGCTGAAATCTATGGCAGTTCGAAACCATAAGTTTTGCCCCATAATTCTCTCTTTTGTAGGCCCCAGATCACTGTATCTCTAAATATTGATGTTAACCCTAAACATATCATTACCAGCCTAGTTCACCTCCCACACAATAACATTTACTGCAATGGTCAATTCCGTACACATCGGAATTTTAAAGAAGCCCCCAGCACTCAAAATAAATAATAAAGAAGTCCTCTACATATCATGTACATTAGAATCCCCTCCTTAACACAAAGCTTGCATATTAAAGCCCTTCTCCCATACACAATCAATCTGTATGTAAACCTCTCTGCATTTACATATAATTTGCAGTTTCCCCTTCCCCACATATCGCATGTACATTAAAACCACTCCTCCACAGATATCATATATATTAAACCCACCTACCTTACACAATCTGTATGTTGACCCTGCTCTTATCTCTTGTATATATATAAAAATGAGTTTCTGTCTGTCTCTCTGTCTATCTGTCTGTCTGTTCTTTATGCGCGACCAAACGACTGGACCAATCCTCACCAAATTTGGTACACATGTACATCAGGTGTCCGGGAATATTATAGACTGGGTCTCAGCTCTCTTGGACGTACCATTCCTGAGATACAGTATTTCCCAAAAATGACCAACATTACCTAATACAAGCCTGCAAGTCTTTCACTCATATTCCAACTGCCATACACACGGTCACATGTCCCTTATCAGCCAATAAGAGATCACAGGCGCTTACTCTCCTCAGACACACAGGTTTCCATAGCAACCAAGCTATTTATGACATGTATTAGTCAATATCAGTTCGCAGGTCCTTAAATATTCAGTCATATCACGTGTATCAGCCAATATACAGTAAGTTCACATTTAATTTACCAGGTTTCCATAACAACACAACCATAAATAGACTGTACCTATACTGGACTCAGTGGTTTAACTAGGAATGGCTGGGCCCCAAGGCGAACATTTGACATGGGACCCCCCCCGGCAACCACCCCCTCCCCACACACAAACTGCTTTCCTACACACACTATTATGCCCCATAGTGGGAACTTTATAAGGAGGGTATTGTTAAAGGGGCTATTATTTATAACGGGAGACTATTATATATAAGAGGGCTAATATTGATAATGTGGACTCTCTCTTATATATATAAAAATGAGTTTCTGTCTGTCTGTCTGTTCTTTATGCGCAACCAAACGACTGGACCAATCCTCACCAAATTTGGCATACATGTACATCAGGTGTCTGGGAATATTTTAGACTGGGTCTCAGCTCTCTTGGATGTACCGTTCCTGAGACACAGTATTCCCAAAAAGTGACCAACATTAGCTAATACAAGCCTGCAAGTCTTTCACTCATATTCCAACTGCCACACACACACGGTCACATGTCCCTTATCAGCCAATAAGAGCTCACAGGCGCTTACTCTCCTCAGACACACAGGTTTCCATAGCAACCAAGCTATTTATGATCTGTATTAGTCAATAGCAGTTCGCAGGTCTTTAAATATTCAGTCATATCACGTGTATCAGCCAATATAAGTTCACATTTCATTTACCAGGTTTCCATAGCAACACAGCCATAAATAGACTATACCTATACTGAACTGCCATATTGGATGTCAAATGCAAAACTGGCCAATTCTTATGGGGTCACTACACAAACAAAAAATGAAATATACCCGTGCGAATCCGGGTCCTTCTGCTAGTTACATATATCATTTACAGTCCTCTTACCCACAGCACATGAATGAATTTAAATTAAACTTGAGGGCCATACATCAGTCATCTGCCATCTGTGGTAGAGTCTTCATAGCTGCAGGAGTAAAGTAAAGATGTGGGCTGCTAGTATGGTGGCAAACCATTCAGTTCTAGGCCTCCTTGTCCCCCAGCCCCCATAGTTCTTTGATCTGTTTCCATTGGTGCTATACTACTGGAAAGAACTAGAGGGAACCTGGAACCAGCATGCATTATAATTCACTAAGCTTGAAATTTATGTATATCACATATCAGTAAGTTGTAAGAATGCAGGTAGTACATATACTGTAGCAGTAAAACTATGCAGCATACCCCTAAAATATATACAAAGTGCAACATCTACAATGAAATATGGTACTAATTCAGCTGTTTCAGGAGTCCACCAAAATGGCCAACACATGTTTCACTACAATACCTGGGTCTTGGGGAAGATTGGCTGAAATGTAGGACCCAGTATTTAAGAGCTACAGTACAGACCAAAAGTTTGGACACACCTTCTCATTCCAAGAGTTTTCTGTATTTTCATGACTATAAAAATTGTAGATTCACACTGAAGGCATCAAAACTATGAATTAACACATGTGGAATTATATACTTAACAAAAAAGTGTGAAACAACTGAAAATATGTCTTATATTCTAGGTTCTTCAAAGTAGCCACCTTTTGCTTTGATTACTGCTTTGCACACTCTTGGCATTCTCTTGATGAGCTTCAAGAGGTAGTCACCTGAAATGGTTTTCACTTCACAGGTGTGCCCTGTCAGGTTTAATAAGTGGGATTTCTTGCCTTATAAATGGTGTTGGGACCATCAGTTGTGTTGTTTAGAAGTCAGGTGGATACACAGCTGATAGTCCTACTGAATGGAGTGTTAGAATTTGTATTATGGCAAAAAAAAAAAGCAGCTAACTAAAGAAAAACGAATGGCCATCATTACTTTAAGAAATGAAGGTCAGTCAGTCCGAAAAATTGGGAAAACTTTGAAAGTGTCCCCAAGTGCAGTGGCCAAAACCATCAAGCGCTACAAAGAAACTGGCTCACATGAGGACCGCCCCAGGAAAGGAAGACCAAGAGTCACCTCTGCTGCGAAGGATAAATTCATCCAAGTCACCAGCCTCAGAAATCGCAGGTTAACAGCAGCTCAGATTAGAGACCAGGTCAATGCCACACAGAGTTCTAGCAGCAGACACATCTCTACAACAACTGTTAAGAGGAGACTGTGTGCAGCAGGCCTTCATGGTAAAATAGCTGCTAGGAAACCAGTGCTAAGGACAGGCAACAAGCAGAAGAGACTTGTTTGGGCTAAAGAACACAAGGAATGGACATTAGACCTGTGGAAATCTGTGCTTTGGTCTGATGAGTCCAAATTTGAGATCTTTGGTTCCAACCACCGTGTCTTTGTGCGACGCAGAAAAGGTGACCGAATGGACTCTATATGCCTGGTTCCCACCGTGAAGCATGGAAGAGGAGGTGTGATGGTGTGGGGGTGCTTTGCTGGTGACACTGTTGGGGATTTATTCAAAATTGAAGGAATACTGAACCAGCATGATTACCACAGCATCTTGCAGCGGCATGCTATTCCATCCGGTTTGCGTTTAGTTGAACCATCATTTATTTTTCAACAGGACAATGACCCCAAACACACCTCTAGACTGTGTAAGGGCTATTTGACCAAGAAGGAGAGTGATGGGGTGCTACGCCAGATGACCTGGCCTCCACAGTCACCAGACCTGAACCCAATCGAGATGGTTTGGGGTGAGCTGGACCGCAGAGTGAAGGCAAAAGGGCCAACAAGTGCTAAGCATCTCTGGGAACTCCTTCAAGACTGTTGGAAGACCATTTCAGCTGACTACCTCTTGAAGCTCATCAAGAGAATGCCAAGAGTGTGCAAAGCAGTAATCAAAGCAAAAGGCGGCTACTTTGAAGAATCTAGAATATAAGATATATTTTCAGTTGTTTCACACTTTTTTGTTAAGTATATAATTCCACATGTGTTAATTCATAGTTTTGATGCCTTCAGTGTGAATCTACAATTTTTATAGTCATGAAAATACAGAAAACTCTTGGAATGAGAAGGTGTGTCCAAACTTTTGGTCTGTACTGTACATGGCTAATCAGAACATAAACATCATAAATATATGAATCAAATTTTCCTGCATGGCAGGTACCTTTCACTGAAATTTTGGTGTATATGTAACATACATGGACAGGAATACTGTACTGGTAATCCCAAAGTGGAGGAAAGCCAGGACAAAGTTTGGATCAATAGGGACAGATGCCACTGTAAAGGTTAAACACTTCCAACCAGAAGACTTCAAGTTTAGGACATGAGGACTATACATGACTAAGGGTAGCAGTTTGGAAACATGTATGACAATAACCTATTAGTGGTAAGATATCTAAAGATGCTTTATAATTTGCTCCATATGTTTAATACACCTGAAACTGCATAGGGTCGATGTCCATTGGTACCACTATTACAGAAAAAGGAATTTTGAAGATCCATGGTTATCTTGTATTCTATATCTATAGGTGAGGGGCAGTTTAATTTAATAACAATATTATTAATCCTTTCACAAATTCTTTTTTACCCAAAAGGTAACTCTAACCAAAGGATAGATATGCTGTGCTCAAAAAGAGTATTACATGTTAAAGAATTGAAATAATTAATGTTTTGCTAAGTCAGTCACTTTTAGTAGGTACTAAAGACTTATTTTAACCCCTTAGTGACCGGGCCATTTTTTGTTTTTGCGTTTTCGTTTTTCCCTCCCCACATTCCAAGAGCCATAACTTTTTCATTTTTCAGTTCACAGAGTCACATGATGGCTTATTGTTTGCGAAACAAATTGTACTTTGTAATGTCACTATTCAATATGCTGTGCAATGTACTGGGAAGCTGGAAAAAAATTCAGAATGAGGTGCAATTGGAGAAAAACTGCATTTGCGCCAAATTCATATGGGTTTAATTTTTACAGCATTCACTATGTGGTAAAAATGACATGGTACCTGTATTCTGCGGGTCAGTACGAACACGGCGATACCAAATTTATATAGTATTTGTAATGTTTTGATACCTTTTAAAAAATTAAAAACTTTGCTAAATCGAAAAAAAAAATTTGCATCACCATATTGTGTCACCTGTAACTTTTTCATATTTACATGTATGGAGCTGGGTAAGGCGTCTTTTTATGCAGGACAACATGACGTTTTTATTGATACCATTTGGGGAAAGATCTGATGGTTTGATCACTTTTTATTCAATTTTTTATAGGAGACAAAGTGTTGAAAAAAACGCTATTTGTCCATTTTGATTTTTTTCCCCGCTACACCGTTCACCGTATGGGATAAATATTTTAATATTTTAATAGTTCGGGCATTTTGGAGCACGGGGATACCTAAAGTGTTTATGCTTACTTTTGTTTATTTACTTTTATATCTGTTCTAGTGAAAGGGAGGTGATTTGAACTTTTGTGTTTTTTTTTTAATTTTTTCATACTTTTAAAAACTTTTTTTTTTTAATACTTTTACTTGTATGATCAGACTCCCTAGGGACCTTGAAACCTAGGGAGTCTGATCGATCATACTATTCACTGCGATACTACTGTATCGCAGTGAATAGAAAAATGCCGTTACTGCTATTAGACGATGCCTCTGGCATCGTGTAATAACTCTAATGTAATGACAGGCCTGGGAGCCTTCAATAGGCTCCCGGCTGTCATGGCAACCAATCGCCGCCCTCCGATGACGTTCTGGAGGGCGATGATCAGGTAAAAATGGCGGCGCCCGTGGCAGCTGCGCAATTTAGACGCCGCAATCCCGTTTGACCATGACATCTAAAGGATTAACAGCTGCTGTTAGCGGCGGGTCCTGGCTGTATTATACAGCCGGCACCCACGGTGTATGGAGAGCGCTCTCCATACATTGTCATGCGACTCAAGACGTACTATTACGCCCTGGGTCGTTAAGGGGTTAAAGAGCATACCCAGGTGCCCTATGTCTGCTCTTATCCAATTGGAAAGATTAGTATTTGGTATGTGGCATTTAAGAGCTTTTATCAAAATCTGATGGGGGGGGATTGTATATTGATCCTTAATGAAATCCCTTAAAACATTTAGTTTTGTACTTATGGAAGCAAATGGAAGCAAGAGGAATGGGCTTCAGACATTCTGTGTCCAATAGCACATTAAGTGACATGCAACATAAAGACTTTTTCAATTTGAACCCAAGAACAGATATACAGTAGTAGGCGTTAAAGTTAAAGTAACAGATAATATGATGCTATATTTTGTTCCTGCACCATGACATTGACATCTGTAACTGCAGGAGCTACTAGTGAATTCAGATGAACTGCCAGGCTCCTGTCTCCTCCTACCCACTTCCTACTAAAATTATCTCTATACTGTTACATAGTGATGTCACAGTGCAGGGATATAAATTAATAGTACAGTGGCCATTTGAATTCAGCACTAAAGCAAGAGAATATCCTCTTTCAACAAAAGCAAATTTATATGTTTTATAATGCCCGAGATATAACTATTGAAGGGACCCTCCCCTAATCTCATTCTGTTCTGTTCCTTTCAAACAAGCCAATACACCGTACACAGTGAGAAGCAGGGGGGAGACAAATATGTTAATAAAGTATATTACAAAATGTAGTAATGGCACAAATGCTGCCAGAAAATCAAAAATTGTTCAAAAGTTTAGTTACGCTTTAACTGGGCTTTGGTACTGTTTTGGCAAAGGAAAAAACATACCGAATTATGTGAAATACTGTACATATAAGAAAGAGTGCTGTACAGCATGAATAAATTGTCATTCCTTGTACATAGAATAGATGTTTGTGAGATATGAGGTGAATGTTTGTGAGATATGAGAATTGTGATTGATGCAGAATATTGACAAACAGTCTGCAATTGCTAATAGTATTTAGACAGTTCTATCACAATCGGTTCACTCATCCCTCATGCTAACTATATTATTTGTGTCTATGTGTGGCCAATCTTTGCAGCTTTTCAAGTTTTTTGTTATTAGAGTGTGATATTGTATTGAATTGGTTTCATGAGAAATTGCATCAGTTGACATTAATATCAGTTAAGCCTGATCACAACTTAGTAACATCTTCTTGCAGTGCTGTTTGGGCATATATATAGTTATCTTAGGAGTTTTCCTACTCCACCATTTTGGACTCTGTGTGTGATGTTTACTCACACAAGTCCTGAAACATTGCCTTAAAATGTTCCAGCAATCAGAGATTCTATCAGTTTTTGCATTTGACTTTGTTAATGGGACTCACTTATGAACTCTGTCACCTAATGCACCAGAGACCTTTGAGGCCTAGTTACTGGGGGTGATCAGAGATTAGGATGTATACATTAAGGCCTTAAGTAGCATGGATGGGGAGTGAGACTGGCCTCGAGGGAAAAATATCAGTTTTGTAGGCAACACTCTCTTTTTTAGCTTTTACCTGGATCATGGTCTTCAGGGTGAGTAAATTGGAAGTCAGTGGAATCAAGAAAATTGTAACTAAGTTTAATCAGGTCGTAGAGCATTCAAGCTACATATCCAGTGCCATCAGCTGTCCAGCCACACCCCCACTAGAAAACAATTATTAATTAATGAAGAAATAAGTAACAATACAAATGTTTATGATAACACCTATTGGTCATCATGTGAACACAACTACAGAGACCTTGTAATTACTAGCACTTAGCTCAGTGTATTTATGGAACCCAATTTAAACCAATGGGATATGGTAATATAATACATTTATTTTACAAGGACAAGTTTCCAGTTTTGATTTTCACTTAAACACTTAATGGACAAATTACAAACTGGCAAATTATATGTATATGTTACAAACTTGCAAAATATGTTGCGGAGCCTAACCATCAACACTAATGGATGTCTGAGCCTGCAGCTCCATCAGTTACAGAGCCAAAACCAGCCTTACCTCACTCTCTCCCAGACAAAAATGGGCTAAACTGCTAGAGACAGAAACGAGGAACCTCCGGGCACCCCGGTAGGCAAAAATATCCCCGTGGAAGTCCACAAATTTTTTACAATCCTCAGTCATAGCGCGTAAAATGGTGCCGGAAGAGGTGCTCTCAGGAGACACGGTGGAAGATTCAGACCTAGACACCTAGATAGCGCCTTGGGCACTGACCGGACCGAAACCATCTCCACGGCTATCACAATATTGTTTCTACGAAAGGCCCTTGCGCAGGCTATAGCCTATAAATATCATAAAAATATCATAACAGCTACTCCTGGTCCTACTAGGTACGCTATATCAAGAATATCTGATATAGGATCAGCATTCGCATTGTTCTTAAATATGACTATCCTAAATATTCTAATATAAATGACAAACATTGAGGGACAACAAGTTTATGGTGATAAATGGCACAAATTAGATGTGACAGCTCTAAATGCTTATATTGATTTACTTCTTTTAGCAGGAGTATACAAATCTTATGGTGAAGCTACTAAAAGTTTGTGGAATCCCAAAACCGGTCGCCACATATTTAGAGCTACAATGTCTCTTGAAAGGTTTCATGAGATTTCTAGAGTATTGAGGTTTGATAATAAAACAGATCAAAATGAAAGAAGAGCTAAAGATAAACTAGCCCCTATTAGAAATGTTTGGAATAAATGGGTAGAGATTCTTCCACAATTATATAATGTTGGTGAAGCTGTAACTGTCGATGAACAACTGGTGGTATTCCGAGGTAGGTGCCCGTTCAGACAATACATACCGAGTAAACCAGCAAAGTATGGCATCAAGGTATGGACACTTTGTGACAGCAAAAGTTCATACGTTCAAAATGCTCAAATGTATACAGGAAGAAACCCTGGAGAAAGAGCTGAAAAAATCAGGGTATGCGAGTCGTTCTCGATTTGACTCATGGACTAAAAGGACAAAATGTCATATGTGACAACTTTTTCACATCCTACCAACTGGGCCAGATGTTGCGAAAAAGACAACTTACCATGCTGGGTACTATAAGGAAAAACAAGCCAGAACTGCAGCAATGTATCCTTAGTAAAAGAGAAGTGTATAGATCTACTTTTTACTTTACTGGAGATACAACAGTTGTGTCTTATGTTCCCAAAAAAAATAAACAGGTAATTCTAATGAGCACAATGCACCATGACAATGCAATAAGTAATCGAGAAGCCAAAAACCCGGACATGATATTAGATTATAATGCCACAAAAGGGGCAGTTGATACACTAGATCAAGCAATATCAACATACAACCGAAAACATAAAACTAATCGTTGGCCAATGATAATGTTTTACAACATTCTGGATGTTTCGGCATACAATGCATTTGTTTTATGGAGAGAAATCTACCCCAATTGGAACAGAAGTAAGCTGCATAAAAGAAGAATGTTTATTGAAGAATTAGGAAAATCCCTAGTTAGGCCGTATATCGAAGCCAGAAAAGTAAACCCCAGAAGTGAAGGAGCAGCTGCCATTGTGAAGATTGTCCAGCAGCATTGTGAAAGATCCTCAGTGCGCCAACACTGCTGTGGCCCCACCTGAGTCTTCTTTCATATAAAAACCACACTCACCACCAGTGAATGTTGGGTTCACCAGATAAATACAAGACAAGCTTTCTAAATTTTATATATTTATTAACCCCTAAATGGGTCGGTATTAACATCTAACATATACAGTTCAGAACAGATATGCAGATATATGCAAGCATTAACAGTTACTAGTTACAAGATACAGTACAAATAAAATAAAAGGGATAAAGGTGAAATAGTTACTTTACCACACATCTCCTTGATATGGTTCTGTAGTCCAACACTCACACATGCTCTGGTATGTGTGAGATCACCAGTGGAGGCTTCTCAGCATTAACTCCTAGCATGTGGCATCACAGTATATTCCAGCCTGCATGCTCTCATCACAGTCTCTCAGCATTAGTCCAGTAGTCTCATCACAAAAATCTCCTCATGGTGTTCTCTTGTAGTCCCAACACAAAATCTCCATAGCATAATCTCAGCACAGTCTCCATAGCATAATCTCCTCCCACAAACCTCTTACCTCATCTTTTATACCCTTTATGCCACCTCCCAGAATGATGTCATCGGCGGCAGCAAGTCTGATGGATTAATCCACTCAAGTCCAGATTCTTTGCAAAGAGCTGAGACCAAGTGAAATGATACAATGTTATCAGCCATATCTGATCTATCAGTGCAGACTGGACAATGCAGGTTTCTTGGATCACTCAGGGCTGTGTATGCATACAATGGAGCCCTGCTGGGATTGATACAAAGCCCTATTGTTACAAGGTTACCCTACTGATAACATACAACTAGGCTTATAGCTGCGCACATTATGAATAAATGCAGGTAGGAAGGGAGATACTATACCCAGAGATCAAAATACATCTCTGAGTTTTAGCCATATTTAAGCAGAATCATCACACCTCCCCCTTTAGATGGGGCTTGTAGGAAGTAGGGGCCTACGCCCCTCTTCTGAAAGCACCTCCGCCTCCAGCTTCTCAGGCTCTGGCCGCAAGGCTCGCTCACCTACCCCCGGGGTCCCAGCAGACTCGGGCCTTGCCAGACTCCGAGGGTGGTTGAGCGCCACGCGCCTTCAATATGTCCAGACTAGGGTCAGCTTGGACAGCATCTCTGAACTCTTGGCTGGAGTGAGACAAAAGAGAAGTGCATGTTACATAGCTGCCGGACCCTTCTGGCTCTCTAGTCTGACTAGGGACGCTTCTAAGGCCCAGGCTCTGAGCCACGTACACTTGGCTACCTCCTGCCTGTTCTGGGTCCGCTTTCTGAGTGCGGGCATCCCGTAGCTTTACACTCATGACCTCAGGCCCTTGGGATACCATTCCAGAGATCCCATTCCGGCAATCTCTGCTCTCCTGGCTACCCTTGGCCTGCTTTCTCAGGGTCTTCCCCACACTAGCCGCTAGTTGGGAGAGTTCTAGGGGGTTCTGCACCTCCCCCTTTGCTTCCAAACCTACATCCTGTTCCTCCTGTTCTTGGGTGGGTGATGGTGATACCTTGGGCAAATGACTGAGATCATGCTTCCCCAAATCATCCCCACACAATACATTGACAGGTAATACATTTGACATACCCCCTTCTTGGATCACACCTCCAGTACCCCATGCCATCTGCACTTGGGCCATGGGCATTCCTGGAATAGAACTGGACAGAAGAGACGTGTATGTCTCATACCGGCCGGACTCCTCCGGCTTCAAGGGAGTGAGGCTAGACATGGCGGTCTCAGCACCGACTGCAGGCGGTGTAGGCAACGGTTCAAGGGTCGGAACGCCTTCCACCCTTGTAGCACTCTGGCTGTGGGCTAACACCGCACTACCAGCAGTCTGTCCCTCACCTGGATCGGCCATAAGATCCCCATAGCCTACCTGACCACCTGGCACATGGTCATCAGTTGGGTGCTTATCGGATGCACTGGGCGAAATAGTAGAAGTCGCTTCCAGTGACTCAGAAGAGCTACCCTGTACACTTTCACAACAAGCATTGGCAATTACATTGACAGTACCTTCATTAACAATTGTTAATTCACCCCGGGCCTCAATGAGATCTACAGTAGACATGTTAACAAGCTGGGAGGGAGACGCCCCCGCAGATGTGGGTGTGTCTACAGACAAAGTCTCATGGGCTCCTAGCATGGGGGTGAACAAAGCATCAATAACATTTTTGCTGAGCTGGGTTGCAGGAAGTTCAGTTGCATCTTCCCTGCTCTCAGCTGATGGCAACTCATTAGCATTTACACTTACACTTACTGCCATGGGGAGTATCTCAGAGGGGGGGTTACGGGCCCTCTCTGCAGATATGACAGACACATTATCAACATTAGTCATAGACAGTTTATCACAGTAAATTGGGTTGCTCCCCACCCCATATTGGGACATCATAGGTCCTAAATCAGTTCCCAACAGTACATTAGCAGGCAAATCAGTCAATAGTCCCACAGTCCGCATTCCTTTTCCCGCACCCCCCGTCCAGATACACAGATGGGCCACCTGCTGTGGCTTGGGAAGCAGGGAAGTTCACAGGGCGGTTGGGGCACTCCTCCTTGAAATGTCCTGTCTGGTTACAGGCATGGCCCCGCCACACCTCCCATTGGGGTTTGGGGAAGGTCACTAGGATGCCCAGAGTTCTTGGGACAGGGGAGGGACCACCCGGGGCATAGTTTGTCTCACCCGACCTGACGACAGACGGCTGTGGTGAACTCTGGCCTGGCTTCTCCTTCCAACTTGCGGGTCTCTGCAGGGTTGTTGGAGTTTGCACATGGGCGGTTTGTGCCCGCTGGGAGATTTCCCCGCCTCTTCAGCTCAAGCTGATACTCCCTCTCAGCCTGTCGCTCAGCAGCCTTCCTCTCTCTCTCTGCCTGTTGCTCAGCAGCCTGTCATTCTTGTTCTTGTTCTACAGCTTCCAGAAAACGGTCCAACACCTGCAGGTATGTGTTAGGGTTACTGGTGCCTACTTGCTGTAGGGCCATTTGCCAGTATGAAACCATTTCCCAAAGGCTGGGGCTACTGGTCCCTCCTGGTGAAGTAATCCTTGGGACCGGGCTGCTTGCTGCACTTCCTGGCCTAGCCCCAAAATCAGGACTCTGCATAGCTGTGGTTGCCTCCATTTCAGCCATACGCTCAGGATCTCCAAAAGCCTGGTTCAGCAGTTCTGGAGATCTGCTTCTGAGCCCACTAGCCATCCACTGGTATTTGCCAAATAAAAGATAGGATAGAATACAAAGAGTAAGGGAGGGGAACAGCACTGTATCAAACTTTCACTGTATCTTAATGCTTGCTTTAATACTGAGCTTGTCTCATAGGATTACCATAATCCCCAGCATGTGAGTGATAAAGGTCACCAACACACGCTGTTTATCCTAAGATCCCACTACGCTGCCACCAATGTGAAAGATCCTCAGTGCGCCAACACCGCTGTGGCCCCACCTGACTTTTCTTTCATATAAAAACCACACTCACCGCCAGTGAATGTTGGGTTCACCAGATAAATACAAGACAAGCTTTCTAAATTTTATATATTTATTAACCCCTAAATGGGTCGGTATTAACATCTAACATATACAGTTCAGAACAGATATGCAGATATATGCAAGCATTAACAGTTACTAGTTACAAGATACAGTACAAATAAAATAAAAGGGATAAAGGTGAAATAGTTACTTTACCACACATCTCCTTGATGTGGTTCTGTAGTCCAACACTCACACATGCTCTGGTATGTGTGAGATCACCAGTGGAGGCTTCTCAGCATTAACTCCTAGCATGTGGCATCACAGTATATTCCAGCCTGCATGCTCTCATCACAGTCTCTCAGCATTAGTCCAGTAGTCTCATCACAAAAATCTCCTCATGGTGTTCTCTTGTAGTCCCAACACAAAATCTCCATAGCATAATCTCAGCACAGTCTCCATAGCATAATCTCCTCCCACAAACCTCTTACCTCATCTTTTATACCCTTTATGCCACCTCCCAGAATGAGGTCATCGGCGGCAGCAAGTCTGATGGATTGATCCACTCAAGTCCAGATTCTTTGCAAAGAGCTGAGACCAAGTGAAATGATACAATGTTATCAGCCATATCTGATCTATCAGTGCAGACTGGACAATGCAGGTTTCTTGGATCACTCAGGGCTGTGTATGCATACAATGGAGCCCTGCTGGGATTGATACAAAGCTCTATTGTTACAAGGTTACCCTACTGATAACATACAACTAGGCTTATAGCTGCGCACATTATGAATAAATGCAGGTAGGAAGGGAGATACTATACCCAGAGATCAAAATACATCTCTGAGTTTTAGCCATATTTAAGCAGAATCATCACAAGCATGCTCAACAAAGAGACTCCACGGCCTCCACCACCCATCTACCAGAAAAAAAAAAGGAAGATATGTAGCTTCTGTCCATCTTCTTGTGACAATAAAACAAATCTGACATGTGCTGGGTGTGCAAAATATCTTTGTAAAGGGCATGTGTTTTATTATTGTGCTCAATGTAGAAATGAATGAACCTGTTTCTAAACTTTTTATAGATAAAAAAAAAAAACTGACATTTTCGTTATTTTTCATTTGTTGTTTTATAAAATATGTTAAGACAAAGTTATATTTAGTTAGATTTAAAGTTATAGTAAGTTAAAATAAGCATGTTTGTTATTTGTGTGCAGAATGCTATAAAGCGAACATAATTGCAAACAGCCCGTGTAACCTTTTTTTGAAAAAAAAAAATAAAAATTAAGTTTTAATTTAATTTTTCATTTGTTTATGATCAACCATGTTCACATACAGTTTAATCATGAAATAGGTATTAGAAAAAAACACTTACAGTAGCTAAAATCAACATTTTAATAGGTCGGGTCATATTGACCCAAAACAGTACAAGTATACTCCGACTCCGATCTGTGCTGGAGATGTCTAGCTCACAGTGGCTCTCTTTCTCTTTTGGTGGTTCTGCTCAGGAATCTTCTGGAATGATGTTCAACCCATTACTAGACAGCTCACCTCTCCGACGTTCGAGATCACACCGTCCATGGTCCTTTTTTCCCTTCCTTCAGCTCAATATCGCCCATCACCCGCTCTAATCATGTCGCTTTTCTATTGTCGGCGGCTATTTCCTTGATCGCACGCAGATGGTTAAGCACTGACCCTCCGACCAGAATTGAATGGGTTGAAAAAGTCAATCAGATTGCTCGCTTTGAGGAGCTTTCTAGCTGGAAATCCAGGTCTCACTCCAAATTCCTTAAGACCTGGTCTCCTTGGAGAAGTTTGAAGATGTGAGTCTGCACCTTCCCCTCCCTCCGCAACCCCTCCCTTTTTTTTTCTTTTTCCTTTTCCCTCCCTGTATCCTCCCTTCATATTTCCCCGCCCCCTGTCCATGCTCTTGCTCCAACAGCGTCCCTCATCATCTAGGCTCCCTCTTTATGCTTTATGCCCTCCTCTCTCCAACCCCCTTCTCACTCCTACCCTCCCCTTACTAGCAATCTTCCTTTATTCTCTCCTCCTTACTTGCTTCCTTCCTTCTCTTCTTTGTTCTCTGATTCTTTGTACTTTTCTTCTTCTTTCCCCCCTCCATTCCTCCGCCTCCTTCTTCTTTCTGTCTTCCTCTTCTTCTTTCCCTGTCCTTCTCTTGTTTGCTTTTTCTTTCTCCCTCTTTATTCTCTTTATTCTCACATATATTAATCCATACTCTCTCTACCCAACATATTGATACTTATTGGTTTCAATGATCTGTTGCCGAGAAATGCACCAGTTTCTCTTCCTTTCTTATCTTCCTACTTATTGCCACATAGTGGCCATGAGACTATGGTTGCTAATGCAACTGTTTCCACAGATACCCTTTACTCTGTATTGTTTTGTAATTGTTGCTCCTGTTTTCTGTAATTCTGTGTAATGTTAATAAAAAAACATTAATTAAAAAAAACTTGCAAAATAAGCATTAGCAGACAAATACTGTACTTTCAAAAGACCTTAACCCAAAATTGAAAAAAAAATATATATATTCAGTATTGCTCAGTGTTGTTTGAAACTTGTTAACTTATTCAAATTCTTTAGAGATTAAATGTGAAGAAACATACGTGAAATCACACAGTTGAGATACTAATACAAAAGATTCAAGGCTACATAAGCTTTTACAGTGATACAGCTTAGTATTAGCATGCACTAATGTTCCAGAATACACAATACTTTCAGCTTAAATGAAAAGTAATTACATTAATGTACTTAACAAATAGCACAACATTAAAGAGGACCTTTGACCACCTTCACCAAATCCAACTCTTTGCATTCTTTAATAGGTTCCACTCCACTGATTCTATTGTATATGGAACTTTTTCTCTAGTCTCTACCATTCCTGATCAATAGAGATGGGACTTGTACCAAGCTGGGTTCGACCCAAATATTCCAAATTGTTTCGAACAGAACAAATGGAAATTCATCTTGGGTGAACTAAAATTACTGCCACATTATACTCTGTGGTCTCTTCAGATTCCACAGTATAACAGTTGGAGGCCAAAGGGAGGTTAAAAAAAAAAAAGAAAAACATTCATACTCATCTTTCCTTAGCTCTTTTGGGCCTCCTCGCAACATTCGCTCTCATGGTAATGTTATGTGCCCAGGGTCACCACTGTTGGGCAAACAAAAGTCACATGGGAACGCCAAGCCGCATGATACTGGGCGTACCCATGTCACCTCTGAGGCCCAATCACAATCTTCAGCGGTGGCCCTGGGGGCATAACTTCACCAAGGAGGCAGAGAGAGAGAGAGAGAGAGCTCCGGATGCTGCAAGGAGGCCCAAAAGAGGTAAGAAAAGGTGAGTATGAGTGTTTTTTTTATTCTTACGTATCCCCTGGGCCTCCACCTATTATACTCTGGGGTCTGAAGAGACTTTCACTTTTCCATAACTTAAGTTGTTTTGCCATAGAGAGCTAGAAACTGGAAATATATGTTCCTAGGAGCCCTGACTGTATTCTGCACTATGTTTTAAGCCAATTTAAGCAGTGGTTCATACAAAATTTTTTCAACCTGAAACAAATCTCGGACCAAACCCGAAAGAAAACAAATATTGAGAGGTTCGACCAGCTCTACTGCATTCTCTCTTTTCACTATACGGTAAGTCCACATAGCAGTGTTTCAGGGCCAATGGATTTCTATAGTGCCATTTCTCATTAACTCTTCCTATCAAATTACTTTTCTGAACTCCTGTTTGAAATGTCCAGAGCAGAACAAGACCTTACAGGGATGTCTTTCTTTACTTTAACTCTTGAAATGTCCAGATATGTGTATCACAAGTTAACCATCTGTTCTAAAAGCAAGATGATTCATGATACGTGTGAAAAAAGGGCTTTTTACTTAACTCCCAATATTTGTTTACTTCAGTTTATTGTAGATATTTGATTCAGGCTGAAAGACCTTTCCATTAGAAATTACAGAAATTCTTCATCTTTGCCAAGCAATACTACTACTATTACTAATATTACTACCACCACCAGAAGACACGAAAAAGTGAAAAACACACATAGAAAATGTAATACCTCCTGAAATCAGATAATGTATTCGGTAAGACTTTATTTTAGACATAAAAATTATATATCAGAGACTCAGAGAATTACAGTTAAAAAAGCATAAGTAGTCCTAATTCTTAAAAAAGACCCAGACCAGGTCTACCCACATGGCTGTACAAAAAAGAACAGGCAACCAGCTTTCCATGCATCTCCAACCTATTGCACAAGATAGACGCTCATGCAAACGGCAAACAACTAAAGTTCATACAGCACATTAGTGAAATATCAATATTGAAAAGCTTTATTTAATCTATGAAACTGAGCATCTTATATGTTCGAATACATAGTGTGGTAAAGTGTACGGCAAAGTCCTGGACGGGGTGTATATCTCGCCTGGTTTCCTCAGCCAGGTGAGATAGAGGAAATCCAGGATTTAGCTTGCTCTAGCAGACCATAGTCTGCTAGCGTTTTTCATTATAATATATGGGCTGGTTTTTCTGGACTGGAGGGCAGGATTGGTAGTGGGTACTCTCCAGTCCACACCCCAGTCTACTTCGGGATTTGCCTCCCCTAACCCCAGGTGAGGTTTCCTGTGGGTTTTTGATTGAGGAAGGAAGATCAACACAAAAGGCGAGCTCTGGTATACTGCAGGGGAGAGAAAGACCAAACGCTCCTGGAGGTGAGCGTTTACACTGGACTGCTGTGCTCACTATGTTATGGTTACCTGCATGAGGACAGTGAGGTACGCTGTTGTTAGCTAGCGTCGGACAGGCCTAGACATTTATTTTGTTTGGACACTTTTGTTTTGTGCTGGAATTGCCACAAATAAAGCTCTATCACCGTTTTAAGTAACCTGCTGTGTGTGAACTTGGTCATTGCCGCCCCACTGTGCGTGCTGATCCCTACAATTGGTGGAGAATGCGGGCAGTGTGTTGCTAGGGGAAACGGCATGACAAACCAAGTGAGAGCTAAGTATTGCAGACTTTAAAAACCCAGAAGTGAATGTCTTGGGTGAAAGCTTCTGCTGCTTTGCAAGGCCCATCCAGCACAATGGAGGAAGTAATAAAGCAGCTGGTGCAGGCTAACCTGAGACATGAAAAGTCCATGGAGCAGCAACAGAAGTTCCATGCCGAGGCCCTACAAGCCCAGCAACAAACACAGCTGCAGTTCAATATGCAGCAACAACAGGCCATGGCGCAGCAACAACAGGCCCTAGCTCAGCAACAGGAAACCAATCGCCTGCTGACGGAACAGATTGCTGCGCTCAGAGAGACGGCCATGTCTCAGCCCCAATGGGTGGAGGTAAGCCCACCGGAGACTACTAATGTGAAAAGGGCTGTACAGCGGGCCATACAAAAAATGACACCTGACGATGATGTCGAGGCCTACCTCACTGTGTTTGAGAGAGTGGCGGAGAGAGAGAGGCTACCAGCTACAGAATGGGTAGAGGTGGTCGCGCCGTTTCTGTCAGGAGAACCGCAAAAGACCTACTATGACCTCAGGGAGCAGGATGTCCGGGACTATGCAAAGTTAAAAATGGAGATCCTTGCTCGCCTTGTTGTTACGCTAGCTGTTCTTGCCAGGAGAGTGCATAATTGGAGCTACACCCTGGACAAACCTGCCCAGTCTCAGATGCATGACCTGATTCACCTGGTGAGAAAGTGGCTGGAACCAGAGTCCTCTACACCAGCTCAAATCGTGGAGAAGGTGGTGGTCGACCATTTCTTCAGGACCCTCCCAGCAGAGCTACAACGGTGGGTTGGACATGGAGACCCCAAGACCGCGGAACAGCTCGTTAACCTGGTGGAAAGATACCTGGCAACCAAGGATTACCTCCATGACACCCCTGCAGCTCCGACACCTCCCAGGATGGCCCGACCCGTGACATCTGTGGGTAAGAGAGTTTCAGCTGGAGGTGGGTGGACAAGAGGTAGCAGGGCTCTGGAGCATGGCAGAGGGCAAAAGATTGAACCTGAACCCCAGAGGCCCTCTGGTCTTAAAAAGGACCCTCTTCCTAGGAGGCCCGGGACTCCCCAGTGCTGGAGGTGCCATGAGTGGGGACATATAGCTGTCTATTGCCCCCTTACCTCATAACCCATGGAGTGTGACGCTAATCGGCGACAGTCACTGTTTGCAGAGTCTGTGTGTGCAGCCCTTCCAGGGTCAGGGACTGAGCCCCATGTATTCCTGATAAAGGTAAATAACCGCTCTGTGAAGGCCCTTCTGGACTCAGGTACCCTGGTGACTTTAGTTCGGGCCAGCCTTGTGGCTAGGGACTATGTGCCAGGCAAACAAGTGAAAGTACTCTGCATTCATGGGGATAATATTGCTTACCCTGTAGCCTCAATCTGTTTGGAAACCCCATCTGGGGCTGTGACCTATGAAGTTGGGGTTGTAAAAAGACTAATGTATGAAGTTATACTAGGCCGTGATTCCCCGTTATTTTGGGAGTTGTGGAAAACGGGTAACACTTCTGCTGCCAGTGAAGAAACTCCAGCAGAATATGTACCTTCCCCGGTAAATAGTGGTACTGATAAGAGGCAAAGTGGAAATGTGAGTGTACCTGAAGTGCAGGATGACGATTACTTTCCCTTGCAGGTGTTAGCCGGGGAAGAAGAAGAAACTTCCCCATTGGGACAACAAATACTAGACTTAGAGGTGTCCCAAGGTAACTTTGGGACCAAACAAATGAGAGATCTTACTCTGACTAATGCTCGAGCCAATGTTACCGTAATAAATGGTGTACCGCAGGAACCTGAGGCTGATACAAAATTTCCACACTTTGCCATGAATGGGGATAAGGTGTACCAGGTCACCAAGATAAACAATGAAGTTGTGGAACAACTTCTGGTGCCAAAATCGTACCGCCACAGGGTGCTTGACATGGCTCATAGCCATGTACTTGGGGGTCATTTGGGGACCAAAAAAACCCGAGAGAGAGTCCTTCAGAGGTTCTTTTGGCCTGGGGTATATGAAGAAGTGAAAAGGTATTGTGAGTCATGTCCCACATGTCAGATAGATGCCCCAACGTCACACTTCCGTAGCCCCTTGGTGCCCCTTCCCATCATCGAGGTACCATTTGAGAGGATTGCAATGGACCTGGTGGGGCCCATTGTCAAATCTGCTAGGGAACACCAGTACATTCTCGTTGTGGTGGACTATGCCACTCGGTACCCAGAGGCAGTACCCTTAAGGAGCATGACTTCTAAAAATATTGCCCGAGAGTTATTTTACATGTTCTCTCGCACCGGGCTCTCTAAAGAAGTCCTTACTGACCAGGGTACGCCCTTTATGTCAAAGGTCATGAAGGAGCTGTGCAAATTATTTAAACTCAGGCACATTCATACATCAGTATACCACCCACAAACGGATGGGTTAGTGGAAAGGTTTAACAAAACCCTAAAACATATGTTAAAAAAGGTTGTAGAAAGGGATGGTTGGAACTGGGACTATCTGTTACCCTACCTAATCTTCTCCATAAGAGAGGTACCCCAGGCATCTACAGGGTTTTCACCCTTTGAGCTAGTTTATGGCCGACATCCAAGGGGTTTGTTGGACATCGCCAAGGAAACCTGGGAGACCGAGGCAAACCCTTATAAAAGTGTGGTTGAACACGTCGCCCAGATGCAGGATAGAATAGTGACAGTGATGCCAATTGTCAAGGAACATATGCAAAGAGCTCAGAAGGCCCAAAGCAGAATTTATAATAGATCTGCTAGGCTGAGGGTCTTTAATCCTGGGGACAGGGTCCTGGTTCTAATACCTACCATCGAAAGTAAATTTCTGTCAAAGTGGCAGGGTCCCTATGAGATTGTAGAAAGAATAAGTGAGGTGAACTACAAGGTGCATCAACCAGGCAAGAGAAAACCCTTCCCGGTCTACCACATAAACCTGATCAAGCCGTGGAAAGATCGGGAGTCGTTAGTAGCCACCCAGGATGTGGCTAAAGAGGTGGTACCGCCAGTTCCCCCAGTAAGGATAGGTGAGGCACTGTCAGGGCACCAGAAGCAGGAGGCAAGGGAATTTTTACAGGAAAAAAGGCGCAAGTTTTCTGACTTACCAGGCCATACTCACCTGATAAAAGATCATATTAAGACTGAGCCTAACCATAGAGTGAACCTGAAGCCGTACCGCATACCAGAAGCCCGCAGGCAGGCGGTATCCTCTGAGGTCAAACATATGCTTGAGCTAGGTGTTATTGAGGAATCTGTCAGTGAGTGGTCAAGTCCCATTGTACTAATCCCAGAGCCTAATGGGACATGGAGGTTCTGTAATGACTTCAGAAAATTAAATGAAGTATCAAAGTTTGATGCTTACCCCATGCCCCAAATAGATGAACTAATTGAGAGTCTTGGGAGGGCAAGATATATTACAACACTTGACCTTACAAAAGGTTATTGGCAGATTCCACTATCTGATGAGGCTAAGGAAAAAACTGCATTCTCCACATCAGAAGGCCTGTTCCAGTATGTAGTGATGCCATTCGGGTTACATGGGGCCCTGGCTACATTCCAGAGGCTGATGGACCTGATCTTAAGACCACATCGAGATTATGCGGCTGCTTACCTGGATGATGTGGTCATTTTTTCGTCTGACTGGAGAAGTCACCTCTGTAAGGTACAGGCAGTGTTGGACTCCATCAGTGATGCGGGCCTAACTATAAACGAAGAGAAGTGTGCAGTGGGTCTAGAGGAGGCAAGATACCTGGGGTACATAATTGGAAAGGGCTTGGTAAAACCCCAGATCAACAAGGTTGAGGCAATACAAAACTGGCCTAGACCCCTAACAAAAAAACAGGTCAGAGTCTTCCTTGGCATAACCGGGTATTGCTGTCGGTTTGTGCCCAATTTTGCCGCTATGGCTTCCCCACTGACAGACTTGACAAAGGGTGGTAAGTCCGTAATGATAAAGTGGACTCCAGAGGCAGAAAAAGCTTTTCAGAGCCTAAAATCGGCCCTGTGTGAACAACCCGTATTTATCTCCCCAGATTTTAAAAAGCAATTCCTGGTCCAGACGGACGCGTCTGATACAGGTTTGGGAGCGGTCCTGTCACAAGTGGTAAATGGGGAAGAACACCCAGTGATGTACCTGAGCAGAAAACTGACCCCTGCAGAAGAAAACTATGCCATAGTGGAAAGGGAATGTTTGGCTGTCAAGTGGGCGTTAGAATCCCTGAGGTATTATCTGCTGGGTAGACAGTTCGTGTTGGTGACCGACCATGCTCCTCTAGCATGGATGAAGCAAAATAAGGAGAGAAACGCAAGAATAACCCGGTGGTTTCTCTCCTTACAGAATTTCAGTTTCAAGGTGGAGCATAGGCCTGGGAAATTACAAGGTAATGCAGACGCCTTATCCAGAACTTACTGTATGTTCAGTGGAAGTGCCCAGACCTCTGGTCTGGAGAAGAGGGGGGGATATGTGGTAAAGTGTATGGCAAAGTCCTGGACGGGGTGTATATCTCGCCTGGTTTCCTCAACCAGGTGAGATAGAGGAAATCCAGGGTTTAGCTTGCTCTAGCAGACCATAGTCTGCTAGCGTTTTTCATTATAATATATGGTCTGGTTTTTCTGGACTGGAGGGCAGGATTGGTAGTGGGTACTCTCCAGTCCACACCCCAGTCTACTTCGGGATTTGCCTCCCCTAACCCCAGGTGAGGTTTCCTGTGGGTTTTTGATTGAGGAAGGAAGCTCAACACAAAAGGCGAGCTCTGGTATACTGCAGGGGAGAGAAAGACCAAACGCTCCTGGAGGTGAGCGTTTACACTGGACTGCTGTGCTCACTATGTTATGGTTACCTGCATGAGGACAGTGAGGTACGCTGTTGTTAGCTAGCGCAGGACAGGCCTAGACATGTATTTTGTTTGGACACTTTTGTTTTGTGCTGGAATTGCCACAAATAAAGCTCTATCACCGTTTTAAGTAACCTGCTGTGTGTGAACTTGGTTATTGCCGCCCCACTGTGCGTGCTGATCCCTACAATAGGCATTGTTTTTCACTGTTCAATGGATATTAGACTAATATTAGATATAAAAAAAAATATATAAATTTTGCAGTACATCAGAAATAGCAAGTAACACAATAGAGAATAATGCAGTATCAAATAAAAGTATAACATTCAAAGTGACCATAAAAAGTACATAATCACACACAGCTTCCCCTGACACGGGGTTTGAGCTATTTACAGCCAAGACTATCAAGTCTATCAGTGTTTCTTGTCTGCAACAAATCCCCTGAAGAGCATCCACTAAATGGGTATGAAACGCGTTGGCTTGGAGAATTTAATAGTGCTTAATAGGGAAAATTGTGGGACCGTCCTTGTTAGGGAGGGATCTTATTTTGGGGCCTAGGTTAATTACAGGGCTGACCCCCTCTCAGAGCCCCACAGTGGCTCCAATTTTAAATGGAGAGCTCCACCTCTGTATCCCATTAGACAACCCGTATGGTAAGATTGTTCCATTTTTTTTATGGATTTGGTTTTTGTTTTTGGGACTCGGTATCTTAATGTTTTCACTATTACAATAAATGTTAAGTTTTAATAATTATAGCGATCCCTGCTTATAGTTTTGCATAAAAAGTACATACTACACCACATATTTTCTGGATGATTATTTATTTAGCTTTCCATTGTGCTCAAATATAGTAGAGGGGTCAATGTCACTAACTGGTATACTAGAGAAGATGGCTAGGGCACACATACAAAATAAAAATCCCCATTAGTGGCATCCACATGGTATAATGTTCTATTGGTGTCTCCACACAATAAAATGGGGCATTATATTGTGTGGGGGACACTAACTTGACATTATACTTTATGAGGGGTTTTAAGGAATATTATACTGTGTGGGGGCAATGGCAGTCAATTATATTGTATAGGGGCACTAAGGAGCATTATACTGTGTGGGGCTACAGTTAATTCCCCATTAGTGCCATAAGACGTATGGATTTTTTTAGCAAGGTTTTATCTTTCTAAAAAGTGCATCTTATAGTCTGAGAAAAAATGATCATTGTTATCCCCCAAATTAAAATATAAATAAACCCTGCAAACAATCATGTAGAAGAAAGCTCACACACATTGCTTGCTTTTTTAGGGGCCTGCTTAGTCCATCCTTAAAAGATCCAAGGTCATATAGTGTATAACCCTTAAGTGATTAACAATAACTACCATGTTTATCTTTGTAAAATGTGTCTATATAAATGCATTATTACAAAAAAAATACAATAAACTTTGTCGTACATATATCAAAAGAAGGAACAGAAATAACAAAATATCAAATACTGAAAATGTATTTTATGCTCTGTGCATTGTGCCACATGGGAAATGTTCTAATAGTCTTCCTGCTGGCAACAAGCATGATAATGTAGAACTGTGATTCACATAACTATGTCTAATTGGACATAGATAAATAGATAAAAACAAAGAGCTCCGCATATATCAATCTTTACAAACACACAAGCATCATTATTTCTAAAAATGTAACTGAAATATTCCTGTTTAATATTGAAAACAGTAGGAGTTGTGAAATCAAGATATATTATCTTACCAGCATTCTCTTTGTCACTGCTAATCATTAATATTAGGATAGGCCATAAATATGTGATCGTTGGGAGACCAAGAGTCAGCCCCACACCGAACAGCTGTACAGGACTGCTTACAAGGACTGTACTATACACAACACTGGGCTGTAAGCAAATAGCTCCGGTCCCTGTATAGGGGCTGGTCTCCGATACTGCCTGTCATCTCCCATTTTGACTTCTGGCCTACTTCAAGGGGCCTGAAGAGAACGCCAAAGGACCATTGGCTGCCTCCACAGAGTCCAAGAGAGGTAAGTAACTGTTTCTAATGTTTACTCACCTCCTCTGAGCCTCTGGTGTCTGGAAAAAAATTTTAAAAATTTGTAACAAACTTGGCTTATTACAAACTGGTTGGCTCCATCACCAGTGATGATGCTGCTGCTCTCTATGATCAATCATTGCAGTGTGGGACAGTAAATTAAACAGCTGGGTTTTCGTACATACTGTCAAGTATGGCAGGCTGTGTGCTTTCTACCCAGCTTTCACTGAGGAGATGCCTTTCAGTCACATGTCTGACCAGGAGGTCCCTCTCCTCTCCTCAACATTCACTACTCTACTGCCTCTTCCAGCACTACCACTGCAAGTAGCTGAAGTGGCAGCACCATTCACTGCCAATACAGTCGAGTGAACATAAAGAAACATGGTACAGATTTAGCATCGGGCCCCTCCTAATATGACAATTCTTACATACTGCCCCAACCTGATACACATCAGAAAACATGACTTAAGAGGACACTGAGGGTAGGCTTGCAACATGCCCGAGGGTCTTAGGAGGCTCAAATAGTGTATCTTCCCAGTGAGGCAACATTAAACAATGCATTATAGCTAGTGCACTTGGTACAGATTTAACACTGAGCCCCTTGTAATTTGACAAATTTTTATTTGCTGCACCAACCTGATGCACATCAAAAAACAACCAGGTTTTAGTCAAACCAGGACTGTGCCTTTTCTTCAGCAGATACCCTGAGCCTAGAGCCCATCAACTTCTAGTTCAGCAGATTGGATCAGTGGCAAGTATTGTCTCAGTTTGCCATTGGCATACTGCAGAGGCGTAGCTAGGGGTTCAGCACAGGGGGGCGAACATGTCCAAGTGGGCCCCCAACTTGGACATGTTCGTATACCGATACTATCAGTATACGGTGAGCGTATAGTGGTATATAGCGGCTCTACACAGGGCTCTGCAGACGATTTAGGTGAATACAGGGCAGTAACATTTAGTGACTTACAGGTGACGTCTCTGACTAATCGTTAACATTCCCCATCTCTTTTATCTGGACGGCCATGACCACTTCTTCCAGTCTCTGTAAAGTTTGCAACACAGACATCTTTAGCTCCTCACTTTTCCAGGCACCTGACCCACATTGTCCTCACCTACACAAAGCCCCCATCCTGCCGCTACCCCAATTATAAAATATATAATATAACCCCCAATAATGAACAATACTCCCAAGTACATCTTCAAACTAATAACTTCCCTCTGCACCCCCTGTAAATAGTTCCCCTTATTAATAATGTCCCAGGTGTTTCCTAATTAAAAAGGAAAAAAAAAAAAAAAAAGGGAAAAAAAAAATTATTAGGGTTCCAATACCCGGGACAACCAGGAACAGCTCTTTGAATGAATCATGGTACCTGTGTAAGCGTTGTGACCCCTTCTCTGTTTACATAGTGTCATCCATCTCATTGCGGCCTTGTAATGTAACTACAGCCTCGTCCTATACACGTCAATATGTGACAAGGCTGTAATTACATCACACGGTCACTATATAGAAACAGCGTGAAAAGCGCTGCGGGAAAAACCACAATGTTACCGCCGCGGTTTTTCCTGAAGTGCTTTTTTTGCTGCAGCCCGGTATGTGGGGCCTTAGTCTTAATAAAGCCCAAGTGCCACCTTAAGTAAATTAATTGACCCTCATATTATGCCCCTGATTCCCCCTGACATAAATACTGCACCTCTAATGACCACTTATATCAATGACCACCCCCTTATGTTCATAATGCCTCCTAATATAAATGATGCCCCCTAATGGCCCCTTATATAAATAACCTCCCCCCTTGTATTCATAATGCCCCCCAATAACCCTTATATAAATGATCCCCCCATCATCATAATGCCCTTTAATGAATCCTCCCTTTATAGTTAGTTATATTTCCCCCTCCTAACCACCCCTCATACTATTACATACCTCCCAACTTTCAAAGGACAGAAAGAGGGACAAAATATGCTACGCACGCCACTGCAAATTTAGCTCCACCCACTTCTACGTTGACTTCGCCCATTCTCATTTATTTTTCCATGTGCCCCCACATAGTATAATGCCCTACAGTAACCCTAACATTATATGCCCCCACATTATAATATTCTCCTCCAATTGCCCCACAGTATTAAGTTCCTCTCCTCGTGCCCCAGTTTAAACTGGCGGAAACTAGAGGGGGATATTAAACTGGGGCAGCTGGAGGGGGACATTAAACTGGGGCAGCTGGAGGGTGACATTAAACAGTGGGGGCAGTTGGAGGGTGACATTAAACTATGGGGCAGCTGGAGGGTGACATTAAACATTGGGGGTAGTTGGAGGGGGATATTAAACTGGGGGTAACTAGAGACAGACATGTCCCCCTCCAGCTACCCCCACACGATTTAATGTCCTCCTCCAGTTGCTCTCAATTTAATGTCACCCTCCATCTGCCCCCAGTTTAATGTCCCCCTTTATCTGACACCATCTTAATGTCCACCTTCATCTGTAACCAGTTTAATGTCTCCCTTTATCTGCCATCAATCTAATTTCCCCTCTTCATCTGTCACCAGCTTAATGCCCCCTTCATCTGCCCCAGTTTAATTGCCCCCTCCATCTACCACCAGCTTAATGTCACCCTTTATCTGCCAGCAGTTTAGCTGCCCCTTCATCTGCCTTCAGTTTAACTGGGCTCTACATATGCCCCCAGTTCCTCCCTCTTCCTCACAAATACTGTCTCTCTGTCTCTTCGATCACTCTCTGTTCCCAGCTTTCTGTGTAACATCACACTGTCCCGCAGTATCCAGAATAGCTCCACCCACACAAGAGTCTGATCACATGATCATGACGTCATCAAAGGTCCTTTAGCCCACTAGAATTTAGCATCTACCATTTAGCCTTTACACTACCCTAATAAAGTTTGTTAACAGCAAAACACTTCAGGGGCATAGCAGGACAAACTGTAAGCTATCCGGGACTGTGGGACAGCTGTGTAAAATCGGGACTGCCCCACTGGGAGCTATGCTGTTAATATCCCCCCCCCCAAAAAAGTCATACTCACCTAGCTGCGATCCTGATGAATGGAGCCAACAGTTCCTCCCTGTCCACGCACAGGATGTTGTGACGTCATCGTGCCACCCCTGCTGAGAAGCAGAACATCGTCTGTGGACTCAGCGTCTTGTAAACCGCAGGCCTGTATTGGCTTGCGGTTTACAATGCTGTTAAGTTGCAGACACTGATCTAGTTACAAATAAAGGATGTATTAATGGCGGCCCCGGGGTAGGCCCCAGAGAGTCAGTGGGCCGGGGGCAGCCGCCCCTTCTGCCCCCCCCCTGCTAGCTACGCCTCTGGCATACTGTCTTGTCCACTCCCCACTGTACTGTCAGAAAGTGTATTCAAGTAGATTGAAAGTGCATTGTCTTTTATAAGTGTGGAAAATATTATATCTGTGGAAATTAATCAGTCATGGGTCCATGAGAATTTTCACACACATCTGTCTGATGCCATTAAATAGATCTGCCTTTGCTAACAGTGGGGACTGGCTATTTATCACTAACTTAATGATGCTATTGACACTTTGTGTCAGTCCATTATGGTACATACTGTAGAGCTGCTTCTACAACACATCTGTTTACAGATTAAAAGTTGATTTTCTCAGTAACCAGATTGAATATTGACACGACATATAAGTAGTTTAGAAGGGATTTTGGTGGTGGTAGACTTCCCTGGCGACTTTCTCAGAAAAAGCCTCAGAAAATGCTAATTCCATTCCTGAAAATTATACTTGGCTCGTGCATAGTATTTGAGAGATCCATGGGTGTTTTCATACAGTCTGAGGGAGGTCCTGTGCAGCAGTGGTTATTGGATGCTCAGGAATCTGTACAGAAAATTACTCTTTGAGCTTGCATGTCAAATAGCTGAATTACTGTATGGCTTTAGTAAATTTTAAGAATTACACTATTTTAATTTATTTCTCTAGTTCCATAAAATACAATAGACTTCATTGACCTAGAAGCTTAACACTGGTCACAATAGAATTATTAAACTGTAATCTATTGCCAACACAAATCTTACTAATTAACAAACCATTTAACATTAAGCTTAAGGTCAAGGAAGTAAATAAAACAAGTCTATGCTGAAATATTATCCAGTGTTGCTTATATCAAAGTCAGTGTTTATGAAGTAAAGGTTCAGTCTCTGTGGATTAGATGCTGATATTTATACTGAAATGTCACCTGAGCATGAACACAATTTGAGTACAAAGCAGCATGTTCTATCAAATCTGCTAAAACTAAATATTCCTTTAAGCCTTGTTTTATTTGGAATTCAAAATTTCTCTCTTACTGTTTCCCTCTGTCATTGTCTACATATATTATGTACTCTAGATATTGTCCAAGACCATGAAAAAATGTGTTTCATTGATTCATAGGTGTAACTGGAAGCTCTTGGTCCCCAATGCAGAAATCTATAACAGGGACACTTAAAGCGGATCTTTCACCACCTCTACTAATTCAAGTTCTTACCATCATGTTAATAGACGCTGCTCCACTGATTCTAGCACAATTTGAATTTTTTCTCTAGCCTCTACCATTCTGGGGCAACAAGTGCAGTTATTTTTGGTGCCTGATGTTCTATTTAAGCTCTGTAATGTCAGAAGGGCAGTGTCAGGCAGGGGGTGTGATTCAGAGCACCAATCAGAGCCAGCCAGTGTCAGTGCTCAGATTCACATCAGTTGTCTGCTCCTGCCTGACATTGCCCTTCAGGCAGTACAGAACTTTATTAGCATATCAGGCACCAAAAATAATAGCATCGATTGGTCGGGAACCATGGGGCCTAGAGAAAAATTCTTACAATGTAAGAAATGTCTTCTATGTACTTGTATCTACTTCTGGCTGCTTGTGTGATTACAGATGGGATATTATTCACAGACAGCAAGCAGCTTTCCTGACTGTGCTCATAGATTTTTTTTCCCTGTGTTTTAGCTGCCTATATGCGTGAATTTGCAGACCAGTACTTCTGAATCTCCTATATGATATTTAGGCTTTTCTCAGTTATTTCTTTGCTATTGTAAAGTTACTCCTGGTAGAATTACATGTAAATAAACTAGTATTAGTGATAAAGGATAAGGAAAATAGCAGATTGCTCCTTACTGTATACACCCACAGCCCTATAAACAAATGCAAAATGTGCTGCAGCCATAATGTGACTATTAGCAGCAGGAAAACTGATAGGACATCATGTATGCTGGCTTATATAGTTATATAACAGACTGGCCAGCAGGACTCTGCACATATTTAAAATGTTCATGAAAATTCAAGTACCCTTTTAATAATACATTGAAAATGTTGTCAATATTATTATATTGGTTCTGCTAGCAGGTCAAGATAAGAACTCACACACATAAATCCAATGTACAATCGATACACAAAATAAATAGATAAATAGCATTATTAAAGCATCACAGTGTAGTTTGTTAAGTGTTTGTAAGTGCTGTTTCATAGAAATCACAAAAGAATAATGGGGGAGAATTATTATTAGGGGAATTATTGAAATCTGTTTTGCTGGAGTCTGTATTGCATATGAAACGTTGCACAGTGTCTGGTACATCTGGTGCATCTTTAAATCTAACACTTCTGTTTTAAGAGGTTCTTCCACCATCAGACTAACCATTTCTACTTATCCACTACTTATCCACTTTTTAAAAAAGGGGTATAACAATCGATATTTTGTTACTTTTTGAGGCCAGAATTCAGACAGGCAAGTCTTGGTTAATTCCCCCAATGAGTCATGATTTCTAATGCTGTTGCATCCCTGATTTGTACATTAGTATGCAATCTGAACAACTCTTTTACTTCTATTCTAGGTTGCATTCCTACAGTGCTTTATAAACATATACCGTTTTCAGACAATGTAGTCTATAACTGACTATAAGATACACCCCAGGTTTGGGCATGAAAAATTAAGAAAATCAAATTTCCACCTACCATAGTGGTCAAATGGAGCATAAGGGTAAAGAGGTGTCACTAACTGATATGCTAGAAAAGATAAAGAGGGTTATTAGCTAATAGTTAAGGTGCAAATTCACAAGGCCCCATTCGTGGCCTCCACATGGTACAATGTCCTATTGGTGTCTCCACACTGTATAATGGGGCATTATACTGTCTGGGGGCATTAAGGAACATTATACTGGGAGGCATAAATAGGGTATTATACTATGTGGGGAGCACTACGGAGAATTATACTGTTTGGAGATCACTTACGTGGCACTATACTATATGGGGGGCACTAAGGATCATTATATTGTGTGATGGGACACTAACAAGGCATTATACTGTATGTGGGCATTAAGGAGAATTATACCGTGTGGAGGGGCACCAACATGGCATTACAGTTTATGGGGCAGTAAGGAGCTTTATACTATGTGGGGACACTAACAAGGAATTATACTGTGTAGGGGGCATTAAGGAGCATTACACTGTATATACTGTATAGGGACACTAATGGAGCATTGTACTGTGTGAGAGGCACTAAGGAGCATTACAATGTGTGGGAGCACTAGTGGGGCATTACACTGTGTGCATTAATGACTCCCACAGTATAATTACAGCCTGTAATAGAAGTCTAGCGATTACTTGATACATTACTGAATTCGTGATCAGACCTCTTGGGGTTCAAGACCTCTGGGGGGGGGGTCTAAAAATAAAAGTTTAAAAATATATATACTGTATATATAAAAAATTTAAAAATAATCAGCCTTCTTTGCCTAAAAAATAAATAAATAACACATATACATTAAGTATACCTGTGTCCGAAATTGCCCAGTCTACATATGGTCCATATGGTGAATGCTGTAAATGGAAAAAATGAAAAAGAGCAGAACCCCCATTTTTTCTGTTTTGCCTCTGATAAAGACATCAGACATTCTCCAAAATGGTATAAGTAAAAAGTACATCTGGCCCTACAAAAAAATATGCCCCCATATATCCCCATACATGGAAATATAAAAAAGTAAAAAAGTTACAGGTCTCAGAATGTAATGACTCAAAGATATATATATATATATATATATATATATATATATATATATATATATATACTTTTTTAATGGGTTAAAATGTAAAAAAATAAATAAATTTGATATCACTTAAATCGTTGCGACGCATAGAATATACAGTATTAGTGAACATTATTGAACGCATAAAAACAAAGCCCATAATAAAGTCGCACATACACAGTTTTTCTCCAATTCCACCCCATTCTGAATTTTTGCCAGTTTCCCAGTACATAGTATAGAATATTAAATAGTACCATTACAAAATACAATTTGTCATGCAAAAATTAAGGGTTCAGATGGCTTTGTGAAAGCTAAATTTAAATAATTTTTTGAAGGCGTCCATACCCACACACACAGTATCATGCTCTTTATTGCCCCCATACAGGCCCTGACAGGGTATTTTAGCATTAGTACATCACTAAAACTGCAACACAGACTGGTAGTCAAACCTGTGGCCTGCACACAAATTGTGTTGGTAACAGGGAAAATTACAGAACCCTGTTGCCACGATAGTCATTTATTCATGCTAAGGAACAGAAGTTGGTAGGTGATTAGTTTCTCCTGGCCACTTTGATTATGGAGGCAGGGGTCCAGACAGATGGTGGCCACAGTCCCCGTTCAAACCGTGGTCTGCTGATTTATCATCTTCCGTGCCCTGCACTGATTTGACAGATTAGTTTTGGGCAGGGAGGGTGAGCTTTTGCAGATGCATGCACTGCTCTCTGAACAGGAGAAGAAGTGATTTACCAGCATTTCTCCCAATCATTAAGCAACAGGTGACTTTGGACTATAAGACACATGGACGTTTTAGCAAAGGTTTTGCTTGCTAAAAAGTGTGGCTTATAGTCCCAAAAATGTATGAATTATAATTATTATATTGAATATAAGGCCACATGTAGACAGGGCCATCACTTGAGAGGGTGCTGAGGGTGAGGCTGCAACCATACCCAACTACCTTCAGGGGCCTACATAGTGTTTCTTCCCAGTACGAGGAGACCAATACTTTAAACAATGTGTAACAGTTGGGGCACCTGGAACAGATTCAACATTGGACCCCAAGAGCTTCATGTTATGCCTCTGTATTTAGAAATGGCAGATTTGTAGATTTTCGTCCTAAATTCCATACAATAAACAGCATGTTAAAGGAGTTTTTAAAAATCCAATTCACATACAGTCAATTTTTTGCTTTTGGATATTTGTAGTCAAGCAGAAGATTGGCAGGGGTATCTAAACTCATCCTGAGTACAAAATTAAAACAAAGAAATATCATGTTGCTTGAATATTTGGCACATTCTCTATTAAATTTCAAGTTAGAGAATTTAGCAGCAACAAAAAGGATTAAAGTGACCATCTATTCTTTTGATATATTTCCATATCTTAAACTTGCTTTTTGTCACCTCTGAAGTGATTGGTGGTCTCATTACGGTTGCAGTAGTACATCTCTACTTTGATATCTGTCATTCCATTACCTGTTGTACAATGCTTTAACTGCGCTGGTAGCTGGTGTCTTTGAAGTTGATAGATGCATTTTAAAACCTTTTGTTAGAATTTTACCAAGCTTACTGATTTAACATCCAAGATTTCATAAATCTAGGCCTGGGGCTTCTAGTGTAATGTGATGTTGTCAATAATAAAGTTGCTTCTAGAATCAAAATGTGAAATATTTCCAGTCACATAAAACTGTCATGTATGAAAGCTGTGGAACATTTTGATGACTTTGTTATAATGTGCACATGAAGCCAAAGAAAAAAGGATTGATGGCATCAAGAATAAAAAAGCATATGTTCACTATAGAGAATTAGGGTTAGAACAATATATGAGATGGGCTTTTTGGGACTTTAGTACTGATGACCTATCCTTATTATTGCAGGACCCACTATGCTCTGGAACCAGCTACACAGTGTATTTGCCAAACACAAAGTGCCATACACTGTGTAGTGGCTATCTATGGTTACTTCATCTACAATATCTTCTATTGATTCAAAGGGAGTCTGTCACCAGGGTGGTGAATATTAAACCAGCAACACAGCTAGATAGGTCAGGCTCTACTGAAGGTAATGCCTTTCCCCATGAAAATTTGTGCCTCCATTGCCGGGTTATTCATTTATTTCACAATATGCAAATTAGCAGACTGGAACACTGAGGGCGGCTCCATTGCTCCAAACTACCATGCCCAACAATACTCTAATTGGGTGAGCCTGGGGATGACAGACACTGTGCGTAGGAGATGTCAGGAGAGGTTCCAGGGGCCTTTGGAGGACACTGTAACAGGGTTGTCTGGGGAGGCTGGAGGAGTAGAAGGCATGTCACTGAGGTTGCTGTGGAAGCCTAGGATGGTTTGGTTCACTTTACTGTGTACTGTTTTTCAGTCCACTCTCCTGGACTTCATCTGTGCTAAAGCCTAAAACAGTGGAAGAAAAAGGGTTAAAGTGGTAACATGCCCATGAAAGTGGTGGGGGCAGGTGGCTCCACTGTTATGTGCTCTGCCACTGACTAGAAAACCCAGTACATGAATACTTGCCTGCAAAAATGGTTCTGCCATATTGCTTCTATGATAATGGTTATATACTCCCCAAACCCAGCATTCATTGGCTCCCTTGTTCACATGTGGAACTCTGGCAAATCAGGAAGCGCTTTCTCTAAACTAGCAATTGAGCTAAAGGATACAATATATTAATACATTGCATTCTTTCTTAATGGTCCAATTAGAGTCAGAGAAAGTGGTTCCTTATTGGACAAATAAACCATGTTACCCACTTTGGACCAATAATAATCCAGATTCAATTATATATTTTTGGATAGAATTAATGTAAATGCCTCATATACATACAGATGTAGTTCTTTTAAATGAAATCTGATAACATACGTAGTGTCATAACTCACAATAAAAATTGAATGCTCTTGAAAAAAGTCAAGTTAAAGAGGGCTGAACATGTTTCCTTAACTTGTTAACTGTAAAGTTAAAAAAACGCTAGACCTGTACACTTTTAATGTATTTTTTTTTAATCAAAGAAAGCATTTTGTGGTATATACCTCCACTTTTTCTGCATCAGTGGGGGGCCATCTACAGGGATTCTTACCAATCCTGAGAATGAAGGAGTTACAGCACTGGTTTAGCACTGCAGACCACTTAAATGTTTTTCTTTGCTTAGTAACACTCCTGGTCACCCACCATGCAGGAAATTGGAACATGGTTCCATTCTCGCAAATTCTCTAACAATCTAACATAACTATTTGTGCTGGAAAAAGCCCTTTACCTATGCATTTCAGGTTTAGTTAAGAAATATTTCTGGTGTATTGTTACCACTGAATTATGAAACAAAATTATTGTACATCCATTTATTTGTCAACAGTAAGCTATAGAAAGTTGTGTTACACATGTAAGAAGTACATGTGGTCTCCCAAAAATTATGCCTTAAAAGCAGAAGAGCATTGTGAACTACTCCATGGCAAACTTATCGAAGTACCAATCTAGATATGAGAAAAAAATCATTAAATAATTCCTCATAGCATTCCGAGAATACTCATTACACAGCATGTCACATCTGTAAATCGGTTGAGAAGAAGTCATTACATGAGACTTTTTTGAGTCATATTTACAGACAAAAGTAACTGTGGACAGCACCATAGGGCATGTGTAGTTCTATATTAACATTTGGTAGGGTGTATTTACCTGCTGGCCTTCTTAAAGGTATATAGTGGTGTCAACCATTTAGTAATCAGGCCTATTTGAGTATTAAAGGGTTCTGCAAATTTATGCCAAAACAGGAATAGAGTTGGGCAAACCTCTCAAGGTTTATTTTGTCTCAGGTTCAGATAAACTGATACTGCGGTTTGTTTCAGTCCAAACTTGTTTGGATATACATATGATAGACATATGATAGACACTCTATTGGGGTGCCCCATGTGATTGGGCCTCAGCTCTGACCCCGGGGGCATGACTTCACCCTGGAGGCTGAGAGAGTATGCTGGATGCTGCAAGGAGGCCCAGAAGAGGTAAAAGAAGGTGAGTGTAAATGGTTTTTATTTTTTTACACTTCTCCTGGGCCTCTTCTTATTATACTCTGGGGTCGGAAAAGCCCAGAGTATAAACCCAGCATATAATAATTTCACTTACAGATCACGGGTGATGAACACAAAAATTTTGAAAAATTTGGGACAAATCCAGTTTATTCCAAACTGGTTCACCCATCTCTAGACGGGAACTGCTTGCAAGTCCCAACCACCAGATTTGAACTTATGAAGATAGGTGAGTAGTGCTGGTGTACACTGTTTCCAGAACTCCCATAGATGTGAATAGGAGTTACAGAAACAGTGTAGTACATTTACGTACGTTCCAGAACTGTAGAGTTACAGATACAGCGTACCTCAGCTGTGTTATATTGTTTCCATAGCTCTCATTTATTTCTATGACAGTTACAAAAACAGGTAGAGCATCATTGCTTGCCTGTTTCTCTAATTCCCATCCTGGTGGTCCTGACTTATGTGCAGTTATTCCCATTTCAGAAGTGATTTAGTGTATATGAGGCATTGTTTAATATGAGAGAAATTGTATATTTTTTCATTGCTTTTTGTGGGCACAGTACACATAAATTAATGTGTAATGTATATAACATTAGCACAAATAAAGAAAAAAAGTTAAGTGTTAGTTTATTTGTTTATTTTTATACCATTCATGTCTCTTAATTTACTTAATTCATCATGTATATAATACATTTTAGATGTTTTATATAATTTATGTGCAGTAAAATTTATAATGCATTCAAATATGTTGTTTTTGTTAGGCAATTTTTGTGAACTTTTTTATTTTTTTATTATAAGCCCTGCCAGTTTTATTCTTTAGCACCTAAGCATACAGCACTGCAAAATGACCACTCAACCGATGCCATTAAACACATGCGAATGGCTGTTAAGGGTTAAAAATATTTATTATTATTTAGCTGAATTCATAAAACTTTTACCACCAAGTCAAATACATGATTGAACGCAATGTTATACTGTATTGCACAGATCTTTGCCTCAAAATTATTATGGTTTATGGATAAAATGTTAGTATATATACCTACTGTTAACCTTTGTATTTTATATCGTGAGTTTGCCTTCTTACCTTTTGAAACATGTACTTATTCTTTGAACTGCAAAAAAAAAAAAAAAGATTACTGTCCAGCAGCCACCACTTTTCTATAAATGCTCCGTTTTTATAAATGATGGGTGTGCTCCTCAGTCTATTTTATAATGGCTGTCAGAGGGATAACTGGCTTTCAATTGAGCTGTTGACAACTATTGTCTTTAACTTAAGAATAGATTCTTCAACTGTAAAGAAAATATTCTGAGGAATTTTCACTGTGTTTTACAGATGGTAAAATAAGGACATCTAGAAAACATTATACATTTTTATGTTACACAATGGAGATAGTGTACAATGCAGGAAAATAAATTTTGAAAAGTTTTCTTTTTTTTTCATTATTGTTCTGATTTATTTTTTTATTTTTAAAAGAACTAGATAACAGCAACAGCATTAACCCATTAATATCCTGTGCTAAAAATGAATGTCATAGTAAGTGCTGCTGACCTACAATTTTGTCACAATGATCTTGCTGGTGTTGCTAAAGCACCCACAAAGCAGAAGCAGGGCAGAGCTGTGTTACATAGCTCTGCTCCTTCTGCAACTGCTAGGATTGGAGATAACCCCTCATATGTTGTGATCAATAGCAACAGAGCTATTTAAGGTGTCTAAAAAAGAGAGAAAGCCCCTTCTTTCACCCTGTCAGCACCGCTGCAATATAAAATATAAACATAAAATAACATATAACATATAAAATACATAAGTACTATAATCAATACACATATTCAATGGTGATAATTAATTGTGCACATGTGTATTACTTATAGTACTTATACAAGTTACACAAACATACACATACACACACTCAAACACATTGAGGCCAGTTTATCAATGTTTTTGTGCCAGAATTTTGGTGTGTTTTCTTAAGTGTATTTGCCATTTTTGTATTGATTTGCTCCTAAGTTGCCTTTTTTCAAAAGTAACTTGCAACGTAGGCATGATTTACAAGGCACATTTAATTCACTATATGCAACTTTTTAAAAAGTCACAAAATTATGCACATACACTCCACTTATAACTTGAAAAAAACACCAAAAATCCTTTGTGAACTCTGGAGCATGATCTGGGATAAGTTGATGAAAAGTGTGCAACATTTTGATAAATTTATCACAAAAAAACACACTAGAAAAAAAAACAATCAAATAAAGTGCCTTAAAAAATGCTTTCATGATAAATCAGCCCCCAGTCTGTAAATAGTCACTGCTATTTAAATAAACTTTGCATAAATGAATAGTACGACATTACATTATCTTTCATAGAGAAATGCTTCTTTCTGCTTGTATCAGGCTGTTTCTCTGCTCACCCTCCCTCTGACATAACTTTCAATGGGAAAATCACTGCTGTATTCATGTTGAAACGGACTGAAGGTCACATGACTCACATAACCCATGAGGAGGGAGGAGTGGGCAGAATGCGAAGGAAATAAGAAAGACAGGTTTCGGCTGATACTGGAAATACAGTGGGGAAAAAAAGTATTTAGTCAGCCACCTATTGTGCAAGTTCTCCCACTTAAAAAGATGAGGCCGGCCTGTAATTGTCATCATAGGTAGACCTCAACTATGAGAGACAAAATGAGAAAACAAATCCAGAAAATCACATTGTCTGATTTTTAAATAATTTATTTGCAAATTATGGTGGAAAATAAGTATTTGGTCAATAACAAAAGTTCATCTCAATACTTTGTTATATATCTTTTGTTGGCAATGACAGAGGTCAAACGTTTTCTGTAAGTCTTCACAAGGTTGGCACACACTGTTGCTGGTATGTTGGCCCATTCCTCCATGCAGATCTCCTCTAGAGCAGTGATGTTTTGGGGCTGTTGCTGGGCAACACGGACTTTCAACTCCCTCCAAAGGTTTTCTATGGGGTTGAGATCTGGAGAATGGCTAGGCCACTCCAGGACCTTGAAATGCTTCTTACGAAGCCACTCCTTCGTTGCCCTGGCAGTGTGCTTGGGATCACTGTCATGCTGAAAGACCCAGCCACGTTTCATCTTCACTGCCCTTGCTGATGGAGGCAGGTTTGCACTCAAAAACTCACCATACATTGCCCCATTAATTCTTTCATGTACACGGATCAGCCGTCCTGGTCCCTTTGCAGAGAAACAGCCCCAAAGCATGATGTTGCCACCCCCATGCTTCACAGTAGGTATGGTGTTCTTTGGATGCAACTCAGCATTCACTCTCCTCCAAACACGACGAGTTGTGTTTCTACCAAACAGCTCTACTTTGGTTTCATCTCACCATATGACATTTTCCCAATTCTCTTCTGGAACATCCAAATGCTCTCTAGCAAACTTCAGACGGGCCCGGATATGTACTGGCTTAAGCAGGGGGACACGTCTGGCACTGCAGGATCTGAGTCCCTGGTGACGTAGTGTGTAACTGACGGTATCCTTTGTTACATTAGTCCCAGCTTTCTGCATCGAGGGAGATTATCAGTGGTCTTGTATGTCTTCCATTTTCTAATTATTGCTCCCACGGTTGATTTCTTCACACCAAGCTGCTTGTCTATTGAAGATTCAGTCTTGCCAGCCTGGTGCAGGTCTACAATTTTGTTTCTGGTGTCCTTCCACAGCTCTTTGGTCTTCACCATAGTGGAGTTTGGAGTGTGACTGTTTGAGGTTGTAGACAGGTGTCTTTTATACTGATAAAAAAGTCAAACAGGTCTGTGTGAGCCAGAAATCTTGCTTGTTTGTAGGTGACCAAATACTTATTTTCCACCATAATTTGCAAATAAATTGTTAAAAAATTAGACAATGTGATTTTCTAAACATGTTTTCTCATTTTGGCTCTCATAGTTGAGATCTACCTATGATGTCAATAGCAGGCCTCTTGTTAGAGTCTTGCCAGACATAGCAATACCCTCACACTACTGAAGGGGACTGGGAGGAAAGACAGAGACAAGTGAGCCCTAATCTCACCCCAGCCACTGTTCCTTCCTATTGCCTCAGTTTACCCTAAACGGTAAAAGGACAACCTGAAGACGAGCCCTATACTGAGTAAAGTGACAACACAGAATACAGACAGAACAAACGACAAAAAGGGAGGTCAGGAAGCCAAGGGTTCTGTAACAGATGAGCAATGCAGTACTGAATCAAAATCCAAGAGAATAGTCAAAAGTCAAGGCCAGAGGTCAGGAATACGAATACAAGAAACAAAACAGCAAGGAATAATAGCCAGAACGCACAAAGTAACCAGCGACCATGTGAGGGCTGACAACCTGTTTATAGAAAGTCTGGGCCAGCCCCAGACTGGATTGGTAGACAGGCTGTCAATCACACAGGCAAGGCTGATATTAACTATTAGTGGAACAGAGAAAACCAAGGTGAAGGAAACGGATGTGGCAGAAAATCAATTACATTGCCTAGGACAGTGTTCAGACTGAGCAACAAGAAACCTACGCAAGGAATCAAACTGAACACGCCTCCTTCGCCACAGCGTGCGAGCGGAGTGTGATGCAGAGACCCAAACAGGCAGAGACATTACACCTCTCTCATCTTTTTAAGTGGGAGAACTTGCACAATTGGTGGCTGACTAAATACTTTTTTCCCCACTGTAAATAGAAGTCTAAGTATCACAATTAAAGCACTTTACTGTATTAACATCAGTACATGTAAGTACTTCCCTATATATGTCCTGAAGCTATTTTTGAGTGAGAGAGTGTTACAGAATAGATTCCTCCTCTACTCACTGTGTATGGTATATGGCAGCAAGTTTCCCCCCACTAGCTTAGAGATGGATGCAAATTACAGCTATAACATGCAAAGGGGGAAACTAGTAAATGATGTAAAATATAAGTCATAAATTGACCAGAAATAGCAGTAATCCTCATATACACACATAACAGCTTGACCAGAAAAGTCATATGAAATGGCATGTACGCTTTAAGGCTAAGGGCCCATGTTGCGGAAATGCAGAGGAAAAAAAAAAACACAGCATTTTACAGTACCAGCAAAGTGAATGACATTCTGGCTAATCCCATTTACCATTGCAGAAAAAAATGCTGCGGAAAAGCTGCATTTTCAAAAACGCATGTTTTAGAGAAACGCAGCATGTCAGTTATACCTGCGGAAATGCTTGTGTTTTCCCTATAGGTTTAATAAGGGAAGAAAAAAATCAATGATAAACGCTGTGGAAAAAAAGCGTTGCGTTTCTGCTGCATTTTTTCCGCTGCTTTTTTAGATGCATTTCTCAATGTGGGGCCTTAGCCTAAATGTCTATTTATAGTTCTAGACTGCTTAAATGTGATCCTGTTTTAGTACTTATTTTTACAACTTGTTTTTTGCTCAATATCTTAAAAGTAATACTAAAGGATGAGTTAAGTAAGTAAGGAATTAATGAATTTGCTATTAATGCATTTGCTATACATGACTTTAGGAGTGAATTGTTAAAACAGTGAATAACAATAGAAAAAAAACAACTTGACGAAATATCTTTTGTAATTAGCTATAATGTATTCTAATGTTTTCTAAATTGAAGAGTGTATAATTCATTTGTAATTTAAGAAAATGCCATCTGCCATATGGATGCTACATAATGTGTTTTCCAAGATGCTATAACACCTACAGTATATCTCACAGGTAGGCATTGCCCACTCATGTCATGAAAAACAAAACAAATAAACAAAAACAGCTGTGTAGTACTTGTACATGAATTTATATATATACTAGAGGAAGGACCCGGCTTCGCACGGGTATATTTCATTTTTTGTTTGTGTAGTGACCCCATAAGAATTGGCCAGTTTTGCACTTGACATCCAGTATTGCAGTCCAGTATATGTATAGTCTATTTATGGCTGTGTTGCTATGGAAACCTGGTAAATGAAATGTGAACTTACATTGGCTAATACACGTCATATGACTGAATATTTAAGGACCTGCAAACTGCTATTGACTCATACAGGACATAAATAGCTTGGTTGCTATGGAAACCTGGTGTAAAGCTGTGTGTATGTCAAGACTGAACCTGCGATTTTCCATTGGTCCATAAGTGTCATGTGATCATGTGCATCTCAGTTTGGATATCAGTGAAAACCCTGCGATCAATTGTTATGGAAAACCTGGAGTAAAGCTGTGTGTATGTGACCTTGTGTAACAGTGTCATCCACAGCGCCCTGCCCCTTTAAAGCTGACCTACAGCAGTGAAGAAAAATGGCTGGGTTGTTATTGAAACCTGGAGTGCAGCTGTGTGCATGTGGCTGACAATGCTTTGTCAGATTGGAGACGGGCTTGGGTCTGCTGGGGAGTTTCAGCAGCTCGCTGTTGTCTGTAACATACCTTATCAGATTGGAGACAGGCTTGGGTCTGCTGAGAGTTTTCATTAGCTTGAGCAGCAGCCATGCGTTTTGCTGCAGGGGACATGAATAGTTTAAAAAACATTTCAATTTATAAGAATGCTGAAATCCAGTATGGCAGTCCAGTCAGTGGCATAAATACCGGTTTAGCAGTGGTAGCAGCTGCCACAGGGCCCGGGACATTAGGGAACCCGGCGGGCCTCTGATGTTTTTTTTTTTTTTTTAACACCAGCAGGTAACGGGCCTTATTTACTTACCGATCCCCACTCCTGCTCACGGCCGCCTGCACTTCACCTTCTGCAGAGGCGGCTGTGAGCAGGAGCGGGGATCAGAAAGACCTGCAGGCCGTGAACCCCACAAACACTGCTATCATTATACTCTGGGGTCTTTTCAACAGACTTCGGGCCTCCTTGGTGGCGTCCCAGATGTCAGTGGGCCAGTCCGACGTCATTATGTGTTGCGATACACGCCTGGCTCACGTGACATCTGGTCCAACATTGAAGAAGTAGCGGGAAGTGCGCATAATACTATATGAAGGAGCCACTATGATACTGTGTGCAGGGGCCACTATGGGGCATAATAGTGTGTGCAGAAATGCAGTTTGTGTGCGTGGGGGGGTTGCCGGGGGGGGGGTCCCATGTCAAATGTTCGCCTTGGGGCCCTGCCATTGCTAGTTACGCCACTGAGTCCAGTATAGGTACAGTCTATTTATGGCTGTGTTGTTATGGAAACCAGGTAAATTAAATGTGAACTAATATTGGCTGATACACGTGATATGACTGAATATTTAAGGTCCTGTGAACTGCTATTCACTAAGGGTGGGTTCAAACCTGCGCTTCAGTCCGTCCGTTGCCAATCCGAGGGAAAATCTCGGCGAACGGGATTGGCATCGGATACAGACAGGTCAGCGACGCATTGGTTAAAAACCCATTAATTTGAATGGGTTTTTAAAGCAATGCGAGGGTGTCCGATTGCACCCTCTGTGCTGCGAATCCTTTTTTTTTCGTCGGAAACAAAGTCGGACATGCAGGACTTCGTGTCCGAGGAAAAAAAAACGGTTTTGCAGCGCAGAGGGTGCAATCGGACACCCTCGCATTGCTTTAAAAACCCATTCAAATGAATGGGTTTTTAACCGATGCGTCGCTGACCTGTCTGTATCTGATGCCAATCCCGTTCGCTGAGATTTTCTCTCGGATTGGCAACGGACGGACTGAAGCGCAGGTGTGAACCCACCCTAATACAGGTCATACATAGCTTGGTTGCTATGGAAACCTGTGTGCCTGAGGAGAGTATGGGGCATAATAGTGTGTGCAGGAATGCAGTTTGTGCGGGGGGGGGGCCCATGTCAAATGTTCGCCTTGGGGCCCTGCCATTGCTAGTTATGCCACTGAGTCCAGTATAGGTGCAGTCTATTTATGGCTGTGTTGTTATGGAAACCTGGTAAATTAAATGTGAACTTGTATTGGCTGATACACGTGATATGACTGAATATTTAAGGTCCTGTGAACTGCTATTCACTAATACAGGTCATACATAGCTTGGTTGCTATGGAAACCTGTGTGCCTGAGGAGAGTAAGCACCTGCAAGCTGTTATTGGCTGATAAGGGACATGTGACCGTGTGTATGGCAGTTGGAATATGAGTGAAAGACTTGCAGGCTTGTATAGACTAATGCTGGTCATTTTTTGGGAATACTGTACCTCAGGAACGGTACGTCCAAGAGAGCTGAGACCCAGTCTATAATATTCCCGGACACCTGATGTACATGTGTGCCAAATTTGGTGAGGATCGGTCCAGTCGTTTGGTCGCGCATAAAGAACAGACAGACAGACAGACAGGAACTCATTTTTATATATATAAGAGATATACACAGACACGCAAGATTTTGATATTAATATAGTACTTAATCTTTTAAACTATAAGAATAACAACTCTAAAGCACTAAAAATAAACCTGTAACTACAATATATGTATATACACATACAATAAAAAAAAATTCAAAGACAAAAATCTTTCTTAGATAGGCCATGTTACCTTAAAATAAGATTCTGAGACAAAAATCTTCATTAAATAGGGCATGGTGCAGATTTAATAGTCTGCAATATGCCTAGAAAAAGGACTTCAAAAATGACATTAAAAAACCTTGGTCATGTTTCCAAACCTTAACCCCTTCTCGCTCTGTGCCATACTATTATAGTTAACGCTCAGCACCATAATAGTACGGTACTGTAATTCTGTGGGCACAGAAGTATCTGAGGGCTGGGACCAGCCGCTGGAGTCACAAGATACTCCGACTTTGGTGGATTAACCCCTAGGCTGACATGATCAATAGCAATCACAGCATCCAGTGGTGCCGGGGGCAAGATGGCCCCCCCCATCACCTCTTGGACCCCCCATGATAAGATTAGGGGTTCTGAGGGGTTGCCATGGCAGCCAGGAGGCTGGACAATGGCCTCCTGACTGCCTATACAAAGTTCCCATAGGAAGTAATGTACGATGTTCTGCAATACTATGCATTGCTGTACATTACACTGGGGATCTGAGATCCCAGCTTCAAGTCCCCTTGTGGGACATGTAAAAAGTAAAAAAAAAAAACACAGATAACATTAACATAGTTTAAAATACATACTAATAAATAAATGAACAATTAATAGTTAAAAACACTTTTATATTTAAAAAATATACGATGTAAGGCTTCATTCACATCTGTGTAGTAGTCTCCGTAAGAGACTCCATCGCAGATTCCGCCGAAAATCTTTTCTGTCCGCCAGTTTCAGTATAAAACCGGCGGAAAACCCTCCGGATAACTGGTGGACCCCATTATATTATTATTATTTTTTTATTATTATTGTTTATTTATATAGCACCATTAATTCCATGGTGCTTTACATTTGCGGATTTACATACGGCACACCAGATATACAAAACAGATAATGCTGACAGAGACTAACTGGTACAGTGGGATAGAGGGCCCTGCCTGCAAGGGCTTACAATCTATGAGGGAAGAGGGATAGAGACAGAAGGTGGGGGTAGAGGCTGCTCAGGTGGTGGTGTGGTGACAGTAGCGTTATTGGAGGTTGTAGGCTTTCTTGAATAGGTGAGTCTTCAGGGCCTTCTTGAAGCTTGTGACTGTGGGGGACAGTCTTATGTGTCTTGGTAATGAGTTCCAGAGTATGGGGGATGCACGGGAGAAGTCTTGGAGACGTTTGTGTGAAGAGCGGATAAGAGCAGAGCGGAGTAGGAGGTCTTTGGAGGATCGGAGGTTACGTGTGGGCAGGTAGCGGGAGATTAGGTCGGAGATATATGGAGGGGACAGGTTGTGGATGGCTTTGTATGTCAGCATTAGTAATTTGAACTCTATTCGCTGGGCAACGGGGAGCCAGTGAAGGGATTGGCAGAGGGAAGCAGCCGATGAAGAACGGGGGGAGAGGTGTATTAGGCGAGCAGCACAGTTTAAAGTGGACTGGAGGGGGGCGAGGGTGTTAGCTGGGAGGCCATAGAGAAGGGTGTTACAGTAGTCTAGGTGGGAGATTATGAGGGCGTGGACTAGCATCTCTGTAGATTCAGGGGTGAGGAAAGAGCGGATTCAGTGGATGTTCTTGAGTTGGAGGCGGCAGGAGGTGTTGAGGGTTTGAATATACGACTTGAAGGATAGGTCAGAGTCTAGGGTTATACCAAGGCAGCGGGCCTGTGGGACTGGGGTGAGAGTGGTTCCATTAATTTTGATAGTTGGGTCAGGTAGGGGGGCTGTGTGAGGAGGGGTGAAGATTATGAATTCTGTTTTCTCCATGTTGAGTTTGAGGAAGCGGGAGGAGAGAAAGGAGGCTACGGCTGCTAGACATTCTGGGACTCTGGACAACAGGGAGGTAATGTCTGGACCAGAGATATATATTTGGGTGTCGTCAGCATAGCAATGGTAATGGAAGCCATGGGATTCTATGAGTTGGCCAAGGCCTAGGGTGTAGATTGAGAACAGGAGGGGTCCTAGGACGGAGCCTTGGGGGACACCTACAGAAAGAGGGCGTGGCGGGGAGGTGGTGAGTGAGTGGGAGACGCTGAATGTGCGGTTGGTGAGATATGAGGAGATCCAGGAAAGGGCCAGGTCTGAGATGCCAAGGGATGAGAGAGTTTCTAGCAGGAGGGAATGGTCGACTGTATCAAAGGCAGAGGAGAGGTCAAGGAGGAGGAGGACAGAATAATGACGTTTGGCTTTGGCGGTTAGAAGGTCGTTAGTGACCTTGGTTAGGGCAGTTTCTGTGGAGTGATGGGGTCTGAAGCCTGACTGTAGTCTGTCAAGAAGCATATTGGACGAGAGGTAGGAGGATAGTTCGGAATGGACGTGTTGCTCTAGTAGTTTTGAGGCGTACGGGAGCAGTGAGATGGGGCGATAGTTGGCTGGAGAGGACGGGTCCAGGGAGGGTTTCTTAAGTATAGGTGTGACGGTAGCATGTTTCAAGGCGGAAGGGAAGGATCCATTGGTTAGGGATAGGCTGAAGAGATGGGTTAAGGCAGGAATAATGTCTTCTGAGAATTTTGGGATGAGATGTAACTGGATTGGGTCGAGTGCACAGGAGGTGAGGTGTGATTTAGAGATTAGGATAGAGAGCTTTTCATCAGTGACGGTGGAGAAACAGGTTAAAGATGATGAGCACCGAGCAGTTGGATAGAGTGGTTGTTGGGGGTGTAGGGTGAGACTGTCTCTGATAGTGTCGATTTTGCTTTTGAAATAAGAGGCAAAGTCATCAGCTGTGATAAGTGATGTCGGAGGGGGCGCAGGAGGACAGAGGAGGGAGTTGAAGGTAATGAATAGCTGTTTGGGGTTACGGGATAGGGCAGATATTAGTGTGGTGAAGTAGACCTGCTTTGCGGAGGTGAGTGCATTCTTGAATGTGAGAACTGCTTCTTTATACCTAAGGAAGTCCTCCTGGGAGTGGCTTTTCTTCTAGAGGTGTTCTGCAACTCGTGAGGCACGTCTCAGTTTTTTAGTCAGATCAGTGTGCCAGGGCTGCCTATTGATCTGTGGGGCTCTGCTGTTAGTGAGAGGGACCACAGAGTCAAGGGCTGAAGTAATGGTGGTGTTGAAGAAGTCAGCAGCAGTATGGACCCCCAAAAACATACAGAAAAGCTAATTAAAACATTATATGTACTCCAAAATGGTGGAAGAGTGATAGGTACTTATAGGTGTTGACTATCTCAATGCCCGTCCCCTGGATGTCCACTGGTTTTGGAGGGTATCTGCGCTTACGAAAGTCCACCACCATCTCCTTGGTCTTCCCAGCATTAATCCTAAGGTGGTTCCACTGGCACCAGTCCACAAGATCCCGGTTCAATTCTCTGTACTCCCTGTCATCTTCGTCTGTGATGAGGCCTACTATTGCAGAGTCATCAGAATACTTCTGTAAGAAGCAGCTAGATGAGTTGCATCTAAAATCAGCAGTGTACAGTGTGAAGAGGAAAGGGGCAAGAACTGTACCTTGAGGTGCCCCCATATTACAGATCACGGCAAAGGCCCCAAGGTCTTGCCCCTTACTGGTTATAGCTTTTTTTTTTTATTAAGCAATCATATTAATATTTAATTGGAAATAATTTACAGCTCATCCTTTTAAGGGTCTTCATTCACTTTATTTAATCAGTTTTTAAAATCAAAGTCTAACCAAAAAGTTTGCAAAAATTATCAAAGTATAATAGCAAATAATGTTTATCTACTAATATGACATAGAATATAATCAAATCCAATCACATTTCTATGGCAGTTTGATTATTATACTCTGGTGTCTCTTGATGCATGCTCCAGGTTATAGTAAGTCCACTATGGCATCTGGGCTTCATCCTCAGTGTCTTCTGGTTCTCTCCCTCTTGTCGGTTCAAGGTCTGTGCTGTGGTCTGTGTTCGTTACAAACTGGTTTGCTCATCTCTACTTCACACTAATTAATACATTAGGTTACATGTGGCATAATATTGGAATAACATTGGGTTTAAATGACTTATGTTTGTCTAGTAAACAGATAGAAACACTAAAGAGATGTTCAAATCTTGACCATATACATCAAAGCCCAGAGAAAATGTCTCTTTCCTTTGTGTCTTTATCATTATCTCAGATATACCACATTACATCTAATGGGATTTACAATTTTAATGCACATAATACATTTTTGCACAGGTGGCAAGTTGTGATATCTTTACAGAACTTTCTGTTATTTTTCTGTTTTTATTACCTATTTTTTTTTATATTTTCTTGTTAAAGGAAGGCATTATAAATACAATGCTGAAAACTGAGAATTGTACATGAAAGATCCATTTCCCTTCACTTTCCTGAGTATTTGTTATGTTTAAAAGTGTACATCTGAGTACATCATATCATATTCCTTGCCACATATAACATGACCTTCTAAAATATAACATTTCAATTTACAAGTTTTGCACATACTAAAATAATCAACTGATTTTCAGATTTCCTCTTTTCAGATTCAGATATTTAATATACCTTGGCTTCTATCAGAAATGATAATGGTAACGTTCTAAAATCTTTGTTTTTCCAGCTAGGATTATTAGTTCTCTATTTCTAAAATAAACAGAATAATATATACATATTGCTTAATAAAAAGGATATACACATATTAAGCCTAATATAATAATTTTAACACTTTTGGCATATACTAATGACAGCTAAATCATAAAGAAAAATAAAAAATATCATGTAGCCATAGCCATTTACACCTGTCACATTGTGAAAAGGTTATACAGTGCTTTCATGAAGTTTTTTTTTTATTATACCATAATATTCTGGCTACTTTTATACTGAGGTTTTTCCCAGGTTTTCATTTATTTATTTATTTAAGGTCACATGTGTTGGGGCCTCTGCAGGATTTTGGCTATTGCTCTGTTCACTCCTGTGGACATCAATGCATTGGCAAAACATGTCAGGGGGGCAAAAAATGAGTTTTAATTGATTCAAGTGACACTATATAGTATAAATGGCTGCATTACCACATTGGTGTGAACTACAGTCACACTGATGGGTTTTAAAGGGAGTCTGTCAGTAAAAACACCATCATGTAACCCACCCCAGCATTCCACACCACCTGACAGATATTGTCAACACTGTCCCATTGCCACAATCTAAATTCCCTATCAGTATGTCTTTGGAGTATGGGAGAAAACCTTCACATTCACTGGGAGAACATACAAACTCCTTGCAGATGTTGTGCTTGGCTGGATTTGAGCCTAGGTCCAGTGCTAACCACTGAGTCAACACGCTACCCAATTTGAGAGTGGTGGTATTATTGCTATTATTATTATTTTTTTCCAGAAAATCTGTTTCTGTGCATAAGCAAATGAGCCCAAGAGTGCATTGTGGCGTGTCAGTTGTGCATTGTAAGCAGGGCTGCCTGTGTCTCAGTGTTCTGCCCTGCAACAGTGATGTAAACACAACTGTCCAGCCTTCTTCTGAGCTATCTGTTCTATGGCATGCCCTAATGTACATGCATGGCTGATGTCATCCTATACCCAAAGAAGCACCAAAGACCCATTGTAAAATCTGTACTGGACCTCTACCTACCAAGTGCTATTTAGAATAGTGGCATATTTTATGTGGCAGAAGGACCTTTCAGCCCCCCAGCTTTGCACTTTGGACATTTGTTTAAATTTCATCCAATACACCAGTAGTGTATATAACAGTAGAGAGAACTGTAGCATTTCAAGATCTGTATTAGCATGTTACATTATTGTGTTGAATTGGAGTCCTTAATCAAACTGGAGATCAATTAAAGTAGAGACAATTGTAGTAGATGGCAAGTGTATGAAGTGCTTAAAGTGCACCCTTTAAAAACAAATTTGGAAGCATAGTTATTGGGTGCTTAAAACACATGGCAAGGGTCCATGATAGACCAGCATGTTTCTTTATATGGTTGACACATTTATCTTAGTGAATCCCAGAGGGATCAGCCATCTTACTGAGATCCATTGCTGGGTATATATTAATTTAAATAACAAACAAAAGAGAACAAAAAAAAAACAAACAAAGGAGGAAGAGCAAGCAGAATGCACGACTGTATAGTAAGAGGAATAACCAGTAGAAACAGCAAAATTCTGATATTTCTGTAGGGTGCACTAGTGAATCCACATCTGGAATACTGCATTCTGTTCTGAAGACCCCACTTCCACAAAAGACAAAGATAAAATAGAACAGATGCAAAGGTAGGCTACAAAAATGGTGAAGAGCCTGAAGATAAATTGCTGATTGGTGGAAGTGTGACAGCTGAAACTCCCACCAATCCTCAAGACGGTGGGTGTTCTACCCCCATTGTGAATTCAGCCACTGAAGGCTGCTGATCCCCTGGTGGATATAGACTCACCCCAGCCCCCATTCACTTCAATAGGAGTGCTGGGGATAGCCGATGTACAGCACTTGGCTATATCTGGTGCTCCCATCCACTTCTGTGTGCAGGGGCCACTGTGGGGCATAATACTGTGCACAGTGGCCACTATGAGACATAATACCATGTGCAGGGGCTGCTATGGGGAATAATACTGTATGCAGGGACAACTATGTGGCATAATACTGTGTGCAGGGTCCACTATGGGAAATAATACTGTGTGCAGGGGCCACTGTGGAGCATAATACCGTGCACAGGTGCCAATATGGGACATAATACCATGTGCAGGGGCCGCTATGGGGCATAATACTGTATGCAGGGGCACTATGTGGCATAATACTGTGTGCAGGGGGCCTCTATGGCGCATAATAGTGTGCGCAGGAAAGCGGTTTGTGTGGGGGGGTTGGGGGTGGCGGTTCGGGGGGGGGGCCCATGTCAAATGTTCGCCTTGGGGCCCAGCCATTCCTTGTTACACTACTGCATATACTGCATGTGCTAGGTAGAGGACAGTCTGCTCTATGACTATCTCTCTCAGTCAGAGTCTGCCCCAGGACCATGCAGAACATAGAGAAGAATTAAATATTGTACAGAAGAATTGTACAGAAGAATTAAATATTGTACAGAAGACTTTTCACGTTCAATTTGAGTCAAAACCCTCCTTTCTTGTCATATCTCACTCACTTTCTGCTCACTTCTCCTCCTCACTTTACCATAGACTACTATAGACATTACTCATCTGAATCATGTGACCTGCAGTTCATCTTAAGACAGTAAGATCGGTGATTTTTACAGTGACTGTAGTCTTAGCAGGGGGAGCAGGGAATCAATATTATAAAACATATTACAAAGTTTCTTCTTGCCTGTACTATTCATTTGTGCACAGTTTGTTGAAACAACTGTGAATATTTAATTAACTGGTTGATTTATATATCTATTAATTCATCATTGATTAATTTATCTTCAACTCTTGGAAAAATTTTGTTTATATGAAAAAAAGAAAGATTGTTTTCAAAAATGTATCATACCATGTAAAAAAATCACTATGATAAATCCTTGACATTTACATTAACAAGAAATGCTTTTCTGTGGTTCCATCAATCAAAGTGAATATATAATGGATGTATATAGAACACAGTAGATTTACATGTGTTAAAGATTGTGATCTACAGTATGCTTTGTATCAGAGTGTCAGAGGAATCACTAATTCTATTTATTCGTGTTATTATAAGTGATTTTCAGTACAAGTACTCATGTTGACACATTTTGCCAACAATTGATCCCTTTTCCCCTTCTTCCTTTGTTGTTCTCTATTTTGTGCCCAGTGAATGTCCTCTGGTGCAGCAATAATCTCTAGTTAAATCCTAATTGCTCTATTGACAGCCCTACTGTACATTTTTGACACATCATTATTCACAGTTAACCACTTGACCTGAAATAAATGTTAAGGCAATTACCAACAAGAGCTTTTTATGAGAAATGAAGCAAAGTTTAGAGACAATCAAAATGCAAAGCTGATCCTCATAGCAATTGGAAAAAATGGCAAATCCAATCAGTTCACTTTTATTAGCCAAGTAAATGCCAGTAGATATTATCTGGTAATTTAGCCTTATTAGAAAGAAAATAAAGCGGCTAATTGTTTACTGTCCTGGAATACATTCTAGAGCCAGATCTGCAACTGAATTAGTCTTTATGTCTTGCATCTATTTTGTCACACTGAAATATTAGAACAGTTTAGCACCAGCCATGTGTCGTCCTTTCTGTCATGCTTTCATATGTTTGAAATTTCATTTTTTACACTCAAAGATGATACCAAGGATGATACAATTGCATATATATCTTCAGTTGATAACCTCTTAAACTGTTCTGGTCCCATATATAAGAAAGCTTGATGGAAATTTATAGGAATCTGCAATATAAAAGGGGTTGTCAAGTTTCTGATCAATATTAACCCTTTCTCAACATCCACTGTAATAGTATGGCAGATATCAGGTATTTAAATATGGCGGCCGCTCAGGAGCAGAGCAGCCTCCATAGCTACCAGCTGCAAGGCCCGCAATCAGTTCCCAAGCTAATCGCAGGCATTATCCTTCCCGGTGCCTTGGTCAAAGCTAATCAAGGCGCCATTTTCCCAGTCACACATTGGGTGTGGCAATCAGGGCCAGCTCAGACTTGTGCAGGCCCTTGGGTGACAGAACCTCAGTGGGCCCCTTTTGGAGCAACTCATGCAAACCGCAGCAAAAAAAAACAAACAAAAAAACCAAACAAAAATGTGGGTGTTTTTTGCTGAGGTGGACCTACTAGAGTGGACTGTAATACAGTCCATTCCATACAAGTAGATAGAACCTGTTCAGACGTCAGAAAGTAAAGAGGAATTTGAGGCGGACATTTGCCTCAGATTCCTCTTTATTTTTTGCCCCCTGGCTTACGGTGGTGGTGCTGAGCATCAGTATTCTGTTGCAACTTTATACCACTGATTAGGCCTAAATAAGTCAGCCCAATCAGTGGAGAGTCTCAAACTGTGGCCTCCGAAGCAGCTGCAGAATCTGCGGCAAAATCAAGCAGGATGCTTTTTTTTTTTCTGCCTCCTGCTCCAATTGTTTTCAGTGGGAGGCAGAACGAGGGAAGAATCTGCCGCTGATTTGGGAGTGAAATCCGCAGCAAAATCAGCACCAGATTCCACCGTGTGAACAGAGACTGATACTGTTAACAATGCAATGAACGCTTTCATCTGTATTAATAGAAGAGCTCAATGCAGAAACTGAGTGGATCCCCACATAGAGTGGCCCCTACATGTTATAATGCCCCATATACACATTATAATGTCCCACAGTGGTCTCCAGACAATATAATGTCCCACAGTAGCCCCTCCACACAGTTTAATGTCCCAGAGTAGCCCCTCCACACTGCATAATGTCCCATAGTGGCCCCTTCACACAGTATAATGTCACATAGCAGCCCCTTCTCACAGTTTAATGTCCCATATCAGCCCTTCCACACAGTATAATGTCACATAGTGGCCTTGGCACACAGTATAATGTTCCATAGTGGCCCCTGCACACAGTATAATGTCTCGTAGCCGTAGTGGCCCACGCACACAGCCTGTAATAGAAATCCTATAATTTTGAAAAGAAATAAAATTAAACAAATAACACAATAACTTATAAAAAATAAAAAAAAATAACACAAATATTGAGTATTGCTGTGTCTGTAATGACCAGAGCAATACAACTGTGATGTTATTTTACATACAAGATGCCAAAATTGTCATTTTATTTCTGCAGACTACTGAAAAAACATTACAAAAAACAATCAAAAAGCTTTGTTATAAAAAATGGCAGTTCTTCCCACAAAAATAAACACTTGTACAACTTAGTTAACAAAAAGATAAAAAGGGTTTTTACTTTGCAAAAGTAGTAAAACTTAAATATAAATGTATGCTTCTTTTTATCAGTATAATGAAAAAAGAGGTGCCATACTCAAGCATGCAATGGATTCCATGGCTGCTTCAGTGTGAGGCGCCATTGTATCTAAGACTAATCAGTGTGGAAACTTGCAGTGGAAAGCTGAAGCTCTGCTTTGGCTTTCCATCGTGGTCTCCTTAGGGACAGAATTTTGAGAGGAATCTAAGGCAGAAGACTGCCTAAAATTCCTCCTCAAATTTCTCCATGTGAACAGCCCATTAGAGTTGGCAGCCTACCCCTGATCATTGAGACACTGTAGTAGTACCCATGCATTTAAGTGAGAAGCACTGTATATGCTGCCATCTGCTGTTCCTGACAATATGTCATGAAGTAGTTTCTGATGGAATTCGGTAGCTCCTTACTCAGTATTTCCTGCTAAGTAGCTGTCTCCTGCTGAATAAAAAATAAGTTGTCAGAATACTTGACACCAAAAACTAGCACATACATCATTCGATTATCTTGTAAATTCAGAACTGCATCAGAATTCTATTCACATGGAACTGCAGCAATGGTAACATTAAGTGAGTCACTGGATTTTATAACTACACTATGACAAACTAAACAGAACAGAAGTTAGAAAGATGTGTGTCCTAATATGGTGAAAACAGCCTTCAACTATTCCTTAAATTATACTCTCAAGGATCATTTCCAGCAATCATTACACTCTCAAGGATCATTTCCAGCAATCTTATTTAATGTTCTTCCATGCTTTGCTGTGGTATCTCTTTGCTCAATTCAATTGATACACTATATCTTGTATTACTAGGAGGAATAACAGAAGCAAAAATGAACAAAACATAAGCACTAGTGCTTTTTTGCAGGACTATAATCAAGAAATACAACAGACTTCATGGTTTGATCCAACAAATTAAGATGATGGAGATAATATTTTATCAATAAAGGCACACCATACAAGCATTGCATTGGTCTATTCTCCTGGGCGTATGCAACAGATTTATCTGTTATGATGCTCCATTCACTGCCATAGGGCTGTGGGAGCTACTGGAGATTACATGGACAAAGGATAAGGGTCCATAATGGCACAACCCCTTTAACTTATACGATCATTTATACCTTGATGTTCTCTTTCATAGTAGTTCTTTGCATGGTTGTTTGGCACCTCATGTCCTGAGATTTGAAATGCTATAGTAGTGTGAACAGTTTTCTTATCATTTGTACTTCAAAGGTACAAAAGAAGTTGTTCCTTTTTTTACTCTGAAATTTTTGATTCATGTCAGTATGGAACTTGAGACCAAAGTACTAAACTACATGATGAAAAGTAATAGAACATGCTTTTAAACATGTCCTAAAACAACTATAAACCTATAAAATACAATGTGTGGCTGGCCAGACAGAAAATATATCTTCACCCCTGGCATTCAGCGAGCCTACTAAAACAATCTTTAGTACACCAACACTATAGCCAATTAACTTAAAGACTTGTCACCAGAAAATGACCTATTATTTTAAACCAAAAAGTACAGCTCTGTCTATAACCACTACACTTCTAGAACATTATGACTGGAATCGTCATATGAATGAAAATCTTACCAATTTTATCATTTGCAATGCAAAGACTGTATCACTGTAAAAAAGGCTACATTTACCTGATGCCAGATGAAACCAGGATGCAGACAGACCCATGTAATGTGTGTGCAGGTATAGAATGCTGATAAAGTAACCAGTCTCAAACCATGAGGGGGCCTGGATATTGGCATTTTAAATGCACACAAGGCTTGCACAAGGTGCCAGTCACATGATAATGTGAGGTACACAGAAAAGCCTATTCGTAAAGCCCATACTATTAGATTAGGCAGGGTGTCCTGGACCACCATACTTCGATCCCACTAGTGCCTTGATCCTCCAAACAATCATAACAGGGCCTGGCTGATGAAAAATTGAAAGCAGCAGGATACCTGTCAGGATTCCTGCAATACATGGCTACATTTACCTTTTGAAATTTATGACTGGAGTCTAACTATTCACCAACTGTTATTTTTGTGTCTCTTTCCCTAATATCTCTTTGCCAAGAGAACCATGTTCCCTAAAGAACAGAGATTCTTGCTTGGGATTGTTGCTTATTCTCTCTTCCCCCCTTACAAAGTCATAGTAACACATTGGGGGAATTTATTAAGCCCTTTGTATCATTTTGTACTGTCAAATCCCTTCTTACATAAAAATGTGTGATTTTGTAGGAGGGACTTCACAGAAGGTCGCAGTGCTATCCCAAAACAATAGATTTATCAAATTTGATGCCAGATAACTGGCACAAATTAGTACTGAAATCTACACCAGTTTAAAGCTGGCATATTTTCAATTTCTACCACATGGACTGCTATAAGATGCACCCAATCCCTACTATTGTGCTCTTCTTATTAAGACATATGAAAGTCAGTCTTAATAAACTCCCCCACACTGTGTTTTGACTATGTATTTTTAATTTTTAGGGATTCTCTAGTGACTGGTACACAGGGGTAAAACTAGCCTTTCTGCTGTCTGCAGTAAACTTTAGAAAGGCACCCCCCCCAAAAAAAAAAAAATATATATATATATATATATATATTATATATATATATATATATATATATATATATACAGTACAGACCAAAAGTTTGGACACACCTTCTCATTCCAAGAGTTTTCTGTATTTTCATGACTATAAAAATTGTAGATTCACACTGAAGGCATCAAAACTATGAATTAACACATGTGGAATTATATACTTAACAAAAAAGTGTGAAACAACTGAAAATATGTCTTATATTTTAGGTTCTTCAAAGTAGCCACCTTTTGCTTTGATTACTGCTTTGCACACTCTTGGCATTCTCTTGATGAGCTTCAAGAGGTAGTCACCTGAAATGGTTTTCACTTCACAGGTGTGCCCTGTCAGGTTTAATAAGTGGGATTTCTTGCCTTATAAATGGGGTTGGGACCATCAGTTGTGTTGTTCAGAAGTCAGGTGGATACACAGCTGATAGTCCTACTGAATGGAGTGTTAGAATTTGTATTATGGCAAGAAAAAAGCAGCTAAGTAAAGAAAAATGAGTGGCCATCATTACTTTAAGAAATGAAGGTCAGTCAGTCCGAAAAATTGGGAAAACTTTGAAAGTGTCCCCAAGTGCAGTGGCCAAAACCATCAAGCGCTACAAAGAAACTGGCTCACATGAGGACCGCACCAGGAAAGGAAGACCTCTGATGCAGAGGATAAGTTCATCCGAGTCACCAGCCTCAGAAATCGCAGGTTAACAGCAGCTCAAATTAGAGACCAGGTCAATGCCACACAGAGTTCTAGCAGCAGACACATCTCTACAACAACTGTTAAGAGGAGACTGTGTGCAGCAGGCCTTCATGGTAAAATAGCTGTTAGGAAACCACTGCTAAGGACAGGCAACTAGCAGAAGAGACTTGTTTGGGCTAAAGAACACAAGGAATGGACATTAGACCTGTGGAAATCTGTGCTTTGGTCTGATGAGTCCAAATTTGAGATCTTTGGTTCCAACCACCGTGTCTTTGTGCGACGCAGAAAAGGTGAACTAATGGACTCTACATGCCTGGTTCCCACCGTGAAGCATGGAGGAGGAGGTGTGATGGCGTGGAGGTGCTTTGCTGGTGACACTGTTGGGGATTTATTCAAAATTGAAGGAATACTGAACCAGCATGGTTAACACAGCATCTTGCAGCGGCATGCTATTCCATCTGGTTTGCGTTTAGTTGGACCATCATTTATTTTTCAACAGGACAATGACCCCAAACACACCTCCAGACTGTGTAAGGGCTATTTGAACAAGAAGGAGAGTTATGGGGTGCTACGCCAGATGACCTGGCCTCCACAGTCACCAGACCTGAACCCAATCGAGCTGGTTTGGGGTGAGCTGGACCGCAGAGTGAAGGCAAAAGGGCCAACAAGTGCTAAGCATCTCTGGGAACTCCTTCAAGACTGTTGGAAGACCATTTCAGGTGACTACCTCTTGAAGCTCATCAAGAGAATGCCAAGAGTGTGCAAAGCAGTAATCAAAGCAAAAGGTGGCTACTTTGAAGAACCTAGAATAGAAGACATATTTTCAGTTGTTTCACGCTTTTTTGTTAAGTATATAATTCCACATGTGTTAATTCATAGTTTTGATGCCTTCAGTGTGAATCTACAATTTTTATAGTCATGAAAATACAGAAAACTCTTGGAATGAGAAGGTGTGTCCAAACTTTTGGTCTGTACTGTATATTTACACATTACTAGCTTCACACAATAAGTATTCATAATACGCTATAATAAAAAGAGTTATGCTCAACTTGCCTCACCTCTCATGGGCATTCTCTCGGCATTCGGCAGTCACCTGACGTCATCTTCTGGCCTTTGTCTGATGTCATGCGGCCTGGGGGGTCACTGTTATTTGTTCTCAGTGGTCATGTGGGACTGTCAACGTCATGATGCTGGCGTGCCCCAACTGTCTGATTAGACCCAATCACAGGCCTTAATGGTAACCCCCGGGGATCATGACATGAGACAGAGGCTGGAAGAGGTCTGAAGCAGTGGTGTAAATACCGGGGTAGCAGTGGGAGCGGCTGCCACAGAGCACAGGACATTAGGGGGCCTGGCAGGCACCTGATGTTTTTTTTTTAATAGGCCGTTACCTGCTGGTGTAACACCAGCAGGTAACGTGCCCTATTTAGTTACTGATTTCCGCTTGAGGATACAAACACCCTATATGCCATGGTACCTACTGACCACAGAGAATAAACAGCCATTGTAGCAGGAGCTCTGCTGGCAGTTACATTCTGGCTCCCATTGCAATCATGTTGGCACATTATTCTTCATTAATCAGTTAAATGATCACTAACTTTTTAACAAACTTTAACCATCAAAGTGAATTTTTTTTTTACATATCTTCAGAGAAAATGCCTAGTTCTCTAGTTATTTTCCTCCCTCCTTACTCAACTAATCCATCTTGTTCTTCCAAGCCCACAGCAGAATCAAATTACATATCTCCCTAGAAGTACAGTTGGGAAAAAAAAGTATTTAGTCAGCCACCAAGTGTGCAAGTTCTCCCACTTAAAAAGATGAGAGAGGCCTGTAATTGTCATCATAGGTAGACCTCAACTATGAGAGACAAAATGAGAAAACAAATCCAGAAAATCACATTGTCTGATTTTTAAAGAATTTATTTGCAAATTATGGTGGAAAATAAGTATTTGGTCAACTGCAAACAAGCAAGATTTCTGGCTCTTACAGACCTGTAACTTCTTCTTTAAGAGTCTCCTCTGTCCTCCACTCATTACCTGTAGTAATGGCTCCTGTTTGAAATTGTTATCAGTATAAAAGACACCTGTCCACAACTTCAGACAGTCACACTCCAAACTCCACTATGGTGAAGACCAAAGAGCTGTGAAAGGACACAAGAAACAAAATTATAGCCCTGCACCAGGCTGGGAAGACTGAATCTGCAATAGGCATGCAGCTTGATGTGAAGAAATCAACTGTGGGAGCAATAATGAGAAAATGGAAGACATACAAGACCACTGATAATCTCCCTCGATCAGGGGCTCCACGCAAGATCTCACCCCGTGGGGTCAAAATGATCACAAGAGCGGTGAGCAAAAATCCCAGAACCACACGGGGGGACCTAGTGAATGACCTGCAGAAAGCTGGGACTAATGTAACAAAGGCTACCGTCAGGCTACCACTGTATATGTAGAGGGTAGAATGGAGGAGGAACTGAGTGTGAGAGAAGGGAAGACAAAGGTAGATGCAGCTATTTCTTCCCAAATTATTTATTCACATCAGTATTGAACACTACTAGATATCTATAATGTCCTCTGTTATGTTTCTGTGTAAAAAATAGTTAAAGGGGTTTTCCGGGCAAAAAACCTTTTTTTAAAAAAAAAGGTATTTTAGTGCTATTAATAGGTTAATAAGTGCACCAAAATAACTTTAGCGGTGTTTTGAGTGATTTCTGAGTTTCTCTGGGAGCTCCTGACATCTTCTGCATTTGTTTACATGAGTAGCTTCCTGCTGACAGCCTACAACTACCATGATGCATTGCTGCTCACTCTGATCCCACCTCTCTTTCCCTTCCTCTCTCACACCCCCCTCCCTGTTTCCCTAATAGTCCTTCCTACCTAACAAACTAACTAACTCAGCTCACCCCATCCCATCATAGTTACCTGTCTTCTGTGTCCTGGAGATCACTTTCATCTGTCTTGCCAGATCCTTCTTCTATGGACTTCTGCTGTGCCTGAGCAATAAAGCCAATAGAGATCTATTGTGCATGCGTAGGAGACAGGCTTCTTCTCTTCACGTCTTCCGGTGATTGGGCAATAGGCTCTATTGCGCAGGCGCCAGCAGAAAAGAAGGAAGTGACACTTTTTTTCTAGAGGAATGAAAACAGGTAAGTATGATAGGGATGGGGGGAGGGGGGAGTATTGGTGACATTCTGTTTCTGGAAACAGGGAAATGGATTGTCACTGGAAAATAGGAAAATGTGCCTGGGGCGGTCACATGACTTCCCCGGCAATCTCGGTAATTATAGACTTTTTTTATAGTAAGTAAATTAGAAGTTAGGAAGGAGGAGGGGGTTTAGTTTACGGTTCATTTTTATTTTATCCCAGGCAACCCCTTTAAGGAAAAGAATGTCATGTTTTATATATGTGCAGTCTTTGGGAGACATCATAGCAGCCAGTCTTCACCCACCAGTTAAAGGAAAATAGAATATTAAAGATAAATCCTACATAGGGGGAAACTGCAAATAGTTTCTCTTTTTGTACATGCATACAGAGGTAGTGAAGTTAAACATGGCTCTTAATGAGTTAAATAAACAGTCATTCATAATAATCAGACTCAAGTTAAAGAAGGCTAAATCGGTATACCAACTTATCCTGAAAAGTTATCTGAAAGGTTAGTTATACTTTAAATTCAGAATAAAGCTTATACATATATCCATGCCCTAGTAATGTAGGTTGGTGGCTTATGTGATTTTTTTTTTTATTTAATCCCTTGTAATAACCTATTATCAGATTCTAATAGGATTAGTTTCAGGGCAGAATCCTTCTCCTGTTTTCTTTCAGTAAAACAATAATTGGTCCCAGGGCAAAGAAAGAGATAAAATGTATTTTTTTTATCCAGGTCTCTGATCCATTTACTGGGGAATGAAGGCTAAAGGAAGAATATAATGTAGATCTTCATTTTTGAAGATTCACAGTGGTTTATTCACTTTAAAGGCATATAAAAAAGTGTTATGAACTTTTTCAATGAGAAAGAAAGAAAGAAAGAAAGAAAGAAAGAAAGAAAGAAAGAAAGAAAGAAAGAAAGAAAGAAAGAAAGAAAGAAATGATGGTGCTGAGTGCTGAGTCTCATAGTGCATAAATGTCACCAATGCTCTACTTACTCAGTAACTACAGAGTTAAATATTCCTTTGACAACAACATCAGCATAAAAACTATGTGCTGGGAGCTTCATGGCAAGGGCTTCCATGGCCAAGCAGCTGCATGAAAACCTTACATAGCCAAGCAGGAGTGTTGTAAAGCATGCTGCGACTAGACTCTTGAGCAGTGGAAACATGTTTGTGCAGTGATTAATCACGCTTCCCTATCTGGCTGTCTGATTGACGAGTCTGGGTTTGGCAAATGCCAGAAGACCATTACCTGCCTGACTGCACTGTGCTTGTGCCAACTATAAAGTTTGGTGGAGGAGGGATTCTTTAATGAAATTTTTCATAAGATGTTGGCCTAGGCTCCTCAGTTTCAGTGATAGGAAATATTAATGCTTCAGCATGCCAATACATTTAGGATATTTAGAAATCCCTCCCAGAAGTAGAAACTGTTTTAACTGCAAATGGGAGGTCAACTCCATACTGATCAAATCTCTATTTCGCCATGCATTTATATCTCAGGCAGATATGTAAATGATTACAGGTGTCATCTGATTAGAAAATAGGTCTTGCCACAAGAGGGTGTAAATGTACTTCCCTCAATGCCCTATAAAAAGGCTCTCAGAGGCTAATTTTGGGTAGTGTACCTCTTGGAGAGAAATCATTATCTGCTATAAACATACCTCTACAATGGTCTGGAAGACATGACTGGAAGACATTTTGTGCAGTTCACAGACTTTTAGAGGGGTGCATCATTGGACTGAAAGAAAAAGGATGGTCATTTTGATGAATTACCTACCATCTAGGCCAGGGGTCGGCAACCCCTGGCACGTGTGCCGAGAGTGGCACGCGAGGCTTATTCACTTGGCATGGCAGCGGAGTCCTCACCCAGCAGTTTCGATCGGACCAAACAGGGCCGAAACAAAACTGCTATTATTATACTGTGGGGGTCTCTTCAGACCCCCGAGTATAATAAGCGGAGCCCCCAGGAGGTTATCAAACATAAAAAATAATGTTAACTCACCTTCCCTGGATCCGCAGCCACTGTGTTCTCTTTGGGCGCTTCTGCCTGAAGTAAGAGACCACTGACAGGGCCTCAGGGGTCACGTCCGACGTCATTACGCATAATGATGCGACATAACCCCTGAGACCGAATCAGCGGTCGCTGACATCAGAGAGAAGTGCCCACACAGCGGCTGCGGAGCGCAGGAAAAAGTGAGTAAGGGTGTGTTCACATATGTCTGGCGCAGCTATCTGTTTCCCTCTGGCGTGGTGCACACAAGCCAGAGGGAAACTGATGCCAGGACAGATCCCATAGTTTTCTATGGGATTGGTTCTGGCACAAGAGGCATCAGTTCTGGCGCCCGATTTGTGCCTCAGGTGGGATGGAAAAACGTTACCTGCAACGTTTTTCCATCCAGCTTCCTTAAAATTTCATTAGCGCCTGGTGCTACCTGAAGATGGATGTGGCAGCACCCGGCTTCTGCACAGTCTATGTACAGTAGTAAAGCCGGTAATTGCCGGCTTCACTGCTGTACCTGAGTGAATTGCTCAGGATTGGTTAAAGCTATAAAGAAACACTTGGATTCATTTTAAAGATGAGAATCTCATCTTTAAAATGATACCAAGATCACCATGATCATCCTTAAACATCCTGAGCGATTCGCTAGTGAAAACGATGTTCGGCATTGAAATCCCAATGCAGATCTCAATTTCTGACATCGTTTTAACAGTGAATCGCTCTGAATCTGTAAGGTCTATCATGGCGATATTGGTATCTTTTCAAGAAGAGATTCTCATCTTTAAAATGAATCCAGTGGCATCTTTGTGGCCCTAACAGATCCTTAGAAATTGGGCTCCAAATGTGTCCCCCCCTCCTGCCTCAGGCAGCATCTTAGAGCTAAGGAAGGAGGGGGAGGAGGAGCTTCAGACTGCAGAGACAATGATAACTCATCATTGTCTGTACATAAGCTACAGATGACCCCAGGGGGGTAGCGTGGATTTCTGTCCATGTTATCCCCTCTCCTATTAATCAGAGAGCATACTGTACTTCTGCTCTCTGAGAGTCACATAGAGGGATAATGTAATACCCCTCTGAGCCTAATCACATAACCAGGAAGTTTATTGGCGCTGTGACCCAGACATTTACCATCGTCCAGGTCGCAGCGCCAGAAGTGTCGGACCAAACACTTACACAACACATGCACAAAGTCACCAATAAAGTTTACATTTTTTCACTGTCCCTGTCCTGTCCATACCTGATCTTTATAGAGTAAAATACGCCCCCCCTCTCTAGTTATATCCGTTACACGCGAAAATAATAGCAATAGCAATAGCTGGATAATACTGTGTGCAGGGGCCACTATAGAGGATAATACTGTGTGCAGGGGCTACTATAGAGGATAATACTGTGTGCAGGGGCCACTATGGAGGATAATACTGTGTGCAGGGGCTACTATGGAGGATAATACTGTGTGCAGGGGCCACTATAGAGGATAATACTGTGTGCAGGGGCCACTATGGAGGATAATACTGTGTGCAGGGGCCACTATGGAGGAATAATACTGTGTGCAGGGGCCACTATGGAGGATAATACTGTCTTCAGGGGCCACTATAGAGGATAATACTGTGTGCAGGGGCCACTATAGAGGATAATACTGTGTGCAGGGGCCTCTATGGAGGATAATACTGTGTGCAGGGGCCACTATGGAGGATAATACTGTGTGCAGGGGCCACTATGGAGGATAATACTGTGTGCAGGGGCCACTATGGAGGATAATACTGTGTGCAGGGGCCACTATGGAGGATAATACTGTGTGCAGGGGCCACTATAGAGGATAATAGTGTGTGCAGGGGCCACTATGGAGGATAATACTGTGTGCAGGGGCCACTATGGAGGATAATACTGTGTGCAGGGGCCACTATGGAGGATAATACTGTGTGCAGGGGCCTCTATGGAGGATAATACTGTGTGCAGGGACCGCTGTGGGGCATAATACCGTTTGCAGGAGCCACTATGGGGCATAATACCATGAGCAGGGGCCGCTATGGGGCATAATACCATGTACAGGGGCCGTTATAGGACATAATACCGTGTGCAGGGGCCGCTATGGGACATAATACCGTGTGCAGGGGCCGCTATGTGACATAATACCGTGTGCAGGGGTCGTCAGACTTACAATTATTGATCGGCACTCCGAATACCTCAACTTTGATTTTTTTAATCGAAATTGGCACGCCGAACAAAAAAGGTTGCCTACCCCTGATCTAGGCTGTTCTGACCACGCTATTAGGAAGTGTTAGAGCCAGTGCTTATTTGAGGGCATGCCCACAAGCTGAACAGATTCCACATGGCCCAAATATACCACCAGTACAGAGGATCATTTGCTCCACCAACAAGCATAAACAGCTCCCACAGTTTCTAGACACAACTAGCATCTTTATCACTTTCAAGAGGAGTCCTGAAAATGATAATATGGCCCGCACAGGGTCCTGATCTTAACATCATTAAGTCTAGGAAGCAGACAAGCACTCCTCTTATAAATGGAGATGCTTGGTGAACAACTGCTCTAAAACAACTTGTACAACTGAAGAAGGATGGACAGAACTCCAAACTGGTTTTCAAGAGCTTACTTATTTTATTATAATTGTAACATCATCAGAATCCACATAAGGCATAAATCTACATAATAAGCATTACATAATCATAGAATTTGAGCAACAGATCGGGCTATGGGCACCCTTTACCAGGCAAATTTGTAGCATCAAGAGAAATATAGATGTAAAGATGAAGAAAACATAGGATAATGCTTTAAAAGTCATGATAAGTCATGTTAAACTCCCTCTCTCTCTCCCTCTCTCTCTCTCTCTCTCTCTCTCTATATATATATATATATACACAGTATATATGTAGCAGAGTGATCCCAAACTTTTGCAATTAGTTAAAGTGCTGCAGCATGATTTCTTACTACAGAAATTAACAAAAACTAATGAAAAGTCATTGATAAAACATTTTTTCAATGGCTTTTCCTTGTTTTTTGTTGTCTTTCATGAAAATATATCATGCTGCAGCAGTTTAACTAATTGCAGAAGTTTATATATATATAGAATTTCATCCTAGCAAAGTGTATATGTGCAAACATTATTGAAGAAAAGAAGGAGAGGACACCTAGATACTAATACAGTTTAAATGTGTTACCAAATTAGCTCCTTCCGCTGGCTCAGATTGATTATGTTTCATTTTAGTATTAGTTTTCACTAACAGCATATGCACTCAACTAATCTAATTGGGCATGCACAAGACTATGATAGGCAAAAATACTAAAGGAAATTTTAGTGGCATTGTAAATTGGTAATAATGTAATCTTGCGGCCTCTAATAACTTGCTTATACGGATACTGCAATAGATATGCTTTTACAGTGATTATATGACATGGTAGCTATTTTTTATTGTTGTTAATGTATAACTTAACCCTTTAGGACTATAAGGCAATAATTGCACTAACTATGTTTAATACAGCTAGTTTGATGATAGGACAGTATCTACATATTATAAGATGAACATTCGCATAGTAACCACTCTGTAACATTATTCTAACTCTTGGGAAGGGCAGTGAAAGTACCTTTGTATTATTTTCTGTACTAGTTTTCAGTTTTTCAAATCAACTCCCACTGCTTAGTCAAAAACAAAAAAAATATGACATCTGTTGTTAAAATTGTATCTTTATTCAGTGTTTCTGAGGGTGCTCTTTGTTACTCATTATTAAAAGCAAAGCAGTGGCACACATAGAAAGAAGACCCTATTGCAAACATCAACCTGATCTCATGCTTTGGCTTGCATATTCTGACCTGGTGACAAACCTTACCTTCACTTCTTCAGCATCACTGTCAAGAATCAGTGAAAATATTAGGGACAGCTACCTGGAAGTCCAACCAGAAAATTCCATACCCTCTTGTTGGTTAGGGGTAAAGAATGTGAAGTTTCCTTAGATACCACATCCCTGTCGAGTCAGTTTTAAATTGATTGTGTCTTAGAGGATCGGTAGTGTTCATATAAAGATCTGTTGTAGTTGTTATGTCTCCATTATGTGAAGAAGCCATGACACTATTGTGAACATACCCTCACAGATAAACACTTTTTGAGTGGCAACTATGAATATTCAGATAGCAGATTAGGGTCCGTAAATTTAATTCTACTCTTCCTTTTTTTTTTACATTATATTAAATGAAGAGTACGTAAAATTCCAGCACTCAGAGGTGCTCTGTGAATAAGCACTTTGTATAGAAGTAAACATGCAGTGTAAAACAAGTTTAAGTACAGTATAAAGACAGCATTATTTGTAAAGAAAATGAGCTTGTTCCCCTGGTTACTTATTGTTCTCCTTACTGTTTGCTCTGTTCCAAACCTGAATTTTAAACAAAACCTATCAACTTCTTAATGACTTTTCTTTTGATGTAAAAACAAAGACCTTATTGAATAAAATAAAGACAATTTAATTTCAGTATTGTGTTAAAACATTTTGTAGGCTTCTCCTTTGACCATGCTTTTACATAAAACTGTTTTCTTTGATGCCGCCTATATCAGAATACTATTGTTTTTTTTTACTTTTATAAGCTTAAACTTCATAAAGATAAAACTTTTCATAACTTACAAAATTAAATTGATTTGATACAAGAACACTTCATGTTTTAACACTTAAAGTATGAATATCTATATGCATATGCAAACGTTTTTAAAGAAAATTATGCAATGATGGATAATAATATAGGCAGGTTGGGAAGCCAAAACTTTGATGCCCATTGTGGGTTTGTAGTGGTTTTTGCTGTGAATAATTTCATTACTATTTTAGCATAAGTACTCTTACTGTAGGTCATAAGATATCCTTTTCAGTTAGGAAATGGCCTAGATTTCCATTATAACTCAGTTTTCTGGTATAGAGTGATAGATAAATCTGTTCCAGTGACTCTAGGTTTTTTAAGCCAGGCATTGATCTATAGGGAGCTACCCTCAAAAAGCTATTGCTAGAGCAGGTTTTCGATCATGGAGAATTTATTTGCATATTGATAATGCTTCCTGTAGAAAGACCTGTACAAATAAGATCTCATGAGCATACAAGAAACATTGATATCAAGGTGTGCAATGTCTAGGTAATTGCCACTGATACAATGTATTTATATGCACTAAATTATTGGATATCATTTTGAATATTAATTGTCAATGATAAGAAGCTGCTGAAGGTTACAGTCTCTATATAAGGCATACGCTAAACACCTTTAAAAACAATGGGGTAATAGCACTACTATACATACATTTGTATGGAATTACTTTTCTTATTGGTCAGGGCTATAAACAGTATTCTTTAGTGAAATTACTAACAAACGGTAGTCATTTATAGACTATCACCATTAAAAAATATTGTGAATACCAAAATTTGTACTGGACATGTTGAAGTTTCTACATGTACCATACAGTACAAACCAAAAGTTTGGACACACCTTCTCATTCCAAGAGTTTTCTGTATTTTCATGACTATAAAAATTGTAGATTCATACTGAAGGCATCAAAACTATGAATTAACACATGTGGAATTATATACTTAACAAAAAAGTGTGAAACAACTGAAAATATGTCTTATATTCTAGGTTCTTCAAAGTAGCCACCTTTTGCTTTGATTACTGCTTTGCACACTCTTGGCATTCTCTTGATGAGTTTCAAGAGGTAGTCACCTGAAATGGTCTTCCAACAGTCTTGAAGGAGTTCCCAGAGATGCTTAGCACTTGTTGGCCCTTTTTCCTTCACTCTGCGGTCCAGCTCACCCCAAACCATCTCAATTGGATTCAGATCTGGTGACTGTGGAGGCCAGGTCATCTGGCGTACCATCCCATCACTCTCCTTCTTGGTCAAATAGCCCTTACACAGTCTGGAGGTGTGTTTGGGGTCATTGTCCTGTTGAAAAATAAATGATGGTCCAACTAAACGCAAACCGGATGGAATAGCATGCCGCGGCAAGATGCTGTGGTAACCATGCTGGTTCAGTATACCTTCAATTTTGAATAAATCCCCAACAGTGTCACCAGCAAAGCACCCCCACACCATCACACCTCCTCCTCCATACTTCACGGTGGGAACCAGGCATGTAGAGTCCATTCGTTCACCTTTTCTGCGTCGCACAAAGACACGGTGGTTGGAACCAAAGATCTCAAATTTGGACTCATCAGACCAAAGCACAGATTTCCACAGGTTTAATGTCCATTCCTTGTGTTCTTTAACCCAAACAAGTCTCTTCTGCTAGTTGCCTGTCCTTAGCAGTGGTTTCCTAACAGCTATTTTACCATGAAGACCTGCTACACACAGTCTCCTCTTAACAGTTGTTGTAGAGATGTGTCTGCTGCTAGAACTCTGTGTGGCATTGACCTGGTCTCTAATCTGAGCTGCTGTTAACCTGCGATTTCTGAGGCTGGTGACTCGGATGAACTTATCCTCCGCAGCAGAGGTGACTCTTGGTCTTCCTTTCCTGGGGCGGTCCTCATGTGAGCCAGTTTCTTTGTAGCGCTTGATGGTTTTGGCCACTGCACTTGGGGACACTTTCAAAGTTTTCCCAATTTTTCAGACTGACTGACCTTCATTTCTTAAAGTTATGATGGCCACTCGTTTTTCTTTATTTAGCTGCTTTTTTCTTGCCATAATACAAATTCTAACACTCCATTCAGTAGGACTATCAGCTGTGTATCCACCTGACTTCTGAACAACACAATTGATGGTCCCAACCCCATTTATAAGGCAAGAAATCCCACTTATTAAACCTGACAGGGCACACCTGTGAAGTGAAAACCATTTCAGGTGACTACCTCTTGAAACTCATTAAGAGAATGCCAAGAGTGTGCAAAGCAGTAATCAAAGCAAAAGGTGCCTACTTCGAAGAACCTAAAATATAAGACATATTTTCAGTTGTTTCACACTTTTTTGTTAAGTATATAATTCCACATGTGTTAATTCATAGTTTTGATGCCTTCAGTGTGAATCTACAATTTTTATAGTCATGAAAATACAGAAAACTCTTGGAATGAGAAGGTGTGTCCAAACTTTTGGTCTGTACTGTATTAGGACATGCTGTATACTGTATACCGTATGCTGTATACTCAATGCATATAACCAATTTGTTGTAATTTTAAAGGACAAGCAGGCTTGATCTCAGTACTTAGAGTCAATTCTATGCAAATTTTGGCAGGAGTGCAGCTGTTCATTGTGTTGGCATATTGGCAGTGCCCGTATAATCTCTTGATATCATACTATTGCATTACCAGACGTCTTGTGAAGAGAATGGATATAACGTATGACAAGTAAAAAGCAAAAGTTGACTATGATATGAAAGTTTTAGAACATCTAGTGAATAGCAGCTTGTTGTGTATGGGGCTTTATAGGTATAGACTTGACAAAGGTCTACGTTGACCCCTGATCACCTCTGAATGCACCTGCAATGTTCATATAAATCTCAGACTTGACAGTGGAATGATTGAAGAAGATGGCCTGGTCTAATAATCAAGTTTTATATAATGTGTAGATTGCTGAGTGTGTTTTTTGACACTTATCTGGTGGAAGAGATGGCAGTATATACTTTAGAAAGAAGACAAGCCTGTGAAATGCAGCGAGATGCTTTGGGTGATGTTTTATTGGAAAGCCAGGGAAGGTGAGTGAAAATAACATGTATGGTTCACCTTGCCTCACCTCTCCTCGGTGTGCAGTGGTCTCTTGGTGTCCTCTTCAGGCCTCTTACAGCCTCCGGTTCACTTCATACGGTATAAAGTCGCCACTGAGGCCCAGTGTCCGTGACATCAGCCAAAGGCTGTAAGAAGGCTGAAGAGGATGGCAGGTGACTGCTGTACACTGTGAGGATGCCAAGGACAGGTGAGGCAAGGTAAGTATAATTGTTGTTAGTTTTAGTCACCTCCCTTGGGCCTCCACTTATTATACCCCAGAGTATAATAATAGTGTTTTCTGATTGTGCTGAAAAAGTTAGGGCCAAAACAAACCCGTGGACCAATCTTCACAAACATTGGTCAAAACAAATACCGTGGGGTTGGTCCATCTCTAATTGACAACCTCCCGTCCATGACTGTTGAGGCAGAATTAAATATTCATCACTGATAGTACTTAATAGCATAGAAAGAGCAAAGATTTCAATGGATAAATAGTAGCTTATATTGAATCTTTTCTCATGATATAAAACATTTTATATCATTCTGCTTAGCCCTCTTTCTCTATAACAGAACAGATTCCACTGCATTTTCAATACAATTTAGCCACTCCTGCTGCAGCGATTTTTCATTTTATTCTTCCCACCTTCCAAAACTCCTAACTTTTATATTTTTCTTTTCAAATAGCTGTTTTCTGCAGCACAAATTGTAATTCCTACTAGCACTTTTTAATATTCAATAAGATGTACTGGAAATCTAGAAAAAAATGTAAATGGGAAGGATTTGGAGAAAAAAAAGCTAAGCTGCACCATTTTCTTTATTTCCTTTATTCTGCAGGTCAGTCTGTACTCTATGATGCCAAATGGGTATAGTTTATACCTGGATTTTGGTGTGCTGGGCATGATAGATTCCCCCAAAGTGTATTATTTGTATCAAAATTAAATATCTATATATCTTTTTTTTTTACAATAATAAGAAATTATAGAACAATAATAAAAATAATTTTCGATGTTATAAGTAAGGCACAGGCTTCACAACTTAAATAATACAACTAATTCAAGAACAATGTTCCTTTATATTCCATATTTGCCTACAGCTAGCTGAGTTCTTCTTATTACTCCATTTCACAGTGTCTAGTCACACAATCAGTAATTTATTCTGCTAGGACAGACTTATAATGTATTGTGAGTATCTGTTATAAAAATGTGTATGCAAGGTTTTAAATTAATGGGTGTCTTTGTGTTAGCACATTAAAAAAACATATGTGTAAAAAACGAACTTGAAAAATTTATATTCAGAAATATTGTGATAGTCACTCATGTAAAAAGCTATGATCACTCAAACTTGAGAGATTAATCACAGTGAGGAGATCAAGAAATTCCCTGAAAGAGAAAAAGAATCATTCCACAGTAAATCATAGAACACAGCCAACATGAATCACTGGAAGAAGTACCAGTTCTTGATGATTTACGTGACATATTTAAAATAGCGTTTCAAAGATTGACAGTTATAGGTATAAATGCTAAAATTATTCAGCGGTGCTCTCAGCCATTTCTCATTTTGCATCTGATTACTTCTCTGAATTTAATTAAAGGGCTAACTGATAGATTCAGACCTTTTGTGACTTGAACAATTTTATGCTCTTTTAAGTGTTTTAGAACAGTTTTTATGTTCATATGATTTATCATTAGCATTATTCTACCTGTAGGAAGGGATGCAATATACCTAAAATCAAGCAGGACTTAAAGACTTGGTTAAGCCAACAAATTTTCATTTCAGCGGGTAAAAATTCAATGTTACTGTATGATTAAGCAAAAAAAAAAAAAAAATGCTGAGTCAGATTGCCCCCAATTAGAAAAGAAAATATAGTTTACTACATAATATTCAAGGGGTTATATTATATTATATTAACATACAAGACACATAGACAGTTCATTATGCAGTGCCTAATTTATTTTTTCTATATATTGTGAAGCTGTTTCCATGATACAGAAGTAGTAGTCGTCAAACTAACATATGTAATATGCTAAAGAACATTTGTTTCACACTTACGTAATTCACTTTGAATTGGAAGCAGCCATGTTACGCATAGAGTGTAATATGGAGCCTGCAAATTAGATGTCTAATAACGTGAAAAATGTTCATTTGGTGACTGTTACATCTGTATGTTATCTACCTCCTGATTTGTAATAGAATACCCATATATTCTAGTTAAGATCCTGTCTACCTGTTTAGTGATAGTGCTATGGACAAAATTCTATAGAATGACTGATGGATATAAAAGGTATGTATAGCATTTAGTATGTTGTACTTGGTGACAGATATTCTTTAAATGTTTTAATGGTAATATATATTGTTTGGAATGTTTCTGTTTTCTGTCTACAATACAGTAAAGATTCATACACACGTCTGCATTATAGCTAAATACAACCTCTGACTTGTCCTAAACCATAGACATGTCATGCGCCGCAATGCTAACTACAGATGTAATGAAGTTAACTACACTGTGGCACCGAGTGTTATGTCTTATTAATAGATTTCAGTGGCTTTTTTTTTATTTGTCTATCGAAGTCATGCATTTCTTTTGTGGAAAACACCATTAACTGTATAAAAAATAACTCACATTAAAAATATTGCTCATATATGTCTGCCTTTTTCTGTACCTAGTGTTTTGTATTGAAAGGAATCTCCATAGTGGTGCTGAGCACCATCATAATAGATGTTCCATTTATTAGAAAAAGATGGGTTTTTTTTAAGAAATATGCAAAAGAGGCCCTAATGAAATAGGTTTTGCCAGAGTGTTACAGTGCTGGCCAAAAGTATTGGCACCCCTGCAATTCTGTCAGATAATACTCAATTTCTTCCAGAAAATGATTGCAATCACAAATGCTTTGGTAATAATATCTTCATTTATTTTGCTTGCAATGAAAAAACACAAAAGAGAATGAAAAAAAAAGTCAAATCATTGATCATTTTACACAAAACTCCAAAAATGGGCCAGACAAAAGTATTGGCACCCTCAGCCTAATACTTGGTAGCACAACCTTTAGACAAAATAACTGCGAACAACCGCTTCCGGTAACCATCAATGAGTTTCTTACAATGCTCTGCTGGAATTTTAGACCATTCTTCTTTGGCAAATTTCTCCAGGTCCCTGAGATTTGAAGGGTGCCTTCTCCAAACTGCCATTTTGAGATCTCTCCACAGGTGTTCTATGGGATTCAGGTCTGGACTCATTGCTGGCCACTTTAGAAGTCTCCAGTGCTTTCTCTCAAACCATTTTCTAGTGCTTTTTGAAGTGTGTTTTGGGTCATTGTCCTGCTGGAAGACCCATGACCTCTGAGGGAGACCCAGCATTCTCACACTGGGCCCTACATTATGCTGCAAAATTTGTTGGTAGTCTTCAGACTTCATAATGCCATGTACACGGTCAAGCAGTCCAGTGCCAGAGGCAGCAAAGCAACCACAAAACATCAGGGAACCTCCGCCATGTTTGACTGTAGGGACCGTGTTCTTTTCTTTGAAGGCCTCTTTTTTTTTCCTGTAAACACTATGTTGATGCCTTTTCCCAAAAAGCTCTACTTTTGTCTCATCTGACCAGAGAACATTCTTCCAAAAAGTTTTTGGCTTTCTCAGGTAAGTTTTGGCAAACTCCAGCCTGGCTTTTTTATGTCTCTGGGTCAGAAGTGGGGTCTTCCTGGGTATCCTACCATAGAGTCCCTTTTCATTCAGACGCCGACGGATAGTACGGGTTGACACTGTTGTACCCTCGGACTGCAGGGCAGCTAGAACTTGTTTGGATGTTAGTCGAGGTTCTTTAGCCACCATCCGCACAATCTTTCGTTGAAATCTCTCGTCAATTTTTCTTTTCCATCCACATCTAGGGAGGTTAGCCACAGTGCCATGGGCTTTAAACTTCTTGATGACACTGCGCACAGTAGACACAGGAACATTCAGGTCTTTGGAGATGGACTTGTAGCCTTGAGATTGCTCATGCTTCCTCACAATTTTGCTTCTCAAGTTCTCAGACAGTTCTTTGGTCTTCTTTCTTTTCTCCATGCTCAATGTGGTACACACAAGGACACAGGACAGAGGTTGAGTCAACTTTAATCCATTTCAACTGGCTGCAAGTGTGATTTAGTTATTGCCACCACCTGTTATGTGCCACAGGTAAGTAACAGGTGCTGTTAATTACACAAATTAGAGAAGCATCACCTGATTTTTCAAAGGGTGCCAATACTTTTGTCCACCCCCTTTTTTATGTTTGGTGTGGAATTATATCCACTTTGGCTTTTTGACAATTGTTTTTGTGGTTTTCCATTGAAGACAAATTAAATGAAGATATTATTACCAAAGCATTTGTGATTGCAATCATTTTCTGGAAGAAATTGAGTATTATCTGACAGAATTGCAGGGGTGCCAATACTTTTGGCCAGCACTGTATGTCCTTTGCATATTTATAAAAATGGTTTTTTCAAGGAAATGGGGCATCTATTGGACTATCTAAAAGTATGACGTTCAGGATGTTGTTCCGTACAGTCCACTGTGACTGGTTTGATATTGAGTTTCCTGGCAACACTCTTATTAAACTACCAAAAAGAAGTGCATATACAAAGGGGTAGTATAGTGTAGATAAGAACAGAGAAAGGCTCACATATGTGCACCATATTTATAAAGCACATTTGGTCAGTATTTTTTTGCATACGGTGAACTGTCAATGTTCAGTATGGGTTGTCATCAACAGTATTTTGTTGAAAACATGCATCAACTTTATAAAGTGTGTGCAAGATTTTCTTTTCCAGGTCAGATCATTTATATAGTGTATTTGTAATTCATTTTTAAAGTGTACTTTGACCAGAATTTCACATACGGCATGTCCTTTCAGCATTTAAATGATTTTGGCAAACACTAAATGCAACTTTTTATGACAAATTTGTCTGCAAAAGAACTCTATTCGTCCAATATCTAGAGAGCCTCCCTATAAGATGTGATCCATGAACTCTAGTTTTTATTAGTTATTATACAGGTCAATGCTCAACAAAAATACAAACTAAGAAGCTCATTAATATATTTTATAAAATAAAACTATGCTATACCGTATATCAAAATATACTAAAAAAAGTTATTTTTTTCATGCATAATTGAATGATAAAAAATCATGTGCTGAAATTTATTAAAAATATGACATAATAAACAGGAGAAAGTAAACACTAATTAAAAAAGCAAAAATGGCAAGAAAATATTTATTTTGCCATAAACCGTACAGTATATTGTTTAATTCCCAGCTGTTCCATTATTTTTCAATCATGTCTGACACATTTTAGGATATTTAACTTAATTTAATCTACTCTACAGTAGATAGAAATTTAGTGAACCATTACAAAATGTTACAGAGCAGCATAGTCTTAAAATGCCCCTGTGCAGCATACTGTATATACACTCATTGCAATTAAGAACTCCTAATGCTGCAGCAACACTTTATAGACTGTTTAAAGTTTCACTTTAACACTACTTTAATGTCTTAAGTATCTGCATTAAAGCCTTTCAGTATTTCCTCTCCATCTCCCACAGCAGAAATTAAATCGGTTTTAATTTATTTTATTTGCTAACACTGTGAATATAATTATTGCTGTAGAGTCTTTTTAATTGTTTTCAACTCAAAGCTGGTCTTTAAGTTGCAATAGTCATGTAGTTGCGTGCTGCTTATATTCCCTTGCTCACTCTGACAAAGCACCATAAATCCAGGTATTTAGGTTTATTGAATTTTTAAATGAGGTGATTAGTCGGAACACGGATGAATGAATTGATGCAAAACAAAATGAATTTTATGATTTAACATAGCTTGCGTACTCCCTTGAAACCATTCTTTCGAAATTGTTAAAACATTAAAAAAATCACATTGGTAATCAACTTGCTGAGATTTGATCAAGTCAATATGTAGTAATATTCTGAATAAGTAAATTCCATACACTATTAATTTTCATTATGTACGTAAACCATTATTAGATTTGGGAACAAACTACAGTAGTAAGTATTATAATCGTAGCCATAATACCTTAACAGCAATCTCCAGGGTTAGTGTTTTGGTCTATTTGATATATGTGATTATGAACGCTTGGGAGAATAAATGGACTTCATTATTATTGTTGTTAGAAACATTTGATAAAATGACAAAAAATAGAATTCAGTTGTACAGTTGAAGACAGAAATGGCTTGCTTTCCATGTGTGTGCATTTTCTGTACATGGCTGTTTGTACAATAAAGATGTCTGCTGTACAGGAGATACAGATGTAGCCATCTTCAATTTATATCTGATAACTCGCAGTACCATGATTACAGACAAAAAAAAGCTGCAGATAGACATGGAGTTGAGTTAAAGTGATTAGCAAAGACATACTGATAGGGAATGTAGATTGTGAGCCCTATATGGGACAGTGACTGTCAATGTCTGTAAAGCGTTGCGGAATATGATGGCGCTATACAATTAAGGAATAAATAAAATAAATAAATTAGTAACTGTTTACTTAACACGTTAAAAGTCATCTTAAACTTTTCTACATCTGTACGTGGAGAGCAGAGAAGAGAACCATACCCTCCTATTTCCTGACTAGTAAATAACTAGTTCTGAGCAGTGAACAGAGCTCATACAAGCATTACCACTCCAGTAAGATCATAGTGATTAAACATAAGGAGTGATTCTCCTTCCTCAATGTCTACACTATCAGGTGTTCATATTTTTCTATGCAATTGCCAATTAGGGAATGTTGATGATGACCTTACACAGTCAATATCTGGTGGATGACCTGCATATAGGACATTCTTGTTTTATACCTGGGACTCAATTTCTATCTAACTACAGTTTTAGTACAGTACTATGTTATATATATTTAATATTGCTGAACTAAATCCTTATTTAACACTCCATATTATTGGCCTTCCAACACATTCTATATACTTTTAATATATGCTTTTAACTGTGTAACAACAAGCAATGAAGCATGCCATGGATTAATAAAGAATACAGCAAAAATACTGTACTTCAGTGTGCTACTGTATAGCATGAGAGAGTTAAAGAGGTAGACTATGGCCCCATACATTGCTTTGTGAACTATACTATGGCTCCAGAGCAATAATACAGTGGTATAAATGAGCTATGAAACTGTGAAATTGCAGATTTAGTCATGCTTGTGTACGTGTGGAAAAAGCTGCTTCTAGATTTGTTCTGTTAAACAGCGGTAAGGGAATATAGAAAATACTCCGAATACATACACCCATCAGCCATAATATTGAGACAGTTGGGAGGTGGAGTGAATAACATTTCTTATCTGATATCAACAGCACCTATCAAGTGGTAATATGTATTTATTAGTCAGTAAGTGAGTAGTGGGAGACTTACTGTGGTAGTTTTAATGTTATAGCTGAACTGTGCATGTTGAATTCAGAATATTTGGAATAAATGTCTATTTTTTTAATAAAAAGAAACAGAATTCTATCTACATAGCTTCACTATATGGCCTGAAAATGCTAAAAGCTTCGACACATTATACTTTTTCTATAATATATGAATTAAAAATGTCTGTATGTTGGTAACTAAAGTCTGACATCTGAGGTGAAGAGGTTATTAGTCAAGTGCTCAAAATAGATACAATGAGAATCAGAAATTCTTCTTGTCCAAATGGCGTCAGATATTTGGGTATCAATTAATTATAGTTGTGCTTTTTTCCTCCATAGCAGGTGTCATTTTCCTAATATATTTCCTGCCTCTGCAACCTGATGCATTGTCTGCAGAATAAAGTAGTGTTAGAATAGCTTTTATCACACAAAATTGCTGAGACGTGCCATTTGTCAGAAAGTTAGTAAAACACTAATATAGCAGTTTTGCTTTAGGCAAAAAAAAAAGAAAATCAGAGCAGTTTATTCAACAAAAATGAAAAGCAAAATAGAAGCTATATAGAAAAAAAAATAAACAGATAATAGATGATAAATAGATGATAGGGAAAGATGATATATTGATATGTAAAGAAATAGGTAGCATAATACTGGGGGTAAGCTTACGCCAGGTTAACTCTGCTCATACCCTTCCCACTTCCAGTGACCTTGTCCCTGCTATTTTGTGTGCCATGCTTAGCCCTCTCCATGCATCCAGACACATTTATCTTCCTCTGTCTCTCTTTGGTCTGCCAATATGGTGAACACACTCTTTGCTCTTACTAGCAGCAAATGCGTTCACTATTTTGTACCATCCAAGCCTTTCCTGCCCGGTGTATAAATATCTGTCATGCTCTTAGCAGGGCATCTAAGCAAATGTTTTTAGTTTTCTAGTTCCTGCCCTAAGGTGTTCTGCTCCAGGTTTGCAGTACTAAATATTTGACTCCTGCCTTCTATACTGGACCTCATCCCCTTCTGCTGAGCTATATATACTAATGACTATCTGTTGCTGAGCCTAGCCTATTTATGACTGCTTAGATTAATGTTTCTCTGACTACCCATTGCTGACCCACATTATGACGATTGCACCTCTGCTACCTTCCCAGATCTCTAGCTTTTTCTTTGAACATGCACACAATCTGCCAGCTTTGAGTTCATTCCATAACTTTCCACTCTCTAATGTGCACAATACGACTTTGAACCAGTATGTCTTGGTCAATTAGGCCAGCTGCTACTAGGCTCGTAAATGGCCACTCTCTGCCTTGAACACTACTGCTTTACATCAGTGTCTTCTGGACAACTGGGAAAGCTTCTAAGAATACCAGGTCCATGCCAGGAGGTAGCAACCTGGTTGTCTCCCAGCAGCATAGTTCAGATCCCAGTAGGAGGTTGAAGGGTGGAAACTGGGGAGGCTACTTAGACAATGCCCTTAGAAGTGACTCAAAGTCAAACCAGTTTGGCAGTACAGTGGGATCACAACTTGCTGACAATAACATGTAGATAGATGATAGATAGATAAATAAATAGATAGATAGATAGATAGATAGATAGATAGATAGATAGATAGGTATTCTATTAATGATAGACAGTGCTATGTACTGTAACTTTTCACCAACATTTTATGTGGTTTAATGATTCATACAGTATTAATTTTGCAATTGGCATGTAAATTAGATGAGGATGATGATTATCTCTCTAATTATTATTAAATGTCCTTAGTTTTCTGCCTTTTTCAGCTCAGCATTAATGTAAATGTTCTCATGAGACTGCATTTTTGTAAACAATGCATATTATTTTAACCTTCTTATAAATAAAGGTCACCTCTAATGTATGAAAGTCACCTAGCCACCAAAGGAGAACAGAATACTAGAGTATTCAATGAATGTCACTTTTCATTAATCACACTAGTTTCTCTTTCATGAAATGCCAGTAGATAATTGTTGCTAAATGTGATTTGTAACACCCTCAGCTTAGGTTCAAGGATCAGAAATAGCAAACAGATAGAAACATAATTTTGCCTGAAGGCAGCAAGTGTTTGCCATTCTAATATGTATCATGCATAAATGTTGATTGAGTCACAACCTGACACTTATAAAGCTCCTTTTATCCTGAATAAGTAACTGGTTTAAGTGTAAGATATTAGTAGTAATGCTAATTAGTTGCAATGTAAATATGTTGCCAGATTTCACTTTACCACATTATCAGATTACTGTATATGACAGTAACATGTCATGTGGCACAGCAATAATGATGCAATTACTATTGTAAGTTTCTTAAAAAGTCACTCTGACAATTCTGACTTTATGGGAGAGAGTCTGAGCTGATTGTTTCCTATCATCCCTCTCCAACACCCAGAAAATTCCAGCTGTCCCTCTGTGTCCAACTTGGTAGACAGTCTGCTCTCCTTTTTTTATGCAGTAAGATATGGAGGTGACACAGAAGAGATGAGGGTTCACAGTGCCAAGGTCGGCTGCTCTTTCACTAGATCACAGTTCACACTGGCATGTTCTCCACATCAGTTTCTGCTTCCTGGCCATACCTCTGCTGCGGCGTGCTGCTCCCTGTAATAAAATCTAGGGTGTTAGTGAGAAAGCAAAACAAAAAATGATAACGCATCCATTCAATGTCACATAAACAGAATTTAGGATGGTGGCATTGGAAACACAAAACCCCAGACCCCCAAATGAATCCAGATCTAAGACCAAACCATAAAATTAATATAGACCAGAACCCAAAAAGTATGTAGACCCTAGACTAGACTTCACTACCTCCCTTTCTCTCTTCTGTCCCTCCTGACAATATTTTAAAGCATATCAAGGTATAACAGCCAACAGAAACCATCAATTTCCAGCTGTTGTAACTTTGTTCAGCATGGAAAGCTGATTTCTGCCCTTAGTCAACAAAACCCTCCAGTGTTAACAGAATAGAGTACATCAAAAATCTAATGTGTGTGGGAGAAACTCAGCTGTTTTTTCTAGATGTAAATTGTTGAGAAAAAAGGTCAAGAGAGGTGGACTTATTTTTAACAGGGCAGATGGGACACCAGATTTCTGAACAAGGAGAAAGCTCTTATATCTTGGTTCTAAGATTGCCTGGCTTCACTATAATCCTACCCTAGAGGAAGGCATTATGGGTCATAAGCTAGTAAATTCAGCATGGATAAAAAAATCTCTTGCCATTGGTTTCAGAAACTAGATCTGTACTGATAGCAGACTCCATTAAAAATTATGTTTAAATTAATAGTAGTGATAATATAAGATATTAAATATGTGATACTATACAGTATATGTTTTATTTATTTTGTAAGATTTGAAACACCTATATAACTTAATGAGACTCTATTGCCTTTTCCAAGGAAATGACGGAGCTTCCCACACAAATGTGAACATAGCTTTAGATGATAGATCCAGTATATTTATTGCATAGATACTGTGTGTGCTTGTGTACTGGAAAACATACTAAAATAACTAAAACTCAAATATTCAGGTATTGTACAAAGTTTCATAAAAGACATAGATCAAAATTTTATTATAAAATTGTGTTCAGAGATTCACACTCAGTACTAAAGAAATTGAAATAATGGGTCACTTTGACATATCAAAGCTGAAATCTGCAAGGCACGTAAATGTACTATCTATACAGGTTGGGTGTCATGGCCAACATGGTATATATAAACGTATCGCCACCAGCTAAAGTGATAACAATAGTTTCTGTCAGCACGTCAAAAGTGGTTATAGAGCAGCCAGAGGGAATACTAAAGTAACCCAGAAATGTCCTATATTTTCTTGTTCCCTCTTATGATAAATCTGTAGTGACCTTTACAGAGAGGTGTTCTGTTTGTGCAGCAGATTTATATCTGGCAGTATTTCTGCAAGATATGCTTTATATGTTTTCTTGTGAAGGAGAAAATTACATTGTGCAAGTTTGAAACACTTTATGTAAAACAGACTGAAGCGTTTTCCAATGACCATTGCATCAAAATATACTTGAAGTCCCTAAACATATGTATCATCCTCCTTTTATAGGTATAACAGTACTAATAATAATAATAATCATAATCATCATAATAGAACAATCAACTATTAATATTTAAAGGGAGTTTATATCTCTTTATTTTATACATTTACTGGAGAATTTGTTTTGGTGAAATTCGCTTGAATTTGGATAAGTTTTGATTTGGTTAAAATAAATTTGGACCAAATTGAAAGTTCTCCAGTTGCTTTGAAAAACAGTGAGAAAGTGATGCCATAAATAGCATTTCTCTCTATCCTTCTGTGAAAACAAGAGATGGCCCAGCCATTGTAATCAATAGCGGAGAGCTCCTGCAGTGGTATTACAGTAGCCGCCATTGCTATTGCTTTCAGTGGTCGAGCCGACTCCAGCATGGATTGACCCTTTTGAAATCAGTATTAATGTGGTGGCAGCTCCAGCATTGATTGTTGCATTTGAATTAAGCAACAAAACACTGCAGTCAATGTGAGTGTTTTAGTGTTTTGTCGTTTAACATTGCATTCATGCTGTCAGGAATTAAATTCAGCTGCTATTCTTTTAAGCTTTCCATGTCGACCTGAGAAGCTTCTGCAGTGTCAAAAAATCTCTGGGCTTATACAATTAGCAGCTCAGGAGGCATATATGGCTTCCTCCTGAACCAGGTGCCTGCTAATTTAGATGTACTCTAGTTTGGCTCTGAACCCTGATTGTGTGTACTGGACAGCTTTATTTAGACTCTTGGCTTGTTTCTGGTTATCCGTTTGTGTCCTTATTCTGCCTTTGACGTGACTTCTCGGAACTGAACTTTAGCTTTATTATGGATATTCATTTGTCTCCTGATTCTGCCTCTGACATGACCTTCTGGTACTAACCTTTGGCCTGGACATTTATTCTCTTGATTCTGATCTGCCCTGTAATTTATTAATGGGTTCTGGTTTTGATTTCAGTGATGCTAGGTTCACACTAGCATTTGTATTTCCATACTTTGGGTCCACTTGGGGACATGAAAGACAGAAACCCTATCCACTTAAAAAGGCTATACACATAGACTATAATGGGGTCCGCCGGGTTTCCACCTAGTTTCTGCTGAAAACAGACAGGACTTTTCTCTACCCCGATATTAAGCGGAATCTGGGACGGAGAGGCTCAAATGCTAGCGTGAACCTAGTGTTAGTAGAGCATTGATTTCTTGTACGGTTTCTGGTGGGGATAATTTGGACCCAAAATTTACCAAAGTCCATCTGGCCTTGCAGCTGGATCTGGTGAGGGATTAGGAGTAATCTATAAAAGCTATAAAAAAGAAATAACCTTTTACTTGACTTAACTGACAGTTCAGGCCTCCAGTCTGTGCTCCTGATGCTGTTTTAGACACACTCATAGCAGCATCTGGATACTGAGAAATTTCCTGCTCCAGTGGTGGCCCATGCTTGCTAGAGGATCTTCACAACTGGCAATAGTGAGAATGCTTGTGATGATCCTCTGTTCTGTATTTCACTACTCCCCATAACATTTGTTTATTCTTGCATAGTCCATTCTGCTATCCCCTTCTTTATGACTGTAAATCTTGCTTGCAGTGCAGTGCAACGAAAGTGCACTGGCACTAAAAATGTCTCAGCAGCTATAAATTCAGCAATATGTGTGCTTTTTAGGGTTCACAGACAGTTTGCACACAGCTCCACAGCTAATGCACTGCCCAGGGGCATAATTAGCAAAGACTGGCCCCCCACGGCATAATGCCCCCTTTCTTGGCCTCCACACAGTATAACGCCCCATTTACACACACTATAATGTCCCAAAGTGGCAACCAGACAATATAATGTCCCATTGGAGCCCCTCCACACAGTATAATGTACCATAGCGGCCCCTCCACATAGTATAATGTTCCATAGTGCCCCTTCACACAGTATTATGTCCCATAGTGGACCTCCCACGAACTATTATTATACTCTGGTGTCTTTTCAGAGCCCAGAGTATAATAATTGTAGCCCCAGGGGAGGTGACTAAAGAGTCTCAAAGACTGCATGGAGTCACGCTAGAATGCAGGATAGGTAAGTAACACTGGTTTTTATGTTCGCTCACCTCCCCTGGGCCTCTGATCATTATACTGCTGGGTTACTCCAACAGGTAATGGCCTATTAAAATAAAATAAAATTTTAAAAAAAAGCATCATGGGCTTGTCAGGCCCCCTAAGGTCCCGGGTCCTGAGGCAGCCTCTACGGCTTTTATCGCGGTACTTACTTCACTGGAATTGCCCCTGGAGCCATCTCTTTATGGATGGCAGAGATTGTAAAGTGTTTATGCAAAGTGAGAACCATACTCCGCCTGATCCCAGCCACCCAGCCCTGTCTTGCTCAGCAGAGAGAGAAGAGTGATGTCAGCAGTCTGGCCTGGGGTTCTACAGGCCAGCAACCTAGGCAATGAGTTGACAACAATGTGGAGAGATAAGATGCCTTATCAGGAAAGGCAGGCAAGTTTGCTAATGATATGTATTTGAAAATATACTTTACCTGTCATGCTCTACAATTTAGAGATGGGAATACCCCTTTAAGCAGTTCCCATCAACTATTGTCAATATGGTGATCCTGTGCTATTTGCCACCAGCAGAAGTGATACCTTTCATTGTAATCTAACCCTATAATTATATTGAACTGAATTGACTATTTAAAAATATTTTTAAAGATTAACATACAAATTTACTTCAGCTGCATTTAAAAAAAAAAAAAAAACATTCTCCATTTTCTACCTTGCTTTTATTTGTTATGATTTTCCCAAATATTCTTGGTTTTCTGCTAAAGGATCTACTTCACCTTTGTCCACCTAATGGCCTACCTGAAGGTCCATATCTAGTAATGGTTCACCTATTGGCCTATATAAACTAATAGTAAGACAGTGTAAACTTGGATAGGTGATCAGAAAATGCGCCAGATTTATCACAATGTCTGATGCTGGATGAAAATTTTGGTGCATCTTTAGACTATCCTATTGTCTACTCTAGACTATATTTATACCACTTTGGGCCACAATTTTATGTTAAACTGTTGGCACATTTTTCACCTTAATGCTAAAACTGTTTTGCCTGTTAAGCATGGCCCCTACCAGTGAAGCCATACTTCTTTCCTGCAAAGTCATATCCAGTTTTCTAACTAGTTGGAAAACCTTGATTTCAAACTAAATAGGACAAAATGTGCACATTACATGCATAGTTAAGTAGTAACCACAGCAGTTAATCTGCTCCAATGTGTTTAGTTCTGGTGAGAAAAATCTGCTTTGAGTGTACTGATTCTTATTGGCTAACCTGTACAATAGCATAAATGTCTCCATTCCATTCGCCTGTTTGCTTAACATTAAGTTTGCCTCAGACGAGTTATGGCTCTTCTCCGGTAGCTCCCAGTACATGCTGTGTGCACAGTTAAAACCTATGAGTATGCACCTTACTTCACTGCACATGCACAATGAAGCATGGTGTACACTTACTTAAACTTATGCAAACTTCACTTTAAGCTTCACTTAAAGGGATCATATCATTCAGAAAGGCCAATTTTAGTAAGACCACGTCGTAATAGCATTTATAAAGGCTATTCTTCTCCTACCTTTGTTGTTTCGCTCCTCGCCGCCGTTTAGAAGAAATGTTGATTTTTATCTTTATGCTAATGAGCCTTCAGAATGCACAGGGGGCGTTCCCCCAGTGCTGAAACTTTTTGAACTTACTGTGCCACCTGTCTTCTTCTTTAGCAGACGCCTCTTCTTGATGTCATCCTTCGTTTGGGAGACATGCGCCAACTGCTCATGTCCATTCGGCCACTTTCCTGTGGCCTATTACATGAGCGTACTGCATGTGCTGTAGATAACAGGCCACAAGAAAATTGCCAAATGGATATGCACAGTCAGCGCATGTCTCCCGAATGAAGACTCGTACAAGGATGATCGTACAAGGATGCGTCTGCTAAAGAAGAAGAGAAGCGGCGTGGTAAGTTCACAAATGTGTCTGAGGAGCACAGGGGACGCCCCCCTGTGCATTTTGAAGATGCATTAGCATAAAGATAAAAATCAACATTTCTTCTAAATGGTGGCAAGGAGTGAAACAACAAAGGTAGGAGAAGAATAGCCTTTATAAAGGCTATTACGACATGGTCTTACTAAAATTGGCCTTTCTGAATGATAGGATCCCTTTAAAGTTATTCAAACTGGCAAATGGAGCAAAGGATGGGAAAGGGGTCACCAGAATTTGTGCACTGACATCCCCAGCAGTATGAGGACATGCTGCTAGTTTTGGGACTCCAGACCTGTTAACAGGTTCCCTTTAAGTGTGCAATAGAGATGATATTATAATGTATAATACATGATTTCCATTCTCACACTAATCTTTGCAAATATGAAAGTACTGTATAAAATAAAAAGGTAGAGCTAACAAGTCAATGGACTTTCAGCACGACCAGTAATATTAGAAATGCTATTCATTTGTAAAGTATAATACTACTACTGAAATTTAGAAGAATAAAAACATAAGAAAAAAACTAAACATTTGTATTCTTTCATTTCTTTACATTGCAGTCGACGTTCTTAGTGGGTAGTAGGGTAAATTGCATCTGGACTTGTTCTACAAAAGCCATTTACTTTTAAAGTAAGTTCTCTTGTACTAAAAAAAACAAAAAAAAAACAACAAAATTAAACATTTAAGTAACTGAAATTGCCCTACTATTATCGTAAGGAAAAAACAGCACTTTCTTTATTACTGAAAGGTCAGCCTTTGTGATCACACTTGTATGTGCATGAATGGCTAATTTTTGGTTTCATCCAAAAAGACTTTGACAATACATTGGACTTTGTCCAGCTGTTCTGACTGATCTATTGTACTTTGTTTTTCTGCTAAAGGCTCTACTTTACCTGTGTTAAAAAATAATATTTTTTTCTTTGTTAGGTAAGCTGTTTCCTTGGTTATAGTATTTCTTTGAGTTAGATTACAAATAAAAAAAAAGTCTATCATATGCTTATAGTAAATGTTATGAGATGGAGATGCTGTAATATATAAGATTTAAGTACACCCATTGACCAAAAAAGCTGACACACAAAGGCATTATTGGAATCATATGAAACTTTGCAGGTGAATGTAATGATGATATATACACTGATGAACAAAAGGGTAACAATATTTGGAACTTTTGACTTTCATGCTCCATATCTCACCATCCACTACAGATTTGAACGTGAGACTACCATCATTTTATAGACAATCATCTTGGCTATCTTATATATAAATTTGACTTGCCACTATTTAGCATATGATTAGTTATGCAGATTTTTGTCATGTTACTGCCTTGTTACTGTTTTGCTGTAAAAAAATGTATTTTAATTTTTATTGTTTTGTTAATTTTATTTCGTAAATTCACCTTTGGCAGTAACAGATAAGACCAACAGACAACAGAAGGGGGAAGGGGAGAGGAGGGGGGGTGATTGGTAGGCTCAAATAAAACCAGATAAATTCATACGGAGTAAGTCAGGCGAGTGCATATGGGGTACCAAGGGGGAGGGGGTTGATAGGCCCATGGAAGCCAAATATTAACAAGTGGGGGGAATTAGGTATTTCTGTGAGTGTGTAGGTACCAAGGTTCCCTGGTGGAGAGGAAACTAGAATGAAAAGGGAGTCCCCAACTGCAGAGCTCTTCAAATCTGTAGAGTTGGTTAACCTTTTTTTCCTTCCATTGGGGGATGGAAGGGGGGTCCGTCTCACACCACCTAAGAGGAATCAATAGTTTGGCTGCCTGAATTAGCCAGGTGATAAGGCATGACCATCTGGGAGAGAAGTCGGGAGAGAACGCTCAAAGCAAAACGGTTTCGGGATGTAGCTTCAAATCAACATGACAAATGGACTTAATCTCTCTCGATTGCCCCCCAGAAGGGACTAATTTTGGGGCTCGTCACCCAGATGTGCGAGAGGGACCCTTTGGACAGTCCACAACGCAAACATTGATCAGAGATAGAGTAGTCAATTTTATGGAGAAAAAAACGGGGTTCTATACCACCTGGTGAGCAATTTGAATGAGTTTTCCTGAATCATGACACACCTAGAGAAAACATGGGAACATAACAAGATGTGTTTGACATTGGAGGGCGAGAATACAAGTCCCAACTCCCTTTCCCATTCACCAACAAAGTATGATTTGCAGGGAAGGGGGGTGAGAGTAAACAGTTTTATATCTAGGAAATAGATTTATTCCGGGGATTGTTGGAGTCAGGAATTTTCTCAAGCCAGTTAAGATTCCTAAGAGGAAGGGGAATAGAGCTGGAGAAGGACCTATAGGAGAGTCAAAAAGAGAGGGAGTGGAGGAAGGTTATTCTATGACGATCCCCCTCGGACAAGAGGGACGGCAGGGGAGGTGGGTCCGGGTCAATCAGTGAGGAGCAGATAGGGACATGGAGGAGGTGGGTCCAAGGGAAATATAGATCTAGAGGAGTAGAGGAGCCCCAACTAGGAAGGAGGCCCAAAGGCATTCTGGGGGAGGGGGGATTGCATGGAGATAGTGTAGTAGAAAAGGCCTGCCATACACGAATGGTGCCCCTGGTGAGATTGCTAAGTACAACAGAGGCGTTAGGGGAGTAAGAAGAGGACCAGAGAAACCATTGATAGGGAGCGGACAATAAGTGCCGTTCCAGGGAAATATGAGTGAGGTGAGTGTCAGTGGAGACCAATTCAAGCCATTTTGCAAGGTGGAAGGCCTTGTAGAAGGATTGTATGTCGGGCAGTGCAAAGCCACCCTGCGTTTTGTGCCGGGTTAAGAGGGAATAGGCTAGATGTGGGTGGGAATTCTTCCACAGGAATGAGATGAAGAAGCTACGGAGGTTTTTGAAGAAAGAGGTAGGGAGGAGGATGGGAACCGTTTGCAGAACGTAATAATAATAATAATAATAATAGTAATAAACTTTATTTATATAGCGCCAACATATTCTGTAGCACTTTACAAATCAGAGGACACATGAACAGACAATATGAGACATTACAATGTGACAAAGAAATAATCATATCAAAGAATAGGAGTGAGGGCCCTGCTCGCAAGAGCTTACATTCTGTGAGAGAGCTTACATTCTGTTCTAATGTAGAGTATCTTAGGGAGGATATACAGTATGTCTTGAGAATGTTTTTCCTGCCCATCTAGGAGACAAAAGAAACGCGCAATTTACATACCTGCTGTTTGAGGTCAGCCAGGAGAGGGGCGTAGTTGAGGAAGTAAAGGTGAGTCGGGTCAGCAGGAATCTTGATTCACAATACTTTAATGGCATGGGAGGGCCAAATAAAGGGAGTGGAGGTTTTCAAATGTTGGAGGGAGCTGTGCGGGGCATTGACGTTAAGAATTTTGGACTTATTGAAATTAATCTTAAAGTTAGATACTTGCCCGAACAGGGAAAATACACGGAGTGCTTCAGGGATAGCAGAGGAGGGATTAGAGAGAGAGTAAGTACTAGGTCGTTTGCAAAGGCAGCTGTAATATGATGGAAGTCAACAATCGTGACACCTTGGATAGAGGGGGTCTGTCTTAATTTTTGGATAAGGGTTTCCATGACCAGTATAAAGAGGGTTGGGGACAAGGGGCAGCCCTGACTGGTACCATTATTAATTCTGAAGGGCTCCGAGAGAGAACCATTGACCTTGACAGTGGGTAGGTATAGAGCGAAAAAATAGCTGTGATAAATGCAGGGGGAAAGCCAAACTTCTCCAACACTGCTTTCATAAATGCCCAACTGACCCCCTTTCAAACGCCTTCTCGGCGTCAGTACCCAAAAGTACAAGGGGGATGTTTCTACTTTTTGCTACATAAACAAGGTGAATTAACTGATTGGTGTTGAATGTCCCTTCCCTCCCAGACATGAACCCTGTCTGTTCTGGGCCTATTAAGGACTGGAGGAGCTTAGAGACCGTGTTGGCGAGCAGCTTGGCCCACCATTTCAGATCGCAGTTAAGCAAGGATTTAGGGCGATAGCTGGAGCATAACTCCAGATTCTTACCCTCCTTGGGTATAATAGAGACATGTGCCTCAAGGGATTGAGCAGGCCAAGATGCACCCGACAGTAGAGAGTTACATACATTAAGGAACTTAGGAAGTAAGATATCTTGAAGTTTTTTTATAGTAAATATTAGGGAACCCATCAGGTTCGGGGCTCTTGCTAGAGAGAATGTAAGAAAGGACCTGTCTGAATTCTTGCTAAGTGAAAGGGGTGGTCAAGGCCGGTATCTGAGTGTCAGAAAGTTGCATGAGGTAAAGGGAGTCTAGGAAATCGCGGATCAGGGAGGGGCCGTCTATACCAGAGGAGAGGAGTCCAGATTGTATAGGGAGTTGTAATAGTTCTGGAATTGATTACCGATGGCTTCGGTAGTATAAGACCGGGAGCCATCGGGGGACTAAAATAAAGGGAATGAACGCCTTATCCCTCTGCTGTCTAAGCAGGAGTGTTGTGAGTCTAGAGCAGCGGTTCTCAACCTGTGGGTCTCGACCCCGGCGGGGGTCGAATGACCAAAACACAGGGGTCGCCTAAAGCCATCGGAAAATACATATTTCCGATGGCTTTAGCCGCTGAGAAGTCGCACTATTCAGCTGGAACGCGCGTCGTTTTGGATGTGCGTTCCGAACTGAATGCCTGTGCGCATGCGCAGACGTGATTTCCGGGACCTAAGTGAAGTAAGTGCTTCCTGCTTTAGGTTGTACTTGTCGGCATTAAGTGTAAAAGTACTACCGTATTTTTCGGACCAGTGGAGCGATGCTGCGGGTCCAGCCCTGAGAGGGTGCCCCGCGCTGTGTAGCTCCCGGCATCCGCCGTGCCGTTACGCGGATGCCGGGTCTGTTACAATGATGGCGGCCGCTCTGCTGCAGAGCGGTCACCATAGCAATCAGAGTCTGACCGAGGGCATTACTACTGTATCTGTGAGCAGCCCCCCCCGGGCTCTCGACAGCCTGGCCCGGCCCGGGCTCTGGCTGGTTTGCGTTGGTGGTCGTCCCTTGTTTGCGTCGGGCTTCTCAACATTGGGTTGCCCCTGGGGGGGGGCTTTGTATATTGTTTCTTTCCGGTTTGGGTTGTTTGTTTTTTTTTTTTGTTTTTTTGGGTGTTTGGTTTCTTTGAGGGGGGGGGGGGGCCGGGGGGGGGGCCTGGTGTGCAAATTTTTTGTTTGTGTGCCCTCCTTTTATAAAATTCCAGTTCTTATTTTGGGTCCCCACCGGCCCCTCTATACCTGTTAGATTGCAGGTTTTGCATGTCTGCGAAATATCCATCCCCGCGCTCTTCTCCTGTCGCTTTCTCGTCTGCTGCGGTTGTCCCCCCCTTTCGTTCCCGGGTGGCTTGGCCGCCCCGCGTGATCCGGGAGTCCACCATGTTCCGTGGGTGCAGGTTTTTCCTGGATGCCTTTTTTTTTTTTTTTTTTCCAAAATGAAGTGGCTCCCATGGCCTGTGCATCCTGGGCGATCTGTTTGTGGGGTTGACGGCTTCTTTCTTTGTTTTTTTCTCACTGAGACTGGTCTGCGCAAGATGATGCTCAGTCTCTGTAGGATGGTCTGTGGATTGTCCTTGCCTTTCTCACCATTCTTCTTCCCTGCCTTTCTGTTTTTTCTTGGCCTGCCCTTCTGGGCTTAACAGACTTCCCTTTTTTCTTCCTTTTCCTTTCTTTTTTCCTCCCAGTGGAACTCCGGTTAAATCTCTCCTTTTTTTCCTTCCCCTGCAATACACTTGTATTGCAGTCTGTTTTCAGATCTGGAGTTGTTTTGGGGCCCGCCCGGCAATCAAACAATTGCAGGTTCAAGCCCCATGATGGGAGGGGGGCTAATAAAATAGTAAGAAAAATAAAATAAAATAAAAAAAAAAGTTCTAACTCACCCTGAATACTTTCCCTAGTTATTACATATAAAAGTGAAAGGCGGCCCCGACAAAATTACTGTGTGCCAATTTTTCACATGACAGTACACATTAGCTATCCCTGTGTCCGAAAATGCCCGGTCTACAACCTTATGTCACTATGTTTAAATTATGTTTGATTTGTAGCAATTAGAATACATAATGCATATCAGGTATTTACATTCCGAATCATAACTGTAGCAAAATTACAGTTTTGAAGTAGCCACCAAAATAATTTTTTGGTTTGGGGTCACCGCAACATGAGGAACTGTATTGCGGGATCACGGCATTAGAAAGGTTGAGAACCACTGGTCTAGAGCCTCTGTCACCATGGACATAATGTTTATACAAGCAGGATTGGAGGGCCTTAGCCACCTTAATGTTAAGAAGGTCCCTGAGTTGCTCTCTAAGAGCAGACAACTTCTCCTGCTTAGCCTGAGAAGAGGTAAGTTTGGCTGAGGTCTCAAGGGTGTTAATACTAAACAGTAGATGGGAAATATGAGCTTCACGCTGTTTTTTAAGTTTAGAGCAGAGGTTAATCAAAGTCCCTCACATAACAGCTTTTTGGGATTCCCACAGCAAAGGTGAGGAGACGTCAGGGGTATCGTTAATGGTAAAGAAGTCTAATAGGGAGCAGGGCCAGCGTTAGGGGGAAGGGCAAACTGGGCAATTGCCCAGGGCCCCATCACGAAGGGGCCCCCGGGATCCGGAGCCTGATGACTGAGTCAGGCCCAGCCATATCAATAATAGAAAGGGACCCAGTGTCATGTGCCACAGGGTCCCTTTCCGAGGTGAGTAAAAAATATCAAACATTTTTACTCACCTGTCCTTGGCGTCCGACGTCATCTTCTGGTGTTCCGGACGTCACCACTGAGAGAAGAGGCCCTCTGGATAGCATATTATACTGTGTGGGTCCACTGTGGAGCATTATGCTATCCAGAGGGGCCCCCAGTATAATGCTTCACACAGTATAATATGCTATCTAGAGGGCCCCTTCCCCAGTATAATGCTCCACAGTGGCCCCACACAGTATATTATATACTGGAGGATCCTCTGGATGGCATATTATACTGTGTGGGGCCACTGTGGAGCATTATATTGGCGGAGGAGGCCCTCTGGAGAGCATGTTATATTTTGTGGGGCCTCTGTAAAGCATTATAATGTGGGGGGGCTCTGGAGAGCATGTTATATTCTGTGAGACCACTTTGGAGCATTATACTGGCGGGGCCTGGGGGGGCTCTCTGGATAGCATATTATACTGTGTAAGGCCACTGTGGAGCATTATACTGGGGGGCCACTGTTGAGCATTATAATGTGAGGGGGCTCTGGAGAGCATGTTATATTCTGTGAGGCCACTTTGAAGCATTATACTGGGGGGCCCTCTGGTGAGCATATTATACTGTTTTGGGCCACTGTGGAGCATTATAGTGGGGGAACCTCTCTGGGCAGTACATTATACTGTGTGGAGGCCATTCTGGAGCATTTTATACTGTGTGGGGTCACTGTGGAGCATTATTCTGGGGGGGCCATCTGCAGAGCATATTATATTGTATGGCGCCACTGTGGGGCATTATTCAGGGGGGAACTAAGGAGCATTATACTAGGGTGCCCTCTGGCGAGCATATTATACTGCGTGGGGCCTACTGTGGAGCATTATACTGGGGGACGCTCTGGGGTGCATGATATATTGCGGGGGGCACTGTGGAACATTATATTAGGGGGGCCCTCTGGGGAGCATATTATACTATGGGCCACAGTGGAGCTTTATACTGGGTGAAGGGGCAGTGTGGGGAGCCTGTTATGCTGTGTGGGGCCACTGTGGAGTGTATTATATTGTGTGGGGCTTCTCGGGAGCATATTATACTCTGTGGGGCCATTGTAGGGATTATAATGGGGAACCCCTCTGGGGAGTATATTATAATGTGTGGAGGCCATTGTGGAGCATGTTATACTGTGTTAGGCCACTCTGGAACATTATACTGGGGGGGCACTGTGGGGTGCATATTATACTGTATGGAGCATATTATATTGTGTGGTGCTGCTGGGGAGCATATTGTACTGTCTGGTGCCACTAAAGGGTAGTATACTGTGTGGGCCACTGTGGAGTATTATACTGTGTGGAGCCTTATATACCACGTGGGGCCACAATGGGGGGCTCAGGGGAGTGTTTTATACTGTGTGGGGCCACTGTGAAGCATTATATACCATGTGGGGAAACTGGAGGGTTCAGGGGAGCATTTTATACTGTGGAGCATTATATACCATGTGAAGCATTATACTGTGGGGGGCTCAAAATTCCTGCAGGCAGCCCTGTGTGCTATGTCTGCATCACAGCTCCCTCACTATAATCTTGCACATACGTGTAATGCTCCATGGCCATGTCATTCCCCATACAGTACTGTGCATGAACCGGCCATGGAGTTATTGGGGCCTGCACAGTACTATAGGGGCTGATTATACTGGGAAGATACTCAGTAACACCAGATAGACAGCACATACTGTATGTAAGACTTCAGTGAAGGAGTTGTGGTGTAGGCTATTAGCAGGAAGCTGTTGGGTGGGGCCCCAGAACAAGTTCATCTGGTGGGCCTAAGGCCCTTCAGTCTGACACTGTATAACGGAGAACTATTATTTATAAGGGGGCTCTTATTTATAAGGGAGGAAATATTATATATAAGGGTGGGTTACTATATATAATTGGGAAACTTAAATATGAGGGGGCTATTATAAGGGGGAACTATTATTTATAAGACGGGCTATTATTTATAAGGGGGGGACTATTTATAAGAGGCCTATAAAAAGGGTGGAACTATTATATATAAGGCATCCATTATAAGGGGGAGCTATTATTTATAAGAGGGGAACTGTTTATAAGGGAGGTATAATTGTTAAGTGGGCTTATTTATAAAGGGGGTTATTAGTGATATGGGGACTATTATTTATGAGGGTAACTATTATTTATGAGAGGGCTATTATTAATAAGGGAGCAGTATTATTTTTACGGGGTGACTCTTACTGATAAGGGGAATATTACTGATACAGGGCACTATTTATCATTTATAAGGGCACTATTACTGATAAAGGTGTTTATTATTTATAAGCAGGGACTATTATTTATAATGAGGCGCTATAATAAATGATGACTGGGTGCAAAAATCTATTAGGCGGTACAAAGGTGCTTATTTGAATTGTGTGTGGTAAAATGGGGCTTGTTATTACTTTTTTGATGGCAGAAAGGAGGCATTATTATAGGGGTTGCCACTGGAAGACAATGGTGGTGTTTGCATATCAGCATTTGGGACCCCACTTTTAATTTTGCCCAGAGCCCCACTTTGTCTAAAACCAGCCCTGATAGGGAGGAACTAATTTTGTTCAGGGTGGCAAGGTTACAAAGGACTGTTTCGTTCAATGTCCATGTGCAGGGCCTGCAAGGAAGGGTGCTTACTTGTAATGATGCGGAAGTTGGAGCGTGGTCGGAAACAGTGATGTTACCAATGTCCTTGTTAGTTAAGGTAGAAAGCAGACATTCATAGATAAAAACATAGTCAAGTCTGCAATAGGAGTGGTGTCCGTGTGAGAAAAAAAGTAAAGTCCTTTGAGGCAGGGTTAAGGGTCCTCCAGGTGTCCAGAAAGTGTAACTTGGAGAGGTCACGGCGCAGCTGCCTGAGCAAAGCAGAGGAGGAGGCTGACCGTCCAAAGGTGGAGTCAATAGTAGAGTCAAGGGCAAGGTTCAGGTCACCGCAGAGTATCAGATTGCCTTCAGCAAAATTCATCACATCCTCCAAGACGCGGAGGAGCCACGACACCTGCCTCGAGTTTGGGGTGTATAAGTTTACAAATGTAAAAAGTGTGTTGGCAAGGGTGCCCTTGAGAAATAAATATTTACCTTCAGGATCAGAATGAGCTTGGCGTAGATGGAAAGGAAAGTGCTCTGGAAAGCTATGCTAACACCCCTAGAGGCAGAAGAGTATGAGCTATGGTAACAGAGAGGGAAAGTCGTGTGGGTAAGAGAGGGAATATGCTGCTGGGTTTCTTGGAGAAACATAATATCCAAGTGGAATTTATGCAACAGGGTAAATACTTGGTTCTTTTCTGAGGGGTGTTAAAACCTCGTATATTGAGTGAGGTAATTTTAAGAGTACCCATTAAGAAGAGGGGGAGGAGGGACTATAAGTCCAGAGTAATATAGAGGGGCCTACCAAGGGAGCAGGGGAAGAATAAAATGGGACCATAAAAGGAACAACAAAGAGCAATGCAGACAACGGCAAAATAGCCAGAACATCGGCTACCACAATGGGGAAAACCACCACAAGATAAAAACATAAACTGGAGGGGGAGTAACAGAACCACCGCAGTACTTGGAAGACATGTGACGGCTGAATCAGAGAGTCACTAGAGGACAGAACCAATGGAGAGGCGCCAGGGCAGTCCCCAGTGAAACCAAACATGAAAAGGACGTACATGGAGGAGGACAACTGCCCTGGATCATGAGTCGAATACAAAAACACCCAAAGAACCGTGTCAACAGAAACAATAGTTATGCAAGTTAAGTAACAAAATACTAAGAGTTACCAATAGTAGAACTCGAAACGGAAATCAGTTAGAGTCCATCAAAATTCTCATTGGAGGGCAGTGGAGTGAGGCCCTGTATGGAGGCCCAAGTCAGAGAGGAAGGTCACAGTGTTGTCTAACAACATAACTTCTAGAGTCCAGTTGAAAGGAAAGACCAAACGGAAATAGCCATCTATATGGAACTTTCTTAACACAGAGGGTGTCCGTGAGTGGTTTCATAGTACGTCGCTTGGTTTGGGTAACAGTGGAGAGATCCTAGAAAAAGCGGAGAAGAGAATCCTGGAAAGTGTAGGGGTCTCTTTCCCTAGCTTTTTTAAGGATGGCGTCATGAACCCTGGAGCAAAAGAGACAGCAAATGATGTACCGTGGAGGATCAGAGGGTCGAGGTTTAGCTCTCAAGGCCCGCTGTGCACATTCAATTGCAATCTCATCGGAGTTGGAGCCTAGGAGATCTGAGAAGATCAATTTCACCGTGGCGAGGAGAGTTTCAGGAGGGAAGGACTCAGGAAGACCTTTGATGCGCAAGTTGTTATGCCTTCCCCTATTGTCCTGGTCTTCAAGACAATCAGCCATATCATTGAGGTGTTTTTGGCAGGCATGAAAGGACAAGGTAGCAGCCTCAGTATAAGAGATCAGCTGCACTTGGTTGGTCTCGAGGCTGTCCACTCTGCCAAAAATATGGCGGACGTCTGATTTAATGTCTTGAAGCTCCTTACATACAGGTTCCAAAGCTTTGGTGAGTGTGCAGCTGAAAAAGGACCTAGAGATAGGCATTTCTCTATTAATCAGGGACTCCTCCTCATCACTGAGGTCGTCTGATGTGGCCGCTGGAGGAAGCTTAGTGTGCACCATAGCGGAGAGGGATTCCTGCTGAGCTTCCAGTTTAGCGGGAATGGGTTGCAACGATTTATGGAGAATGGTGTCATTGTTACCACTCCTGACACCAGAAGATGAGTCTCTATGCTTGGCTTGTCCGATTTTAACCATGGCATGGAGAAATGAAAATCACGGTCCAGACAGTCACTCCTGGGGTGGGGGGGAGAAATCAATTATCCATAGAGAATGTTACACTGTCCAGGAGAGGCAATGGAGGCAGACAGAATGCAGATGTGGAAGCATGTGGGGGTGGGAGGTGAGGAGACCCCTGGTGGTAGAGTAGGGGCTCAGCACTCCCTCCACCCCCCACAAAAACTAAATGTCCAGATACCAGGAGGAGCAACAGAGGACCAGGTGGACACTTGATGCCAGAAAGAGCCAAGTGACAGGTCGTGGGGAAGGGAGGATGCCACAGATGTATGCCTACAGCAGGGAGCCAGCAGTGAGGAGACAGTCACTACAGGGTACAGAGGAGGCGCAGGGTCTCAGGCCTGCTGAAGGAAGAGTGCAACAGAGATCACTGAGGAGGAAAGTGCCATCAGGTAAGTGAGAAACCGGGTAGCAGGAGGGCTCTTCTTCGGTAGAAGCAGCGGTGCTAGGCGCTGTCTCCGCATCCAAGATGGCGGCCGCATCTTCAAGGCGGCAGGCCAGGGATCTGTAGGCAGGGAAATCTTCACGGTGATCGTGGAGAGAGTACCCCAAAGTAATTGATAGAGGCCTGGGGGAAAGTCTCGGGGTATTTGGATGGTGGATGACCTGGGATCAAGCAGATTAGGAATGGATTGGGTCTGCAGTAGTAAGGAGTTCTGCAGAAACACATCCTCTCACCGAGCCTGCTAGCCACGCCCCCTCGTTATAGTTCTTATAATTCAGCAGAAGTGTGTTCTCTGTCTAGATTTAATATATTAAATCTCTGAACACTATATTCTAGGATCAATGCAATGTAATACAATATATTTGGAAAGTCATTCAGATTTATACTAAGACTACCTATGAAGTGTAAAATGATGTTCAGAGATGAACATGTTTAAAAAAAAATAGTAAGAATTTTATAATATAATAAAACAAGCTAAAATTTCAATTCCTATAAGATGCATGGTAGTCTAAGCAGTAAAAAATGTCTATGGTAGTCTGAAAAGTCTCATCTTTAGTTCAGGCTTTAGTTTTTGTTTTTATCCCTGTAGTTCTGTTGGCTTAAATTGAATGTTGTGTAAAAGCACAAGCCCACTAGGTAGCCCTGAGCATATGGAAAGGATTACAGTTATAGCAAGTATTAAAACTGTAGAAAATAAAAGGAACTGACAGGCTATCGGTGATACAAAGAAGATCAGTTTTTTAAAACACATTTACCGAACCACAAGTGTAATACGACAGCAATACACTTAAAATACCACTTTATCTTCACTCAGCTATAAATTTGCAGTGGTCTCTGGCAGTGGGCTTTTTCCCGTAGGACTAGGGTCATGAGTATGATGCAAAGGTGTAAATTTCAGACTTTCAAATGTTTTTGTTAGCTTGTTATTGTGTGTTGAATTGCTTTCAGGAGAAGTTGCATTAGTTAACTAAAGTGGAGATCAGTTAAAAAGGGATTCTGCAGGACTTGAAAACATGGTTTCTTATTTCTTCTCAGGAAGTGACATCATTGATCATATGACACTTCCTCATCTCAAGCCCATTAAAATGAATGAGACTGAGCTACAGTATGGCCATGTGGCCAACAGACATGATGTCACTTCCTGAAAGAAAAAGGCAGCCATCTTTTTGAAGACCTGCACAACCCCTTTAAGTCTGGTTACATTGGAACACATGAGTTCTGTAAACAACTCAGTGTAAATAGAGTGTTTGAAAGACTTTTTCTTGTCCAGCATTTTAACGTTGCATGACAACATAAAATGATATAAATTAAAAAAATAACTATTAATTACCTGTTAAATTGCCTACTGATCCAGTGACCAACGCTTATTCTGCAGGGATGACATTATCTCATTCATACAATGTATCCAAGTGCCACTCTCCTAAGTGGTCAAGTGCCATATCTGGAAGCATTACTACTGAGGTCAATTGGTCGATTGAGCAATTGGTTGTAGTCGACATATAGCTGTGAACACATGGCTGCAGCAGAAAATTCAGAGACTGTTGGAGGATTGGGAAGTGTCCAAAAGAGAGGAAGACAATGTTAGGTTGAAGATGACGTTTTTTTTTTACATCATTATTGGCATCTTTTTTTTTTTATATTCTTGGCTGCACAGCCATTTAATGGCAGGTTATTATTTAACAGTTTTATCTAGTTATCAGTAGCTAAGGCAGTGAAGATAGAATCTGGGAAATAATAAATTGAGCACACCTTTGTAATTGGAATGAATAATTGGTTAGGTCAGGTAGGAGCATCAAAATTACATGTATTATCACATAACTTATTCATGAATAAAAGTCCTAATTTTTATGAAACCTCCTTCTTTCATATAGTACATCAAATGTAGCAACGCTAATAATAAAAATCATATCAGCTAAAGTCCTAATAGCTGTCACAAGCATTTTCTTTGTTACAACATTCTTTATAAGAGTATTAAAATTATTTTTCTGAAAGCTTTATGGAATTATCTTAAAATCAAACTTACACAAGAGAATCTACAGTATCCATTACTAAGACTATTGACAATCTCATATCTGTAAGTGTAAGTTAATAATTGATTAATATTTATTTAACAAAACATGTAATTTTTTTTGACAATCTTAAATGGCTTATATTAATATAGTGTACAACACAGTGGCTCAATTGTTAGCATTCCTGTCTTGCAGAAATAAATTCTAATCCAAAACAGGGCAACATCTGCATGGCTTTTGTATGGGCTTCTTCATGGTACACCAGTTTCCTCCCATACCCTAAAATATACTGATAGGTTAGTTTGGAATTGAGATTGTAAACTCCAAAAAAAAAGAACAAGAAGAGAGGAATGCAGTACACTAAAATCTAACTTTTATTAATTGTCATCGATTACAAGCTGCCATATGTGACAGCATTGTCCGGCCCATCGGCCGTGATGACCAGCTGGTCACTCGGCCGACAGGGCAGACAATGCCATCACATATGGCAGCTCGTAATCAATATCTCTGATGAGCTGGTTTCTATATATACCAGCAGAAACGCGTCAGTTGGAGGGACTGTATTTTATTTTAATATATGAGGGAGGAGAGTGTAATGCAATCTGTCCTCCGGTAATGGTGATTTTCTTAGACCTAATTAGCTGTGGCTAAATGAGTTAATTCATTGTTAGAGATTGTTGTCAATAGTGTCTTTCTAGTGGAGTACTACTATGAATCTCAGCTGTTTGTTGCAAAACTGCTACAGAAAGAGGTGTTGTAAATAATATATAGAACCTCGGTAGAAGCATTAGCCATGCTGAGATTATCGTAGTTGTCTTACCCACATAAATGAAAGAGTAGAGCCATACTGTGTTCTCTATTTCGTTTTCTACAGACCAATCTACCGTTACTAAGTGGCCATCCTCCATTTTGGAGTAGATGAGAGCAGGAAAAGTTGGTACTGTAGGATTTACAGTTTATACAGTATATATATATATATATATATATATATATAACTGTATATATATATACAGTCATATGAAAAAGTTTGGGCACCCCTATTAATCTTAATCATTTTTAGTTCTAAATATTTGGGTGTTTGCAACAGCCATTTCAATTTGATATATCTAATAACTGATGGACACAGTAATATTTCAGGATTGAAATGAGGTTTATTGTACTAACAGAAAATGTGCAATATGCATTAAACCAAAATTTGACCGGTGCAAAAATTTGGGTACCTTTATCATTTTATTGATTTGAATACTCCTAACTACTTTTTACTGACTTACTGAAGCACAAAATTGGTTTTGTAACCTCACTGAGCTTTGAACTTCATAGCCAGGTGTATCCAATCATGAGAAAAGGTATTTAAGGTGGCCAATTGCAAGTTGTTCTCCTATTTGAATCTCCTCTGAAGAGTGGCATCATGGGCTCCTCAAAACAACTCTCAAATGATCTGAAAACAAAGATTGTTCAACATAGTTGTTCAGGGGAAGGATACAAAAAGTTGTCTCAGAGATTTAACCTGTCAGTTTCCACTGTGAGGAACATAGTAAGGAAATGGAAGACCACAGGGACAGTTCTTGTTAAGCCCAGAAGTGGCAGGCCAAGAAAAATATCAGAAAGGCAGAGAAGAAGAATGGTGAGAACAGTCAAGGACAATCCACAGACCACCTCCAAAGAGCTGCAGCATCATCTTGCTGCAGTTGGTGTCACTGTGCATCGGTCAACAATACAGCACACTTTGCACAAGGAGAAGCTGTATGGGAGAGTGATGCGAAAGAAGCCGTTTCTGAAAGCACGCCACAAACAGCGTCGCCTGAGGTATGCAAAAGCACATTTGGACAAGCCAGCTTCATTTTGGAAGAAGGTCCTGTGGACTGATGAAACAAAGATTGAGTTGTTTGGTCATACAAAAAGGCATTATGCATGGCGTCAAAAAAACACAGCATTCCAAGAAAAACACTTGCTACCCACTGTAAAATTTGGTGGAGGTTCCATCATGCTTTGAGGCTGTGTGGCCAATGCCGGCACCGGGAATCTTGTTAAAGTTGAGGGTCGCATGGATTCAACTCAGTATCAGCAGATTCTTGAGAATAATGTACAAGAATCAGTGACGAATTTGAAGTTACGCCGGGGATGGATATTTCAGCAAGACAATGATCCAAAACACAGCTCCAAATCTACTCAGGCATTCATGCAGAGGAACAATTACAATGTTCTGGAATGGCCATCCCAGTCCCCAGACCTGAATATCATTGAACATCTGTGGGATAATTTGAAGCGGGCTGTCCATGCTCGACGACCATCAAACTTAACTGAACTGGAATTGTTTTGTAAAGAGGAATGGTCAAAAATACCTTTATCCAGGATCCAGGAACTGATTAAAAGCTACAGGAAGCGACTAGAGGCTGTTATTTTTGCAAAAGGAGGATCTACTAAATATTAATGTCACTTTTCTGTTGAGGTGCCCATACTTTTGCAGCGGTCAAATTTTGGTTTAATGCATATTGCACATTTTCTGTTAGTACAATAAACCTCATTTCAATCCTGAAATATTACTGTGTCCATCAGTTATTAGATATATCAAATTGAAATGGCTGTTGCAAACACCCAAATATTTAGAACTAAAAATGATTAAGATTAATAGGGGTGCCCAAACTTTTTCATATGACTGTATATATATATATATATATATATATATATATACACAGTACAGACCAAAAGTTTGGACACACCTTCTCATTCCAAGAGTTTTCTGTATTTTCATGACTATAAAAATTGTAGATTCACACTGAAGGCATCAAAACTATGAATTAACACATGTGGAATTATATACTTAACAAAAAAGTGTGAAACAACTGAAAATAGGTCTTATATTCTAGGTTCTTCAAAGTAGCCACCTTTTGCTTTGATTACTGCTTTGCACACTCTTGGCATTCTCTTGATGAGCTTCAAGAGGTAGTCACCTGAAATGGTTTTCACTTCACAGGTGTGCCCTGTCAGGTTTAATAAGTGGGATTTCTTGCCTTATAAATGGGGTTGGGACCATCAGTTGTGTTGTTCAGAAGTCAGGTGGATACACAGCTGATAGTCCTACTGAATGGAGTGTTAGAATTTGTATTATGGCAAGAAAAAAGCAGCTAAGTAAAGAAAAACGAGTGGCCATCATTACTTTAAGAAATGAAGGTCAGTCAGTCCGAAAAATTGGGAAAACTTTGAAAGTGTCCCCAAGTGCAGTGGCCAAAACCATCAAGCACTACAAAGAAACTGGCTCACATGAGGACCGCCCCAGGAAAGGAAGACCAAGAGTCACCTCTGCTGCGGAGGATAAGTTCATCTGAGTCACCAGCCTCAGAAATCGCAGGTTAACAGCAGCTCAAATTAGAGACCAGGTCAATGCCACACAGAGTTCTAGCAGCAGACACATCTCTACAACAACTGTTAAGAGGAGACTGTGTGCAGCAGGCCTTCATGGTAAAATAGCTGCTAGGAAACCACTGCTAAGGACAGGCAACAAGCAGAAGAGACTTGTTTGGGCTAAAGAACACAAGGAATGGACATTAGACCTGTGGAAATCTGTGCTTTGGTCTGATGAGTCCAAATTTGAGATCTTTGGTTCTAACCACCGTGTCTTTGTGCGACGCAGAAAAGGTGAACGAATGGACTCTACATGCCTGGTTCCTACCGTGAAGCATGGCGGAGGAGGTGTGATGGTGTGGGGGTGCTTTGCTGGTGACACTGTTGGGGATTTATTCAAAATTGAAGGAATACTGAACCAGCATGGTTACCACAGCATCTTGCAGCGGCATGCTATTCCATCCGGTTTGCATTTAGTTGGACCATCATTTATTTTTCAACAGGACAATGAAGCCAAACACACCTCCAGACTGTGTAAGGGCTATTTGACCAATAAGGAGAGTGATGGGGTGCTACGCCATATGACCTGGCTTCCACAGTCACCAGACCTGAACCCAATCGAGATGGTTTGCAGTGAGCTGGACCGTAGAGTGAAGGCAAAAGGGCCAACAAGTGCTAAGCGTCTCTGGGAACTCCTTCAAGACTGTTGGAAGACCATTTCAGGTGACTACCTCTTGAAGCTCATCAAGAGAATGCCAAGAGTGTGCAAAGCAGTAATCAAAGCAAAAGGTGGCTACTTTGAAGAACCTAGAATATAAGACCTATTTTCAGTTGTTTCACACTTTTTTGTTAAGTATATAATTCCACATGTGTTAATTCATAGTTTTGATGCCTTCAGTGTGAATCTACAATTTTTATAGTCATGAAAATACAGAAAACTCTTGGAATGAGAAGGTGTGTCCAAACTTTTGGTCTGTACTGTATATATCTTATATACAGTCATGGCCAAAAGTTTTGAGAATGACACAAATTTTATATTTTCACATGATCTGCTGCCCTCTGGTTTTATGTGTGTTTGTCAGATGTTTTTATCACATACAGAAATATAATTGCATTCATATTATGAGTAACAGAAGCTTATATTGACAGTTAGAATGAGTTAATGCAGCAAGTCAATATTTGCAGTGTTGACCCTTCTTCTTCAGGACCTCTGCAATTCTCCCTGGCATGCTCTCAATCAACTTCTGGACCAAATTCTGACTGATAGCAGTCCATTCTTGCAGAATCAATGCTTTAATTTTGTCTGAATTTGTTGGTTTTTGTTTGTCCACCCGTCTCTTGATGATTGACCACAAGTTCTCAATGGGATTAAGATCTGGGGAGTTTCCAGGCCATGGACCCAAAATCTCTATGTTTTGTTCCCTGAGCCATTTAGTTATCACCTTTGCTTTATGGCAAGGTGCTCCATCATGCTGGAAAAGGCATTGTTGAGCGCCAAACTGCTCTTGGACGGTTGGGAGAAGTTGCTCTTGGAGGACATTCTGGTACCATTCTTTATTCATGGCTGTGTTTTTAGGCAAGACTGTGAGAGAGCCGATTCCCTTGGCTGAGAAGCAACCCCACACATGAATGGTTTCAGGATGCTTTACAGTTGGCATGAGACAAGACTGGTGGTAGCGCTCACCTCTTCTTCTCCGAATAAGCTGTTTTCCAGATGTTCCAAACAATCGAAAAGGGGATTCATCAGAGAAAATGACTTTACCCCAGTCCTCAGCAGTCCATTCCCTGTACCTTTTGCAGAATATCAGTCTGTCCCTGATGTTTTTTCTGGAGAGAAGTGGCTTCTTTGCTGCCCTCCTTGAGACCAGGCCTTGCTCCAAGAGTCTCCGCCTCACAGTGCGTGCAGATGCACTCACACCTGCCTGCTGCCATTCCTCAGCAAGCTCTGCACTGCTGGTAGCCCGATCCCGCAGCTGAAACACTTTTAAGAGACGGTCCTGCCGCTTGCTGGTCTTTCTTGGGCGCCCTGGAGCCTTTTTGGCACCAATGGAACCTCTCTCCTTGAAGTTCTTGATGATGCGATAGATTGTTGACTGAGGTGCAATCTTTCTAGCTGCAATACTCTTCCCATTTAGGCCATTTTTGTGCAGTGCAATGATGACTGCATGTGTTTCTTTAGAGATAACCATGGTTAACAGAAGAGAAACAATGATGGCAAGCACCAGCCTCCTTTTAAAGTGTCCAGTGGTGTCATTCTTACTTAATAATGACAGATTGATCTCCAGCCTTGTCCTCATCAACACCCACACCTGTGTTAATGGAGCAATCACTGAAACGATGTTAGGTGGTCCTTTTAAGGCAGGGCTGCAATGATGTTGAAATGTGTTTTGGGGGCTAAAGTTCATTTTCTAGGCAAATATTGAGTTTGCAAGTAATTGCTGTTAAGCTGATCACTCTTTATAACATTCTGGAGTATATGCAAATTGCCATTAGAAAAACTGAAGCAGTAGACTTTGTATTGTAAAATTAATATTTGTATCATTCTCAAAACTTTTGGCCATGACTGTATATAAAAATGAGTTTCTGTCTGTCTGTCTATCTGTCTTTCTGTCTGTCTGTTCTTTATGCACGACCAAACGACTGGACCGATCCTCACCAAATTCGGCACACATGTACATCAGGTGTCCAGGAGTATTTTAGACCAGGTCTTAGCTCTCTTGGACGTACCGTTCCTGAGTTACAGTATTCCCAAAAAATGACCAGCATTAGCTAATACAAGCCTGCAAGTCTTTCACTCATATTCCAACTGCCATACACACGGTCACATGTCCCTTATCAGCCAATAAGAGCTCGCAGGCGCCTACGCTCCTCAGGCACACAGGTTTCCATAGCAACCAAGCTATTTATGACCTGTATTAGTCAACAGAAGTTCGCAGGTCCTTAAATATTCAGTCATATCACGTGTATCAGCCAATATAAGTTCACATTTAATTTACCAGGTTTCCATAACAACACAGCCATAAATAGACTGTACCTATACTGGACTCAGTGGCATAACTAGCAATGGCTGGGCCCCAAGGCGAACTTTTGACATGGGACCCGCCCCCGGTATCCGCCCCCCGCACAAACTGCATTCCTGCACACACTATTATGCCCCATAGTGGCCCCCGCACACACTATTAGGCCCCATAGTGGCCCCTGCACACAGTATCATAGTGGCCCCTTCATATAGTATTATACGCACTCCCCGCTACCTCTTCAATGGTGGACCAGATGTTACGTGAGCCAGGCATGCATCGCGACGCATAATGACGTCGAACTGGTCCACCGACGTCTAGGACGTCACCAAGGAGGCCCGAAGCCTGCTGAAAAGACCCCAGAGTATAATGATAGCAGTGTTTGTGGGGTTCACGGCCCACAGGCCTTACTTACTGATCCCCGCTCCTGCTCACAGCCACCTCTGCAGAAGGTGAAGCGCAGATGGCCGTGAGCAGGGGCGGGGATCGGTAAGTAAATAGGGCCCATTACCTGCTGGTGTTACACCAACAGGTAATGGCCCATTAAAAAAAAAAAAAAAACATCAGGGGCCCGCCGGGACCCCTAACGTCCCGGGCCCTGTGGCAGCCGCTACCACTGCTACCTCAGTATTTACGCCACTGACTGGACTGCCATACTGAATTTCAGTATTATAAATTGAAACATTTTTAAACTACTCATTCCCCCTGCAGCAACATGTATGGCTGCTACTTGAGCTAATGAAAACTCTCAGCAGACCCAAGCCCGTCTCCAATCTGAAAAGGTATGTCACAGACAACAGCGAGCTGCTGAAACTCCCCAGCAGACCCAAGCCCATCTCCAATCTGACAAGGCATTGTCAGCCACATGCACACAGCTGCACTCCATGTTTCCATAACAACCCAGCCATTTTTGTTCACTGCTGTGGGTCAGCTTTAAAGAGGCAGGGCGCTGTGGATGACACTGTTACACAAGGTCACATACACACAGCTTTACTCCAGGTTTTCCATAACAACCGATCGCAGGTCTTTCACTGATATCCAAACTGAGATACACATGATCACATGACGCTTATGGACCCATAGAAAATCGCAGGTTCTTCAGTCTTCACATACACACAGCTTTACACCAGGTTTCCATAGCAACCAAGCTATTTATGACCTGTATGAGTCAATAGCGGTTCGCAGGTCCTTAAATATTCAGTCATATGACGTGCATCAGCGAATATAAGTTCACATTTCATTTACCAGGTTTCCATAGCAACAGAGCCATAAATAGACTATACCTATACTGGACTGCCATACTGGATGTCAAGTGCAAAACTGGCCAATTCTTATGGGGTCACTACACAAACAAAAAATGAAATATACCCATGTGAAGCCGGGTCCTTCTGCTAGTCTTATATATATAAAAATGAGTTTCTCTCTGTCTGTCTGTCTGTTCTTTATGCGCGACCAAACGACTGGACCGATCCTCACCAAATTTGGCACACATGTACATCAGGTGTCCGGGAATCAGCTCTCTAGGACATACCATTCCTGAGATACAGTATTCCCAAAAAAAAAGACCAGCATTAGCTAATACAAGCCTGCAAGTCTTTCACTCATATTCCAACTGCCATACACACGGTCACATGTCCCTTATCAGTCAATAGAAGCTCGCAGGCGCTTAGTCTCCTCAGGCACACAGGTTTCCGTAGCAACCAAGCTATTTATGACCTGTATGAGTCAAAAGCAGTTCACAGGTCCTTAAATATTCAGTCATTTCATGTGTATCAGTCAATATAAGTTCACATTTAATTTACCAGGTTTCCGTAACAACACAGCCATAAATAGACTGAACCTATACTGGACTCAGTGGCGTAACTAGGAATGGCTGGGCCCCAAGGCGAACCTTTGACAAGGGCACCCCCCGGCAACCACCCCACCCGAACAAACTGCATTCCTACACACACTGTTATGCCCCATAGTGCCGCTTGCACACAGTATTCTGCCCCATAGTGGCCCCTTCATATAGTATTATGCGCAGTCCCCGCTACCTCTTCAATGTTGGACCAGATGTCATGTGAGCCAGGCATGCATCGTGACGCATAATGACGTCGGACTGGCCCACCGAAATCTGGGACATCACCGAGGAGGCCCAAAGCCTGCTGGAGTGCAGGAGAGATAAGTAACAGTGTTTTTTATGTTCCCTCAACTCCTCGGGACCTCCGATCATTATACACTGGGGTCTGAAAAGACCCCAGAGTATAATGATAGCAGAGTTTGTGGGGTTCGCGGCCCACAGGCCTTACTTACTGATCCCCGCTCCTGCTCACAGCTGCCTCCGCAAAAGGTGAAGCGCAGGCAGCCATGAGCAGGAGAGGGGATCGATAAGTAAATAGGGCCTGTTACCTGCTGGTGTTACACCAGCAGGTAACGGCCTTTAAAAAAAAAAACATCAGGGGCCCGCCAGGACCCCTAATGTCCCGGGCCCTGTGGCAGCCGCTACCGCTGCTAACCCGGTATTTACATCACTGACTGGACTGCCATACTGGATTTCAGCATTCTTATAAATTGAAACGTTTTTAAACTACTCATGCCCCCTGCAGCAACATGCATGGCTGCTGCTCGAGCCAATGAAAACTCTCAGCAGACCCAAGCCCATCTCCAATTTGAAAAGGTATGTCACAGACAACAGCGAGCTGCTGAATCTACCCAGTAGACCCAAGCTCGTCTCCAATCTGGCAAGGCAATGTCAGCCATATGCACACAGCTGCACTCCATGTTTCCATAACAACCCAGCCATTTTTCTTCACTGCTGTGGGTCAGCTTTAAAGGGGCAGAGCGCTGTGAATGACACTGTTACACAAGGTCACATACACACAGCTTTACTCCAGGTTTTCCATAACAACCGATCGCAGGTCTTTCACTGATATCCAAACTGAGATACATATGATCAAATAATGCTTATGCACCAATGGAAAATCGCAGGTTCTTCAGTCTTTACATATACACAGCTTTACACCAGGTTTCCATAGCAACCAAACTATTTATGACCTTTATGAGTCAATAGCAGTTCGCAGGTCCTTAAATATTCAGTCATATGACGTGCATCAGCCAATATAAGTTCACATTTCATTTACCAGGTTTCCATAGCAACACAGCCATAAATAGACTATACCTACACTGGAGTGCCATACTGGATGTCAAGTACAAAACTGGCCAATTTTTATGGGGCCACTACACAAACAAAAAATGAAACTGTACCCGTGTGAAGCCGGGTCCTTCTGCTAGTATATATATATATATATATATATATATATATATAATATATACACTACCTGCAGTGATTAAATCATGGCTGGCTAGGCGTAGCAGCTGTAAATAGAAGCATCACATGACCTCACACCAGTTTGTTAGCTGCAGTATATTTAGGTCAATACACCATATCTCCCATATATGTATTTATTAAAAATCTATCAGCGAGTGTGATTTATGTGTGATGATTTTATATAGAACCTTTTAGTTATGACAATCAATAAAAGTTAGATTTTAATGTACTACATTCCTCTTTTCTTGTTTTTTTAAAGTTCACTAGTACACAAACCGAACAAATTTTTATTCTTGAAGTAAAACCCAAAAAGGACAATCATGAGGTTAAATAATATAGATATGTATTCCCTAACACATCCCCTTGTCTGGACACATCCAGATATGTGTCAGTCACTACATTGGCTGCCTATTCAACACAGAATACAATATAAAGTTATCACCCTCATCTATAAAGCTCTCCATAATGCTGCACCTCCCTACATTTCCTCCCTCATCTCTGCCTATCGTCCAACCTGTGCTCTCCATTCAGTCAATGACCTAAGACTAACATCCTCTATTATCAGAGCCTCCCACTCCCATATCCAAGACTTCTTCTGAGTTGCACCACTTCTCTGGAATGCTCTACCCTGGACAATCAGATAAACTCCCAATTTCTACAGCTTCAAGACACATCTTTTCAGACAGGCCTATCACAATTCCTAATGCAAACACTTCCGCAGTTAGAATCCCTAAAACAAACCCTCCTCTGTTCTCGCTCCCGCATTACCCCACAGGATATGTTGTCGTATCGGACTGTAACTTTATATATCTAGGCACCATATGCACATTAAAGAACACTGACTGGTGACGGCTCACATAAATTTTTTATGTGTAATGAAAGTAACCTTTATCACAAAAATGTCTGGACCACTGTATAAGCAATACTACCTTCTATGCCGCCCCTGCTACATTTCATGTCACCCCCCCCCATCTCATAGATTGTAAGCTCTTGCGAGCAGAATTAACTATTTCTCTGTAATGTATCTTTTTGTCTGTACTGGAACCCTACATTTTGTAAAGTGCTGCGGAATATGTTGGAGCTATATAAATAAAATGTATTATTATTATTATTATTATTATTATTATTATTATAAGTTAAGTATACTTAACACAACATGATTTAATGACACGTTATCAGAAGGTGATATGTTAACTATCCAATCTGTGCCCATGTGTGACCACCCACTGGGAGAGTATGAAATGCAGCCTCTCAAGGATTTCATCATATTGTGATATTGTTCTGAATTGGTTTCAGGTTGAATTGGAATGAAACCAAATTGTAGATCACTTTCAATCTACTTTTTCAATTGCTTCGCATGGCTTTTGTTGTGAGTTACTATGATGCAATGGCTTATCAGATTCAAATTGAAAATGCCTTGATCTCTAAATGAATAAAACCATTTGAGTAATTTTCAGAGTTTTATGTCTATATTTGTTACTCAAACAAGTTGAGACCTCTACTTCCAGTATATACATATATGTATAAATACATACTGTAAATAGCCTGTACAAAAATATGGCTAAAAGCTATTCCATGTAAAATCCCCTTAATAGACAAGTGGGCATCGCCTCTGTCTGGACGAAAATGGTTTAGTTTCCCAAGGCGACAATACGTCTTTATCCGAATAACTGTAAGTCTATGGAATAGGCTACCTCAGGAGCTGGTCACATAAGTGACAGCTGATAGCTTAAAACAGACTTTGATGTCTTCTTACAGTAAAATAGCTGATGCTTATGTAACTGCATAGAATTCAGCCCTTCAGCCATGTCCTTTCCCATTCCTTGGTTGAACTTGATAGATATATAGTACTGTATGTCTTTTTTTTTTCAACCATACTAACTATGTAAAAATTGATTTGACAAGCTTAAGGATTTTTAATATGGCTTTTAAATCAGCGTGTAATAAGCAAAGTATTCAGACAATTTACCTCTTGTATTTTATAGCTGGCAGATTGGACAGATCAAAAGATTTGGCTTAATATCTCACATATCTTTATTGGTGGGTTGCTTAGCAGATACATTGGCATGTATTGAGTTTGTATAGTAGTATATGCATGCCATAAGCAATCTATTGTGACAATTTGGTCAGTGTTTCCTCTACACTTTGCAGTCTGGAGATTACAAACTATACCCTGCAAACAGGTATATCTGTAATTGGGCTTGTTGATTTCATTAGTTTGCTGTTTTAACTCTTTCCTTCCCTGGTTGCCTTAGAGAGAACATTGCTTACAGTACCTCTACAAAGCACAATATTACAGAAATACCCCCCTTCCAGCAGCTGTGCTTTTACAGGAGAATACCATTATAATAAGCCATTTATTTTAGCTGAGGTAGGTCTCCAACTCTTCAACCTTAGAACCTAAATTGAACTTTGAACGATTGATGGCTGGGAATAACAGTCAAAAAAATAATCTTAATATTTTAAACATGGAGAAGTACCCAAACCTGAAAATACAATACAGTATACAGATAAATACTTCAGCTTTGCACCCTGGTATTACACCAGTGAAAATTGCACCATTGTGGGGATAGGATGTTTGTGTAATATTATTAATATGGATGTCACATTTAAGCAAGTGCATAGGATCATAACTCAGGGTTCCTATGGCAAGCTACACAGCTCAGGAGCCACAAATGAATTAAAGCATGCTACAAATGTATTGTTATTCTGTTGGGTTCCATGTGAATGTGACAAAATACTCTGTTTGTCTCTGTATGAAAGCAGAGATATACAGAGATGCAATTTGATCCTTTCAGCTGTCATAAGTACTGCTATCAGTAAAAAAAAAATCTATAGTTCATGGCTACTGCATCAATTAAGGTCATATCCAAACAAATGAAACTTTCAGTAGTCATTTACAATAAAAATGAAAATACAAATAGAAACAGAAAGGGGGCAAATATTCCCCCTAGTAAACTATAGCATCACCCTACATAGGATTTCCTACACTTATGTGCTATGCATCTCATGTTCCTCAGTATATCATCTACCAATCTTATCCAAAGGAAAGCAAAAAAAAAAACACTTAAGGTGGATGTCAATTGCCAGAGGCAATAGGACTAAGATCCTGGATGAACATTCTATCACAAAAATTCTAGTTCTCATAACTTGTGATATGTAAACTTTCAATAAAGTCATCCAGTCCCCTCTTGAATTGTCATCCATCACCACATCCTTTGGCAATGGGTTCCAAATTCTTGCTGCTTTTACTGTAAAGAAGGCCCATTTATGGGTCTTTTTTTTCGCTGTAGTAGATAGCTCCTTGTCATGGTTACAGGCTTAGGTGTAAAGAGATTATTGGAAAGACCTCTGCACAGAAAGAACCAATCAAATTCTTTCATTTACTGTCATTATTTTCTGAGGGAATCCCTTTCAGTCATGGGCTTCAATCATGTGATTAGATGTAATAAATTACATATTATGTTGAATTGTTTTCACGACACCTTGACATTTTTCAGCAGAGTTAAGATCAATTAAGTGTGGTTAAATTTATAACTATAAACGCTTACTTATAATTGATTTGTAATGGTATATTTATCGTACATCTTATCCTTACTGTACCTTTTTTGCCTCCTAGTATGTGCCTTTATTAGTTGCATGCTATACTTTTTTGGCAATTCTAGGCCTGCTTATGTCACCAAATGATCATTAACTTCTTATATTATTTATATTTTTAATATAATTTATGTTATTACTATTTATTTCCTCAAAATAGAAAAAAATAAGCTTTAGCTTTCCATTCTACCTCCTACCATATGTATAAGCATTATACTGCTACATATTTATATAGATATAATGTTGTTTCTCATTTTTACTGTCTTCCTTCTAATGAATCTCTGTAACAGTTATTTTATTAAATGTTTATTGAGTTTAAATTCATATAAAGTTTCTCATTCTGAAAATATTGTGCTTAATAACTTACAGTAAATCATTAGTCCATTTCTCCATTTACTATTCTTATATATTTATTGTCTAGTGTAATTGTTCAGTTAAAAAGTTTCTTATGAAGCAGTTAATGAAGCTTTGTGGTAGTAAGGGATGCCGTGGAAGTAAATTAAATATGCAGATTGCATCCAGCATGGAACCAATGAAATACATAGAGCCAAGGGAACAATTTGGATTCATTGTTTTTTTATTGTTTTGGAAGCAATGATGAGAAATCTCATTCTACCCATGCAAAGGGCAGAGGTTATTATTCTATCACTTTAATTTGTTTTGATATGCAAAAACAAACATGACAAACAATAAAGGAAAGAATACATGTATTATTACACAATATATATAGACACACACACACACAATAGCCATCTTTATAAGAGACTTCTGCCATTTAACTATTGGAGCTTCACTTTATGGTGAACCTGGAGTCCACATTAGAATGGAAAAAAATAGCGATCTGGAGTGACTTTGAGTCAGTCATGATCATCCGTGCAGGGCCAGTATTTAAAAAATGTGAATGAATCATTTGCTACCTGTTCTAAAAGCAACATGACCTCCTGATAAGTTGACGGGGTTAAATCAGAATAAGCTTCAAACATGCCTTAAAGTCATGTCTTTTTAGGGAGGCTTATCTATCGCATGACCTCATCACACTGTACTACATTTCCTCACATTAAGCTAACATTTCTTATCCTAAGCTATCCTCCTTACTCTATTCCTCAGAACCTGACCCATCCATATAGACGTTACCCTCCACTCCACGCACTTACTATCTGTATATTCACAGATAGCAGCTGGTGACAGACTCATACAGCTTCAGTTATATGAGCTTATCTATTAATAGATGGTTGGTCCATAGTACCCAAACAAGACCTCTTACCTCTTGTGTCCTCATATTTCCTCGTAGATTGTTAGTTTTTGTGAGCCACAATTTTTTGCCAAATTGTAATGTCAAATATTGTCTGTTCATGTATCCTCTGATTTGTAAAGTGCTGCGGAACTGAATAGGAAAATTCACCTCCGCTTTAATAATGAAGCAAACCTCTCTAAAGACCTAATTGATTTGCTTTATGTGTGTAATAAGAGCTAACACATGTATTAATAAGTATTGCTCAATAATAGCTATTTCTGTTCCCTCCAACAATCACCAAAGGTAGTTAGACAAAAAACACTTAAAGCTGTGAGGAACGCCTTTCTGACAGTGGGTAGATGTTGGTGCTGAAATTAACTGCACTGATACAGTCATATGAAAAAGTTTGGGCACCCCTATTAATCTTAATCATTTTTAGTTCTAAATATTTGGGTGTTTGCAACAGCCATTTCAATTTGATATATCCAATAACTGATGGACACAGTAATATTTCAGGATTGAAATGAGGTTTATTGTACTAACAGAAAATGTGCAATATGCATTAAACCAAAAATTTGACCGGTGCAAATATTTGGGTACCCTTATCATTTTATTGATTTGAATACTCCTAACTACTTTTTACTGACTTACTGAAGCACAAAATTGGTTTTGTAACCTCACTGAGCTTTGAACTTCATAGCCAGGTGTATCCAATCATGAGAAAAGGTATTTAAGGTGGTCAATTGCAAGTTGTATTCCTATTTGAATCTCCTCTGAAGAGTGGCATCATGAGCTCCTCAAAACAACTCTCAAATGATCTGAAAACAAAGATTGTTCAACATAGTTGTTCAGGGGAAGGATACAAAAAGTTGTCTCAGAGATTTAACCTGTCAGTTTCCACTGTGAGGAACATAGTAAGGAAATGGAAGACCACAGGGACAGTTCTTGTTAAGCCCAGAAGTGGCAGGCCAAGAAAAATATCAGAAAGGCAGAGAAGAAGAATGGTGAGAACAGTCAAGGACAATCCATAGACCACCTCCAAAGAGCTGCAGCATCATCTTGCTGCAGATGGTGTCACTGTGCATCGGTCAACAATACAGCACACTTTGCACAAGGAGAAGCTGTATGGGAGAATGATGCGAAAGAAGCCGTTTCTGAAAGCACGCCACAAACAGAGTCGCCTGAGGTATGTAAAAGCACATTTGGACAAGCCAGCTTCATTTTGGAAGAAGGTCCTGTGGACTGATGAAACAAAGATTGAGTTGTTTGGTCATACAAAAAGGCGTTATGCATGGCGTCCAAAAAACACAGCATTCCAAGAAAAACACTTGCTACCCACTGTAAAATTTGGTGGAGGTTCCATCATGCTTTGGTGCTGTGTGACCAATGCCGGCACCGGGAATCTTGTTAAAGTTGAGGGTCGCATGGATTCAACTCAGTATCAGCAGATTCTTGAGAATAATGTACAAGAATCAGTGACGAATTTGAAGTTACGCCGGGGATGGATATTTCAGCAAGACAATGATCCAAAACACAGCTCCAAATCTACTCAGGCATTCATGCAGAGGAACAATTACAATGTTCTGGAATGGCCATCCCAGTCCCCAGACCTGAATATCATTGAACATCTGTGGGATAATTTGAAGCGGGCTGTCCATGCTCGGCGACCATCAAACTTAACTGAACTGGAATTGTTTTGTAAAGAGGAATGGTCAAAAATACCTTCATCCAGGATCCAGGAACTGATTAAAAGCTACAGGAAGCGACTAGAGGCTGCTATTTTTGCAAAAGGAGGATCTACTAAATATTAATGTCACTTTTCTGTTGAGGTGCCCATACTTTTGCACCGGTCAAATTTTGGTTTAATGCATATTGCACATTTTCTGTTAGTACAATAAACCTCATTTCAATCCTGAAATATTACTGTGTCCATCAGTTACTAGATATATCAAATTGAAATGGCTGTTGCAAACACCCAAATATTTAGAACTAAAAATGATTAAGATTAATAGGGGTGCCCAGACTTTTTCATATGACTGTATCTCCACCACCAGGACACATACTGGGAACGCCGACAGTGAGCTGAATTCAGAAGACCGTCAGCTTTTTAGCGGTATATAAAACCGCACTTTCATGAGGACATGAAAGGTCCTCTTTAACAACTTTTTTTACTGGAAGAAGGACACCCATTTATCCTTCCTAATAAGTCAACGTCAAATCTTTGTTTCCTATTTGACACTACTTAGTTTACCTGCTATCTCTCCTAGCTGGTCACCCATTCTTAAATACCTACCTTACTTTTTTGGGGCAGATGAGCTCACACAATTTAATAGTGCAAATAGTGCACTAAAATCACAAAGTATAATAAATACAGCAATAATTCAACATAAAACAATAAAAAAATCACTGTATGTGGATGCATAATCCTTAATACCTGCAGCGTCTTTGTGTTTGTTTGGTTTTAAATAGAAGTTACAGAAGATTTCCACATGCAGATTTCACTTTGCCAGGAGGTGCTGGCTGACTTTGTCTTTTGGAAATATGGGAGTGTTCACTGCATCTCTTTAGGACATACACTCCTTCCACTTCTCCAAGGCTGTTTTTTTAATTAATATTGAAAAAAGAACAGTGCCAATCCCGTGTTCATGATTTACTGTAGTCCTAGACCTGATAGTGATAAGTCTGCAATTTAGAAGTTATCTGATTTCCAGAAATTATTTGTAGGTCAGTGCTGGAGGGAGTGCTGCCCGCTTGGCTATTTGGACAAGCTTATTAGAGTGCCACCCAACATCATTAAATCCATTTTATCTGTCCTCTTCTGATTCCAAAATGGTGGCCACCATTTGAATAGATTTCAGTGGGAGGAATCCCACAGGGTTCAGATTTACCAAAATTTAAGCTTTTGGAAAATTTATAAAAATTTGATTTGTGTATCAAGTATACTGTTTAGTGTAAGGACCTATGTTAGTAAGGTCGCTAAACTGGGGTCACACAATTTGTGCATTCCCATTGTGCACTAAGAATCTACAATTTCAATGTGTAGTAAGTGTATCAGTAATGCAATTTATTCCCTTCCCATTGCAGCCATTTTTCATTTTTGTGTTTTACTTCCTGCTTTCCAAAACCCATGACATTTTAATTTTTCATATAGGGCTTATTTTTTGCAGGACAAATTGTACTTCATAAAGGTATCATTTATGATTTTGTACTATGTATTGAAAAGCTGAAAACAATTCAGAATGGGATAGAATTAATAACTAAACTACAATTGTGCCATTTTCACGAGTTTTGCTTTTATGCAGAAACATGATACATTATTTATATTCTGCTTGTCAGTATGCTCACTGTGATACTGAATCTCCATGTTCTGACAACTGACAACATTTTTTAATTTTTTTTGAGGTGAAATGATGAATAAAAAAGGTGATTTTTCTTGCACCTGCTACAGTGTTCAAATTATATATAAATGTAATGTATATATATATTTTTTATAATTCATCCATTTTCAGATGTGGGCATGCCTAATGTATATATGTTTATTTATATGGGCTCTAAGGAAAAAGGGGTGATTTTAATTTTAATGAATTAATTTTAATTTAGATACATGTAACATTATACACATGGGCAGTGGAAACAAGTTTTACAATTATATAATAAAAAAATAAAACACTGAGTAAAACTTTCTCTGAAAAAGACAAAAAGACTTGGGGATAGTTGTGGTCAGTAAGCTTAATTTTAACAACTAGTGACAGATAAAATGGAATGCATCAATAGAGTTATATTTTTCCCTCTTCTTATTTCTATCTCTAGGACTGAGCTTTAAATATTATACATATTATTTAGAGAATCTTTCCTAGGTAGACCATACCCTTGTATATTAGCAGCCCAGCCATAACTATCATCCAGTCATGTCTCACTTATCCCCACTATGTCATATTTCTCCATCAACATTGTCACTTCTAATTCCTTAATCGTGGTGTTGAGGTTTCTGGCATTAGTGTACATACACTTTAAGTAGTCTGCCTCTATACTACAGATGTGACCAAGTATAACTGATCTCCAGTTTACATGCTAATCACAACTTGTAAGGCTGAAATTTTCACCTTGCACTTAGGATAGTTAGCAGATTCCTTTGTTTTCACTTATCAGGAGATTACATATTGCTTTGAGAAAAGGTGCATCACACATATCTGATCCAATGTTCTCTTTTGTCCAATGGAGACTTGCATTTCTGTTTGCCTTAAATAGCATTTTCACTTGAACTGCTGTTAAAGCTAATCCTTGGTAACGAACAATGAGTTGTGCACTTGGATATATTAGTTGGAGCACCATTGGTATAGATGGTTGCAATTTGCCTAACTGCACCTCCTGTTCATGAGAATGATTTTTTGCATCCATCTCTTATGCCTTTTGTTCACTAGTGCTTCCAAAGATCCCTTTTGCTACATGTTTTTCATAGAAATCAGCAAATCAATTCTGAACAAACCCAGTTTGTTCCAAAAACCACAACACTTGTGATTTTATTTGGTTGAATCTACACATGAGATTAAAGGAGTTTTTCCATCTCCCTGTTTCAGTAAGGGCCGGTTCACATCTGCGTTCGGTTTCCGTTCGGGGAGTCCGCTTGGGGACCCACCGAACAGAAACCTATATGCATAGAAAAATGGTTTACCTAAGGAAACCTGCAGACCCCATAGACTATAATGGGGTCCACAGGTTTCCTTAGGTAAACCGCTTTCTATGCGGGCACTCCTAGGTAAAGCAGGAGCTGTCCCTGCTATTGATTTCATTGGTTTCTCGATGACTGGCCAATTTTTATGCAGTATTAAGTGCAAAACACTCCAGGAAATTTGATAGGTTGCAGTCTTAATACTGTAGTCAAATGGCCCAATCATTGCTGTAGCCAGTCCCACCAGTGACATTAACAGTGGCGGCGACTCCTGCTATGCTTATAATTGCAGGAGCTGTCTGCTATTGATTTCAATAGCCAGGCCAGCTCTTGCTGTCACAGAAGGCACAATGCCAGTGCTGCCATCATGCTTTCACTTTGAAAAAGTAGTAATAAGTGTATCACTGCTTTCCAAGGCAAGTGGGAATTAATTTGAACCAAATGAAAACTTCTCTCCGATGCCAGTGAAACTCGCCAAAACAAAATCCTGCAGATTTGCTTATCTCTAGTTTTTCCTTAATAACACCATTCTCAGTGTATTTTTAAAATTGTGCAAGAAAATCCCACAAGGTTTTATGTTTTTGAAATACTAGTCCTAATTACAGAACATGGTTTTGTCACAAGTTATCACAAAGTGATATGCTAATTATTCTATTTGTGTCCATGTGTGACCATCAAGTAGGTGAGGCTGAATTGTAGCCTATCACAGCTTTTGATAGCATGTTGTGTATTATTGTAATATTGTATTGATTGGGTTACTTCATCAAACTGGAAATCAGTTAAGTATAACCGCAGTATAGCATTTCCCCATTCTAATGTTGATTTACATTTAAACCTATCCACTGAAAATTGCTCCTGTGATATTATGCTGCCCTCTTGGATCACATGCCTAGCCCCTATGAAAGTTCCAATTATAAAAGCAACAGTGCAAAATATATTTTTATTAATGTATTTATATGAATATATGATAAAAACAAGTTTAAAATACCTACTGAAGATAAGAATAAATAAAGATGAGGTTCTTGTGTTTACAACTGTAATTTTAGGCCCACCTGCCCTAACAAGGTGACCTCTGTTAGGTGGGTCCCTGCACTAAAATTACTCACCTCTATTAGGACATTGGTCTCCCAGAAATGTGTTTTTAAGCCATATCATGTCTTGCATACACTACAAACAGCCTCCTCTCTCCGCACCTATGGCCTCGGAATGAATAGCGGAGTGTGGTTCACCCATATAATGCTGTAATTAAAATCTGCCTTAGACAGATGGGTGGCATTTACAAACCAAAATGGAGTTCAGCCCCCCCCCCCCAAAAAAAAAAAGCACAATGCAATAAACACACAAAAATTGATCAGCGCTGCAAAACAATGTGAACAAGAAATGCAGGTGCACATGTCTAGCCCCTATATACCTATATATGAAAGTTCCAATTATACAAGGGGTGGTTCAACCTATATTTTTATTTATGTATTTATATGAATAGATAGATAGATAGATAGATAGATAGATAGATAGATAGATATTGAATTTAATATGTAAATTTGTAATACACTAGTGTACATTTTTTCTTGGTGAGCCTTGATGTTCAAAGACATTATTTTAAGTTCACCTTTACCTTGAAAAGTAAGTCACCATTGATTCTGTCTGGCCAACCACTGTAAGCTCCCTACACATTAATGGATAATTAATTAGGATCAGCAGTAGAAACCATTCTGAACAAATATACTATCTATTAGTTTTACCCTTTATTTTATTATGTGAACGTGAAGGGTCAGCAATTTATATAATTTGCCATGCATTCAACTGTATTCATTTTTGAGTACGCATCAGTGACTATGCTTAAGAGCTTTAACAGTACTATATTCCTAACTTAACCTTTGTACCTTTGCTCTGTAACTTGAATGAGTAACTGATATTGTTGCGTGATCACTAATAATATTCTTTTGTGATACTTTCTTTATAAATTAATGAAGTACAACTTTTAAAAAAGAACTAAAATCATTCTTACATTTTACATATGACATCCTGTCTTTTGAAATCTAATTAAAACTTACTTTTTATCCCTTAGGTGGAAGATTACTCTACTGAGATATGCTCTTAATTAATGTACAGAGCCGTAAGTCCCACCTCTCAAGACTAATGATTGACATCCAAGGATACATAAATTACACTAATTGAGATTTACATTCACATAGCCGGTTTAAATCTAGCTCATCAGAGAAGGTGAGTGAACAGAACAGTTCTTCCTTTGAGAGCTAGAAAACTGGTAATTTGTATAATTCATTTGTAGTACTCTCTAGTAGAGCAATGCACAGGTTGATTTCAAGTTTCCAGTAAACAACATAATATTTAACCTTGGTATAAAGTTACTTTTCCCATTTGATATTGACAACTGAAATACAGATTCTTATTTTCAAAAGAATATTTTGTATAGGATTTTTTTGAAGCATTATCAGTAAATGTAAGGTATGGTTACATGAATAAGCAGTATCACTGAAATTATCAAATTTTAGAACATATCATTTAATCATTTTAACAACTTTTTTACCAGGTTTTTGGTGACCTTTTTTGTTTTTTTGTGACATTTACATCATATCTTTTTTCAAGTTCTATAAAGAAGTTTATAGGAAAGAAGCCAGAAAAATACCTTACCCAGATCATGCTGTGTTTTGAAAGAAAATAAAAAAAAACATATTTTTACAATTTGTATATAGACATTTTCAATAATTTGCTGCCAATTTTAAAACAACATTGACATGTAACATTCTTCCCCCCTAAAAATGTTTAAAAACACCAACAAAAAATGTGGTGACAATGCTGTGAATTGCTGTTTTTCTAAACCAATCTTGAACTTTAAATGCTAAAATCAGGAGCATTTTTACAGCTGTTTATATGATCACAGACCTTTTAAGACAATATGTTGTCTTGCTCTTTTAGTATCTACAGAACATCCTACTTTAATATTAAATATTATTTGTATGTTTTGATGCAGGCTTGCACTCCAGAGGAAAATAAACAGCAATAAGGTTGAAAAAAAAATATTTCACTTCTATTTTATGACAGAAAAACATGTGTCAAGTAATCAGGTAGATGACTTGTAACTTCAATATTGTTGTTATTACTTGGAAGACAAATTATCAGTAATAATATATAATTACGTTTTCTTCTCAATTTATATTTTATACGCAGTTTGTTTTCAATCACTTTTTATTGAATCTAATTTTAACATAACATGAGTTATTTCACAACAAGTGTCTGTTTATTGACAGTGTCCTGTGATAGGTTTTTCCTTTGTTAATAATTTTATTAACTTCAACTTTGACATTTTTAACAGTCAATGATGTTCTAGAAATTGAAGCTTGTGTATACTGCTGCTTTTTGAAAATAAAATAATAAAAATAATTTTGGGTCCCATCTCGAAATCTCATACTTTCTTCTTAACTAGTACAGCATTATTATTGTATAATACACTTTTCTTTACCCAGTGTATTAACGCCTTCCCATCGTAGCCATTTTTAGTTTTTGACTCCCCGCCTTTCAAGAGCCATACCTTTTTTTATTTTTCAGTTACAGAGCCATATGAGGGCTTACTGTTTACGGGACAAATTTTACTTCATAATGATTCCATTTATTATTTGATACAATTTACTGGGAAGCTAAAAAATTCAGAATGGCGTGGAATTGGAGAAAAACTGTGTTTGTGCGATTTTCTTATGGACTTCTTTTTTATGGAGTTCACTGTGAAGTCAAAGTGACATATTACCTGTATTCTATGGGTTGTTCCAAATTTATATAGTTTTCTTTACATTTTAACCACTTAAAAAATCCAAAAGTTTGCAAAAAAAGATTTATTCGAGTCGAGTTTATGTATAAGGCGTCTTTTTGTCTTTTTTTTTCGGGACCAGATGTACTTTTTATTTATACCAATTTGGGGACTGTCTGATGTTTTAATCGCTTTCTATTTAAATTTTTATGGGAGGCAAAACAGCAAAAAAACGTTGGTTTGTCTCTTTTCATTTTTTTTTCCACTACATTTGCCATATGGGAGAAATATTTTTACACGTTTGTAAACTAGGCATTTTTGGATGCTAGGATGTATAATTTGTACAGTCATGGCCAAAAGTTTTGAGAATGACACAAATTTTATATTTTCACATGATCTGCTGCCCTCTGGTTTTTATGTGTGTTTGTCAGATGTTTTTATCACATACAGAAATATAATTGCATTCATATTATGAGTAACAGAAGCTTATATTGACAGTTAGAATGAGTTAATGCAGCAAGTCAATATTTGCAGTGTTGACCCTTCTTCTTCAGGACCTCTGCAATTCTCCCTGGCATGCTCTCAATCAACTTCTGGACCAAATCCTGACTGATAGCAGTCCATTCTTGTAGAATCAATGATTTAATTTTGTCTGAATTTGTTGGTTTTTGTTTGTCCACCCGTCTCTTGATGATTGACCACAAGTTCTCAATGGGATTAAGATCTGGGGAGTTTCCAGGCCATGGACCCAAAATCTCTATGTTTTGTTCCCTGAGCCATTTAGTTATCACCTTTGCTTTATGGCAAGGTGCTCCATCATGCTGGAAAAGGCATTGTTGAGCGCCAAACTGCTCTTGGACGGTTGGGAGAAGTTGCTCTTGGAGGACATTCTGGTACCATTCTTTATTCATGGCTGTGTTTTTAGGCAAGACTGTGAGAGAGCCGATTCCCTTGGCTGAGAAGCAACCCCACACATGAATGGTTTCAGGATGCTTTACAGTTGGCATGAGACAAGACTGGTGGTAGCGCTCACCTCTTCTTCTCCGAATAAGCTGTTTTCCAGATGTTCCAAACAATCGAAAAGGGGATTCATCAGAGAAAATGACTTTACCCCAGTCCTCAGCAGTCCACTCCCTGTACCTTTTGCAGAATATCAGTCTGTCCCTGATGTTTTTTCTGGAGAGAAGTGGCTTCTTTGCTGCCCTCCTTGAGACCAGGCCTTGCTCCAAGAGTCTCCGCCTCACAGTGCGTGCAGATGCACTCACACCTGCCTGCTGCCATTCCTCAGCAAGCTCTGCACTGCTGGTAGCCCGATCCCGCAGCTGAAACACTTTTAAGAGACGGTCCTGCCGCTTGCTGGTCTTTCTTGGGCGCCCTGGAGCCTTTTTGGCACCAATGGAACCTCTCTCCTTGAAGTTCTTGATGATGCGATAGATTGTTGACTGAGGTGCAATCTTTCTAGCTGCAATACTCTTCCCAGTTAGGCCATTTTTGTGCAGTGCAATGATGACTGCACGTGTTTCTTTAGAGATAACCATGGTTAACAGAAGAGAAACAATGATGGCAAGCACCAGCCTCCTTTTAAAGTGTCCAGTGGTGTCATTCTTACTTAATCATGACAGATTGATCTCCAGCCCTGTCCTCATCAACACCCACACCTGTGTTAATGGAGCAATCACTGAAACGATGTTAGGTGGTCCTTTTAAGGCAGGGCTGCAATGATGTTGAAATGTGTTTTGGGGGATAAAGTTCATTTTCTAGGCAAATATTGACTTTGCAAGTAATTGCTGTTAAGCTGATCACTCTTTATAACATTCTGGAGTATATGCAAATTGCCATTAGAAAAACTGAAGCAGTAGACTTTGTAAAAAATAATATTTGTATCATTCTCAAAACTTTTGGCCATGACTGTATATGTTTGTTTTTGTTTATTTATTTTATTGCAAATCTAGGGATTTGAGTTTTTAGGTTTTGTTTTTGTTTTTGAATATTTTTATATATTTTATTCTATTTTATTAGCCCCCCCTAGGCTTTCACCTGTAGCCTTTTGATTGCATATCTCATAGACTGCAATACATCACTTTAATAGGATTCTAGCTATCATAGAAACAGGACGGCTCCAGCAATATCACCACCATGGACACTTTGAGGGACAATACAAAAATCAATGCCCATGATTAGAGTGATCATTCATTAGCTCTGGGCCTCTACTGTGCAATACAGTGGAGACCTGGTGGCTATGGCGGCAGCTCTGCTTCAGAGAAGCTGCCATCTTTAAAGAAGTGGCATCCACAGTACTATTAAGGCAGATGTCAGGAAAGGTTTAAATGTATTATTATTCAGCTATACAACATTAGGATTTCTGAGAGAGTATTTGAGACAAAATAATGGTATATTATTAATATTTTTAAAAGGGTTCAAATGCTGAACATGTACATTACCTGGCAGTCGATTACTTTTTTTTTTACAGATATACTGCAATTATTTTTTCTACCTTTTGTAGAACTGTGTGAGTAACAAAGTCCCTGTTTCAATCACTTCCTTACTAGTCCTGATCAGGTACTGACCAGGACCAGTAAGTAATTATAATGCCATTACTGATCATAGCAGCATTTGTCTAAATTTTATTTTACTCCCTGAGTTTTTCTCTGCGGACTTTCTGCTCTTATTATTACTTTTAGGGAAAACTCCAGTGTTTCTACAGGTATAATTGACATGCTGCAATTTTCAAAAACGTGGGTGTTTTTGACAATGCAGCTCTTCCACAGATTTTTTGCTGCAATACGTGGATGGGATTTGCCAGAATCTCATTCACTTTGCAGGTCCTGTAAAGCACAGCGTTTTTTGCCACAATGTTTTCACACCTGCAAAAATGCTGCATTTTCACAACGTGAGGCTTCAGTCTTAGTCACATTTTCTTAGTCCCAGAAAACCCCCTAAATTTTCAATATATCTTTATAGTAGAGAGAGCTCTTTTAGAGCTCTCCAAATGCACTGTACAGATGAATCTCAATAAATTAGAATATTTTTGAAACGTTCATTCATTTCAGTAATTCAGTAATACAATTCATAATCAGCGTCTTCCATGATTGTGCGTCCTGCTGAACCAGACTGAGGGACCATTTAAAAACTTAGGAAACCTTGGCAGGTGACACACTGAATTTACAATACTGAACTTTTTTACAATATTCTAATTTTCTTAGATTTTGGTTTTCATTATCTGTAATCCATAATCAACAGTTACAGAAATAAAACACTTGAAATAGAACACTCTGTGTGTAAAGAATCTAGAAAATAAAGGAGGTCACTTTTTTAATTTAATTACTGAAAGAAATAAAAGTTTCAAAGATATTCTAATTTATTGAGATGCACCTGTAGAACCATATAATTACTTTACATTTTGCTATTCCTAGTGGGGATTATTGCATGTTTTTCAAACATTGAACTCAATAATGAAAGACTAAAGAAAGCTTCTATGCACCCTCTAGCAGTGGCAAAATGCTATCATTTATCAACTCTGCGGCTGTGTATAAACTTGGAGCTTTGTATCATAAAAACAAAACATTTTTATTCATAAAATTATATTTAAAAAATTTAGCACAGAAAGTTAGTCTTAAAAAGGATCTGTCACCAAGTAGAAAATGCTGCAGAAACGCCGTGGAAACAAATGCTCTGTTTTACAGTACCAGCAAAGTGAATGAGATTCAGGCTAATCCCTTCCACATATTGCAGAAAAAAACCACGGCGGAATGGCTGCAATTTCAAAAAACATCAATTATACCTTTGGAAACATTTGCATTTTCCCTATAGGTTTAAAAAGGGAAGAAAATCCGCAGAGAAAAGCGCAATGAAAAATTCTGTGGAAAAAAACAAAATGCATTTCTACTGCATTTTTTTTTCCGCAGCATTTTTAGCTGTTTTGCTACGTGTGGCCTTAGCCTAAAACACATACACAGAATGCTAACGTCTGGGTGGAGTCACTGGCATAGCTATAGGGGTTGAAATGGATGTGACCATATCTATAACCCAGGAGGTTGACAGTTCAAACTCACCACAATAAGACTGTTTAAGCTTCATTGACATACATTCTATGAGGAGAGGTTGTGCAGGGGGACCCAAGGTGAGCTTTTTTTTAATCAGGGCCTATGTGCTTTTAGTTATGCAACTGGATTGCGCAAAACACAGAAACATAGAAGATTGACAGCAGAAAAAAAAATCACATGCTGCAATAATAAATTATTCCCTTTTATTATTACATTTTTATCTTAGCTCCTGGCCCCCTGCCATATTTGCCTTGTGCCTGTCTGAATAATTATGGTGGACGGTTGCAAAATGGTTAATGAGTAGAGATGGGCGAACTGTTTCGTTTTGAGCCGGATTCAACACAAATATTCCAAATTGTTTGGTTTTAAAGGTAACTGAGCAATGGCCGCCGCAACATGTATTGCTCTTCAGACCCCAGAGTATAATAGATGGAGGCCCCTGCGGAGGTGTAAAAAAAACTAAAGAAAACATTTGCCCCTCACCTCTTTTGGGCATCTTCAAGGCATCAGGCAGTCTCCTCGTGATGTTATACACCCAGGGTCACCACTGAGGCCTCTGATTGTGCCACAGCAGTCATGACACTCAGCATGTCCATGTGACAACTAAGGACAATCACAGGCCTTAGCTGTGACCCCAGGCACATGATAACAAGGTTTGTATGCGGCACTCAGTAGTGACACTTAATGGGTGCTATGATAGGGTTCCAAACCGTATTCAGGTAAGCAAAGAATTGAATCACTCCAGGATACGATAAGTTGATTATTTTAATTAGATTGGTAGTTTTCCATACACTTTTGCTCTGTATGAAGAACTACCAATCTAATTAATATAATCAATTTATCGCATCCTGTAGTGCTTCAATTCTTTACTTACCCAGGCACATGATGTCACCAAGGAGACCAAGAGAAGAGAGAGTGCCAGGGCACCACAAGTTAGCCCAAAAGAGATGAAGGAAGATGGTATAAATGTTTTTTTTTTTTTTTACATATCCCCTGGGCCTCCACCTATTATACTCTGGGGTCTGAAGAGACAACAGAGTGTAATAATTTCACTTCCAGTTCTATCTGAATTTGTTCTACCCAAGACAAATCAGGGACCCAAGTTATCCGAACCTGAAACTAAGAGAATATTGGGAGGTCAGCATTTTTCCAGAAACATTGTCAGTATTCCAGCTAAGCTACTAAACTGCCCACTGACAAGAAAGGCACTGTTTCTTAATACTGGACATCAACTGTAAAACAAATGCTCAAAAATGCATTGCAAATAGTTTGTCATAGCCCTGTACATTAGGACATTTTATGCTGATAATTGTTCACTACTCAATTAAAAATGTTCTGTGCATATCCCATTAAATTATTTTAGATAGCCATTTAATCTTAATGTAATTTTCAAGTGTATAGAGTTGTTAAGAAATAAGTTTCATGTCATCAAGATCTTACTTGGATATTGGCTTAGAGCATCTGGACTGCTCTGCAACAGCTATTCTTGGATAATAGATTTTTCTTTTTCAATATGAGCACATTTATCTGTTAAACTTATATCCAAAACCAATTAAAATTGATGGCATTTTCAGATTATAGTTGTCATTTTATATTATATTTAGTGTTTTCATTGAGAGGAGACCTTTACAGTTGGGAACTCTGACTTCCCTAGATCATAGAAAAGGCTAACCAATTTTTTTCTCCTAATTATTCTAAGTTACACCAACTCCACAGTTAAAAAAGTTAAACATACTTATATAAAGCCTCTATTCACACTGACATTTTGCTTTTAATTGCTTTATATTTTCATTTTTTCAAAAATTGATTTTAATGGTTTTCTTGATGGAGAATGGTATCAGTTTGAGTTGGTTCCCCCCATGTGTTCCATTAGGTTTATATTATTTTTAGTGTATCTAATAAAATGAGTAGCCTGTTACCCTATAACATTCAGTCAAATAGTAGTATAATGTTGTACCGTGTTAGCCATTGAAAGTAGTGGAAGAGTGAAGAAATCAGGCGATACCTTTTAGAGGCTAACTGAGTATATTTATAAGTAAGCTTTCAGAAGTGGAAGCTTCCTTCATCATATTCATCGACATGCACCACCAAACCTATGATTTACCTTCGTTATATCGATGATATCCTTGTCATCTGGACTGCAGGTGAGGAGGCCCTACTTCAATTCCATAATGACTTCAATGACTCTCACCCTACCGTCAACCTTAAACTTAGCTATTCAGGGAGTGAAATTCACTTTCTGAATACCACAATATACATCAAAGACCACCGGCTACTCACATCAATATACCACAAACCCACAGACAGAACGGCCTACCTGAGAAACGACAGCTTCAACTCCAAGCACACAAGACAATCTATTATCTACAGCCAGGCTATACGATACAATCGTATTTGCTCCGACAAAGGAGACCTGGACAAGCACCTCCTGGATCTGAAGATGAAATTTCTCCGATTGGGATACAAACCAAAAGTGACTGACAACCAATTAAACAAAGCGGCAGCCATTAACAGAGACAGTCTGCTCACATATAAAAAGACCCAGAAAGAAGCCCGAGTGCCCCTCGTTGTCACCTACAACCCACAGCTGGAGATCCTACGAAGGATTGCCAAGGATCTCCAACCTGTGCTACATAGGGACAACAGACTCAAGGACATATTTCCAGTCCCCCCTCTCCTTTCCTTTCGACAACCACCAAACCAGAGGCGTATTATTGTCCGGAGTGCCCTGAAGGCCCCAACTGAAAATGGCACCTCACCTTGCCTACATAAAAGGTGCATGACCTGCAGGCACATCCACACCGCTGACAGTGTACCTATCCCACAGTCACAACAGGTGCACAGAATTAGGGGGACATTTTCCTGCAGGTCTTCCAATGTGGTGTACCTCATAATGTGTGTGCAATGACCCACCACAGGCCTCTATGTGGGGGAAACAGGGCAGAGACTTAGTCAGCGAATGAACTCACACAGATCCAATATTAATAACAGCAGAACCGATCTCCCAGTGGCCGCACATTTCTCCGGAGAAAACCACTCTATTGAAGATTTGTGGGTTGTGGTTTTAATGGGACAGTTTAAGACGCAGGAGGAAAGGAAACAATGGGAGTACAAGTTTATGCAAAAATTTAAAACTCTGCAATTTGAACTTAATATTCATGCCAGCTTCATGTCACACTATGTATGAACCATGAACTGAACTCAATATTCATGCCAGCTACATGTCACACTGTGTATGAACTGAAATTTATGAACTGTGAGGGTCACAAATCACCTCCTGATAGCAAACAGATAACAGATCCCTCTGTCACGCACCACAATTTTCCAGATTGTTTTTTGACCGGTTGTAAATAACTTCTCTACTTAGATTGCATTTTGTTTTGGTTTTTTTTAAGGACTCTAAAATCCTTTGAAGAACATGTTCATAGAGTATAAATAATCTGTGAATTTTCAGTTCTTTTATAACACCATGTCTGATGAAGGAAGCTAGTCTTCTGAAAGCTTACCTATAAATATACTCAGCCTCTAAAAGGTATCGCCTGATTTCTTCATTCAGTCAAATAAACAGAAACCTGACTTATGTTATTAAAGATCGTTTGAGCTTATTATATAGATACCCTATTTTCAGAATAGACCATCAATATCTGATCAGTGGAATCTGAAGCTCGGCGCTACACTGATCACCTCTTCTCAGTTGCAATTGGGTACTAGAACTACACAGTGGATGGAGATCAGCAGACAGCTTCCTTTACTGTATAGTGCCTGTCCGTGATTACTACAGATCAGTTCCAATTCAAATAATTGGGTACTGAGCTGTAGTACCCCAGTCACGCTGCTACACGGGCTTTCAGCTTCATCCACTGTATAATTCTAGTGCCCTGTGGCAACAGAGAACAGCTGATTGATGAGAGATTGATGAGAGACCAACCATGGTTCACACACATCTTCATGCATGAATAGCAGTGAAATTTTATTGATAAATATCCAAATAAAATAGGTGAAGATTACATATAAGTTTACCCACCATTAAAACATGAACAATGATAGAATAAATACCAGATCAATTACGTAGCAACATTTCGGTCAAAATTAAGACCTTAAACAAGCACGATCTGTGAAGGAATTCATACAAAGACAGGATAAGACATAATGCTCTCCCTCCTTTTCATACTGTGCTTTATCCTGCTTTTAATTTATTCCTTAACAGATTGGGCATGATAAAGGTCTTTATTTTGACTGAAACATTGCTGTATAATCAATCCTATTAATCGGTATTCATTGTATCACTGTTCATGTATTGAGGGTAGGTGTGCCTATAGGTGATATTTGCCTATTTGCATATTTGGATATATGTCAATGACGAGAGACCTAAGATCGCATCACACTCCGTTTGAAAGAACACTATCCTCTTCCCAGCCCTCTTGTAAGAAAGACCTCCTATGTGCTCGACAGATTCATTGATCTATACAGGTTTTGTCAAACCAGCTTTCATAACCTCTTGGGAATCCGAACTTGGCATAGTGCTAACAGAGAGGGAAACAAAGATCGTGCTCAGGTCCATTCATGGACACTCTTCTTGCGTCCTGTTACAGTAGACTCATTATAAACTACAGATCAGATGATACCATTCACCCAGCTGGTTATATCAAAGGAACTTGTGTGATTCCAACCTTTAATGGAGATGCCAGATTCAGGAAGGAACACTCTCACACGTTTGATGGCACTGCCCTGTCTTCCCGCCCTTTTGGAAGGTCATTCGACTAGCTATCAGACAAATATCACACTCTGACTTTACCATCACCCTAGAAATAATCCTTCTATCTCTACCATCTCCCTTATATGGACCATCAAAAGCCAACCTTGTCTCTTTCCTTCTGCTGGCCACAGAAAAACCAGTTTTGGCTCCAATGTGAGGCTCAATCCAAACAACTATGAATTAACAAAGTTAACCAAATTGCTCGCTTTGAAGAACTCTCTAACTGGAAGAACAGATCCCATGCAAGATTTCACAAAACATGGTCCCCGTGCCAGGTTAGACACACAGGACAGATGTTCATATCCAATTCACCCCTACAATCTCTCTTCTTCTTGATGATATGATGTGCAGCATAACAACATTCATCTGATATGATCTTTCATTTGCCTTATATGCTGCACACAGTTTAGTGTCCCCTTTCCTGGTCCCCACATGGTATAACGCCAATATCCTGGCTCCCACATGGTATAACACTCCCCTTTCTGACCCCACACAGCATACATCACCTTTTATTGGCTTCCCCATGCAGTAAGTGTCCTCCTTTAAAGGCCCCCATGTAGTAAGTGCTAGTGACTTTTGGCTGCCACCTGCCCCAGGCCCCTCTGGAGTTTGTCCATTTCCTGGATGACCACTTTAAGAATAATGTCCCATAGTGCACAGTATAATGTTCCATAATGGCACCTTCAGACTGTATAATGTCCCAAAGCAGCCCTCCATATAGCATAATGTCCCACAGTGGCCCCCTTCACACAGTATAATGTCCCATAGTGTCTCCTCCACACATTATAATTTCCCACAGTGGCCCCTACAGTTTCATCCTGAATTTTACAAAAAAAAAAAATTGGGTTTGGCAAAACCCTAAATTTTTGGGGTTTGCCACACACTAACGATTATTATACTCTGGGGTATCATGAGACCCCAGAATATAATGAGCAGAGGTCCAGAGGAGGTGATAAAACATAACTAACAACACTGTTTCTCACCTCTCCTGGGCTCTGACGTGGATTTTCAGTCCTCCTGGATGATGTCAGAGACCACTGAGGCCAAATCACAGGCCTCATATCATCACGCCAGTGTGACCTATGTGGCCACTGAGGCTCAGTAGTCTCTGATATCATTCTGGAGGCCCGAAGACATGTGTCAGAGCCCAGGAGAGGTGAGTAACACTGTTATTTTTACTCAACTCCTCTGGGCCTCCACTGAAAAGAGCCTTGAGTATAATAATAGTAGTTCCATTTCGGACCTATTTGGTCAGAAGAAAACTGCCGGCTGAACCTTGTGAGTCAAATCTCGCAAGCTTCACCCAACAAATACTCTCAGTGCTGTGGCCCTGCTTATAGATACCTAATCCTGCCCATGGACGCATCCACTTCTCCCTTTGGCCTCAAGGTCCCATGAATAGCATCAGCAACTTCCTGACATTGTTCAGTGTCAGCAACATGATGCAGTACGCACTGGACTCCATGGAGGGCTGAAGGGGAAGTAGAGACACCTGTGGGAAGCATCGGGGACTGGTAAGTAAATAGAGGATGTTACCTGTTGAAGTAATCCAGCAGGTAACAGCCTATTAAAAAATAAAAAAATAAAAAAATAAGCAGCATATGGGACTGACTGGGCCTCTAAGATAGCTAAGTCTGCTACATTGATAGTGCCGCCACTGTGTCACATCATTATTTAGTTAACTTCATCAACGTTATAACTTCAGTTAATCTAAAATCTATTAATATTAAATAGTCTCCTCTCATTTCATGTTTTCATTTCATAAGTGAGTTGATCTAGGCTTGATTCTATCAAGGCTCTGACATATATGTATGTATTCTTGTATTGTAATGGCTTACTAATAGAGATGGTCAAACCACTCAAGAATCATTTAGTTTTGGGCTTGGGTGGTTAGGGACCAAGATTTGTTTCGGGTCAAACAAGTTCGGTACGAACCACAGATTAAACTGGCTTAAAACCTTGTGCACAAGACTCTTAGGGCTCCTAGAAATGTATCTATCAAATTTCTATCTCTCTAAGGCAAACACAGCCGAATTTATGTCAAAGTGGAAGTTACATGTATGTCTATTGAAAAACAAATGTTAAGCATTTATATTACAAAAAGCAATGGCTTTGTAGAACAATTAGCCCATTTTGATGGCTTGTTAGTGCTACAGGGGCTTTTCAAAAAAAAAAAAATTATCCCGTGATGGGAGCAGATGTGAAATCAAAATAGTTTTTTTTTTGTTTTTTTTTTACCAACACTGTGGCACCAACAGTATGGTGTAGTGGAATGTGATAATGGACCAGGCCACAGGATATGTCTGTCTGAGTGATTGTAGTAGTGGTAGCTGTTTAGCAGTAGCAGCCAGCATCAACAGCAGTAGAGAAAATGGAAGATGATGATAAAGGTAGATGGTGACACCATTATTAGGAGGCATTAGCCAGAGGTGTGTGAAAAGCCTCATGGGTCCATGCCTGATTCATTTTGAGAAAAGTATTTTTTTTTTCCACGAGCCATCCAGAGGGATATTTGCTGCAGGATACAGCGAAGCAGATCCTCTGCTGTGTGGCTCCTCTGATCCAGGATAATAAATTACAAAACCGCATGGCAGCACTTCGCCTTACACCAATAAAATGAGGGTGGAGGAGGAGGAAGAGGAGTGGAATTGACAGCTTGCCCTGGTAAAGATGGTGGCATGAAATGATCCAGAGAAGAGGATCCAGAGGATATAGATGGGCCATGTATGGTGTTGGAACTGGACCTGCACAATTGGGGTGGTACTAACACCTGGCCTTGTTGCATTTCTGGATTGTGGCTGCTCAAAACATTGACCCTGCATGCACGACTTTATCTTACGTTACCAAAGTAAACAAACAAGACAGAAGATAATGTCCATCATGTTGTTTACATTAGTGTCAATGGGAATGGACACAGAATCAGTCTGTGACAGTTTAATGTCCGTTACAGTCATCCTATGACCAAAGACAGCAACGGACATTAGTCCAGTAGTGTGAACTTCCCCTAATTTGTCACACAGGCAGAATACAGTCTTCCAAAATTTATTGCTATAGTGCACATCCAATACTGAGTCCCAGATGGGACTCCAGAATCCTGTTCAACTCAGTGCTCTCCTCAACCCCTGAGAAGGCACCTTTTTATTAAAATTCCGCAGGTGCGTCGATTAACCAGCACCCTGTTCCGAATAACAGAAATGACTAGGAATTGGAGCTTTCCGCTACTGACTATATTCCTAGTACACATATGAAAGAATCCTGAGGGAAATATATCTTCCCTCCCTGATTTTCCCCTTCACTATCTTACTATATTGAGATTAACAACAACAGTGTTCACACTGTGTATGGTCAGTTACCACTGCCAGAGCTGAAAAAAAAAAACCAAAAAGAACAAGAAACTACACAATGCTTTTTTTAAGATTAGCACGGGCTAGACTGTATATTGGGTGAACAACAAGAAATTGCTTGTATATATAATGGAGTTATTTTTTTTTTTTTAAATTGTGCAGGCAAAATTAGTTGTCACTTTCGTCTTTCATATTTGGCTCGGTTATGCCTACATTTATCTCCTAATGTGTGCATACACATCCATCACTTATGCTTCACAGCTTGTGCTCTTATATACTCCATGATGCAATTTTCTTTTCTGCTCCTGTACACTCTTTGCAATCCGGTAAGATTGGCTAGGACCATTTCATCATTTTCAGCTACACAGTCTCTGTATTAGAAAACTGGAAACCATACCAGTCTCTTCTCACTTGTTATTTCTTTGGAGTATATCTGGACATTATTTACAAGATACAATTCTCAGTTTTATGTGATGGTTATGAGCCTTTGGTTTTATTTATTTACTTATTATTTTTTCACTATTCGTACACTTACATTTTCTGTCTTGTGTTTTTTTTGTAACACACACACACACACACACACACACACACATATATATATATATATATATATATATATATATATATAAAATGTCTGATGAAGGTCATGTTGTCCAAAACATTACATTGAATTTTGGGATTGCTAATAAAATTTGGAGTTCATTCATGTACCTACCATATGAGTGCCACAATTATTTATATTCTTTATTTATCTGTTCATATAGCTGTATGGGGACTTACTTTTTTTTTTTTAGGTGTGAGCTGTATTTTTCAATTGACCCATTTTTGTGGTTCATATAATATACTGATTAACATTTATTATTATTATTGTTTATTTATATAGCACCATTAATTCCAAGGTGCTTTGCTTTACATTTGAGGGTTTACATATGGTACACAAAATATATAAAAAAATTTTTTATACTAATAGTGACCAACTGTCACAGTGGGATACAGGGCCCTGCCCACAAGGGCTTGCAATCTATGAGGGAAGAGAGATAGAGACAGAAGGTGGGGGTAGAGGCTGTTTAGATGGTGGTATGGTGACAGTAGAGTTATTGGAGTTTGTAGGCCTTCAGGGCCTTCTTGAAGCGTGTGACTGTGGGGGACAGTCTTACGTGTCTTTGTAATGAGTTCCACAGTATGGGGGATGCACGGGAGAAGTCTTGGAGAGTATTGTGTGAAGAGCAGATAAGAACAGAGCGGAGTAGGAGGTCTTTGGATGATCGGAGGTTACGTGTGGGCAGGTAGCGGGAGATTAGGTTGGCGATATATGGAGGGAACAGGTTGTGTATGTCAGTGTTAGTAATTTGAACTCTATTCGCTGGGCAACAGGTAGCCAGTGAAGGGATTGGCAGCGGGGAGTGGCCGATGAAGAACGGGGGGAGAGGTGTATTAAGCGAGCACCACAGTTTAAGGTGGACTGGAGAGGGATGAGAGTGTTAGCTGGGAGGACATGGAGAAGGGTGTTACAGTAGTCTAGGTGGGAGATTATGAGGGCGTGGACTAGCTTCCTTGTAGTTTCAGGGGTGAGGAAGGAGCGGATTTGATGGATGTGTGGCAGGAGGTTTTGATTGTTTGAATATGCGGCTTGAAGGATAGGTCAGAGTCTAAGGTTATCCCAAGGCAGCGGACGTGTAGGACTGAGGTGAGTGTGGTTCCATTAACTTTGATAGATGGGTCAGGTAGGGGGCTGTGCAAGGAGGGGTGAAGATTATGAACTCCATTTTCTCCATGTTGAGTTTGAGAAAGCGGGAGAACAGAAAGGAGGCTACAGCTGCTAGACATTCTGGGACTCTGGACAACAGGGAGGTAATATCTGGTCCAACGAGATATATTTGGGTGTCTTCAGCGTAGTAGTGGTAATGGAAACCATGAGATTCTATGAGTTGGCCAAGGCCGAGGGTGTAGATGGAGAACAGGAGGGCTCCTAGGACAGAGCCTTGGGGGACACCTACAGAAAGAGGGCGTGGCGGGAAGGTGGTGTGCGAGTTGCAAACACTGAATGTGCGGTTGGTGAGGTATGAAGAGATTCAAGAAAGGGCCAGATCTGAGATGCCAAGGGATGAGAGTGTTTCTAATAGGAGGGAATGGTCGACTGTGTCAAAGACAGAGGAGAGGTCGAGGAGGAGGAGGACAGAGTAGTGACGCTTGGCTTCGGCAATTAGAAAGTCATTAGTGACTTTGGTTAGGGCAATTTCTGTGGAGTGATAGGGTCTGAAGCCTGACTGTAGTCTGTCAAAGAGCACATTGGACGAGAGATAGGAGGATAGTTTGGAGTGGATGTGTTGCTCCAGCAATTTAGAGGCATATGGGAGCAGTGAGATGGGGCGATAGTTGGCTGGAGAGGACGGGTTGAGGGAGGGTTTCTTAAGTATAGGTGTGATGATAGCATGTTTGAAGGCAGAAGGGAAGGATCCATTGGTTAGGGATAGGTTGAAGAGATGGGTTAGGGCTGGAGTAATGACTTCAGAGAGTTTGGGGATGAGATGTGACTGGATCGGGTCAAGAGTGCAGGAGGTGAGGTGGGATTTAGAGATTAGGGTGGAGAGCTTTTCATCAGTGATGGTGGAGAAACAGGTTAAAGAAGAAGAGCACCGAGCAGTTGGGTAGAGTGGTTGTCGGGGGTGTAGGGTGAGACTGTCTCTGATGGTGTAAATTTTGCTTTTGAAATAAGAGTCAAAGTCATCAGCTGTGATAAGTGATGTCAAAGGGGCCCAGGAGGACGGAGAAGGGAGTTGAAGGTAGTGAATAGCTGTTTGGGGTTGCGGGATAAGGCAGATATTAGTGTGGAGAAGTAGATCTGCTTTGCAGAGGTGAGTGCTTTCTTGAATGTGAGAACTGCCTCTTTGTACCTAAGGAAGTTCTCCTTGGAGTGGCTTTTCTTCCAAAGGAGTTCTGCAACCCATGAGGCACGTCTCAGTTTTTTAGTCAGGTCAGTGTGCCAGGGTTGCCTATTGATTGGTCGGGCTCTGGTATTAGTGAAGGGGGCCACAGAGTCAAGGGCTGAAGTAATGGTGGTATTATAGAAGTCAGCAGTGACAGAGAGTTAAAAAGGTTGAATAAAGAGCAGAGGTGGGTGAATATGAAGTCGAGCATGTGCCCCTTTGTGTGGGTGGCAGAGGAAGACCATGGAGAGAGACCAAAGGAGGCAGTGAGAGACAGGAGACTAGAAGCGGAGGGGTGGTTTGTGTTAATGGGGATGTTGAAATCACCCATGATGATGGTGGGGGTGTCAGTGGAAAGGAAATGCATTAGCCAGGTGGTGAAGTGGTGGTAAAGGCAGCAGTAGGTCCTGGCGGTCGATATATGATGGCCAGTTGGAAGTTGGAGGGTGAGTAAATGCGAACAGAGTGCACTTCAAAGAAGGGGAGGGTGAGAGCAGGTAGTGGTTGGATTGGGGCAAAGGAGCAATTGTCAGACAGGAATACACCTACGCCTCCACCAGGTTTATTGTTGGGGCAGGGAGTGAGTGAGAATTGCAGACCTCCATAGGAGAGGGCAGCAGTGGAGGTGGTGTTTGAGGGTGTTATCCATGTTTCTGTGATACCAAGAAATGATAATTTATGAGAAATGAAGAGGTCGTGGATGTAGTCAAGTTTGTTGTGTACGGAGTGAGCATTCAATAGTGCACCAGGGAGGGCATGGGGAGGGACAGGAGTGGGTAAGATAGGTGTAAGATTTAGGGGGTTCCATGCACTGATGCCGATTGTGCGGAAAGATCTGACAGCAGGGAATTGCTGGGATGGTCCAGGATTAGGAGATATGTCGCCAGAGGTAAGGAGTAGCAGGGAGAGAGATAGCAGGTGTAATTAGGAGAGAGTGTGGGGAGGTTGTGTGTGTCAGGGGCGGAAAGCTTGTAGGTTTGTGAGTAGCTGTGCAGAGAAGGTCAGATGGTGGGGTAGAATAGATGGAGAGATAAAGATATTCTTTGTGACATGGCTGGTTTGGGGTGGAAAAGTGGTTTTTACTAGTATGGGAAGAACAACAGTGATTATAGTTAGAAGCATTTCTGTAGACAATAACTCGGTTTATTAACTATGGGGGACGGAATGGAAAAACAGCAATTCTATTGTAGCTATATTTTTGTGTTGCCCTGTTCTGATAGGTGCCATTTTTCTTCATTTATCTTTATTAACACATACAGGCATTTTCAATGGAGAAAATTTTTAAATATTTTTCTCTTTTTTTTTTTTTATATTTCTGAACATTTTTAAAACTTTCTTTTACTTTTAGTACTCTATAGGGACTTGAACAAGCAAATGACTGATCCCCTACACAATTTGCCTATTTTGAAAACTGTAAGGCATTAATTTAAAAAAATGCCATTTTGCATTAAAAAAATGTTTACAACAAGGCATTGTGACTTTTTCATTCCATCTAGGAAACAGGCATACCAGGTATTATAAATTAGCGTCTAGTGTTGACAGACGTAGTTTATCTAGTAGAGTGCAGACAAAAATAGTTGGAAAATTCACACATTGAAATATCTGTATTAATCAGAAAAATAGATTTGCAAGCAATAGATGCATATGAAATAGATAGATAGATAGATAGATAGATAGATAGATAGATAGATAGGTAGGTAGATAGATACTGTAGATAGATATATTTTTATTAAAACATATTGAAATACACAGTTTGAAAATATAGCAAATATCTAAATCTAGTGGTGGAAAACAAAAGTTGAATTCATCAACTAGTAATTCTGTCTATAACATACTGCACAGGATCAGATACAGAAGACAAGGGCTATGACAGGCTCTTCTTACCTGCTGGGCCTTACACTATACTAGACATATAACCTTATTGTTGTGGTATACAAGGGCAGTCAATTCCAACTGTGTGCTTTCAAAGACTGGTTTGGTTTATTCCCGAACGGGATATGTATCAGTGGATACTATTTTTTTCAGGCTTAAACATATAATTTATTGTTTTATAAGGAGATAAAGTTGGTTTATTCAAATGGTTAATAGAAAAAAAAAATTATATATTGATTAACAGGTGTCTTACCACCATGATGTTACTCAAGTATGCGGCACAAATATTCATATACTGCAGAATTTTATCCTTAACACTCTAAAAAGTCTAAAATAAATTATTTATCTTTTTAGTTGCCAATGTTATGTTAAAAACAAAGGAAGGAAAAGGAAGAATTAGGAGCTGGCTGAAAAAACTATGAGGATATATAGAATAAATAATTAGTAAGGGAAAATAGCCAATCCTTGGGTTATGTATGCATGTATTTATTTATTTATTCCTTTATTATAGCTGTTGTATTATTCCATCTAGAATTGATAGAAACTGATTAAAAAACTGCTTGCAATTTGAAACTATAATTGTATTAAAATACGATTTATAAAAAAAAGTTTATAAAATATCCTGTAGAAAATATGAGTATTATGATTATATATTTATATTATTATAATATATATATATATATATATATATATATATATATATATATATATATAATTATAAGAAATATAATAAAATATGTATTATAATTGTGACTGTGATGGAAAAGGGAATACAATTACAGCCCTCACTCAGTATTTCAGTGATCAAAGATCATGAGGTAATGGATTGGTAGGAGAATCTCCCAAAAAATGAGGTGTGGGGACCGCGCTTCACCAAAGATGCTTTATTATACTCAAATAACACAACGCGTTTCGGGGAAATCAGATCCCCTTTATCAAGTGTACAAGAGACTAAACATAAAAACAATAAAAGAATACACATGTAAAGAGTCAGTAATTGGAATTTAGAACCAGTGAAACTAATGATACCATTCTATGGTAATTCCAATTACTGACTCTTTACATGTGTATTCTTTTATTGTTTTTATGTTTAGTCTCTTGTACACTTGATAAAGGGGATCTGATTTCCCCCGAAATGCGTTATATTATTTGAGTATAATAAAGCATCTTTGGTGAAGCGCGGTCCCCACACCTCATTTTTTGGGAGATTCTCCTACCAATCCATTACCTGTATACCGTCTGGATCCAGGAGATTCTGACGCCTAGAGGTTCCGCAGCTCACGTATACCAAAACGTACTCTGGATCCATCCACTGTATTAGTTGTGGGCCAGCACAACTTGAAAAGGTGAGAACCCACCTATACAAACATCCATAATATCTAACTATCCTGGTTGTGAGATCACCAATTGAAGGGGTACTGTTTACCATCAGACCCAGCCAGTTGAACACTCACTATAATACAGACCAGTGCTTTTGTGTTACTTAGTGGCTTTCTACCATACTTTCAGTGGATGATCCTTGTTTTTTCTCCAATCATTTGACTATCTCCTGTTCTCAACACAATTATCTATGTACAACCTATTTTTCAAGCAATATTACGCTATGTGCCGCTCGGCGTTGTTGTTTTTATTTTTCTTTCAAAGATCATGAGGGAGATGGTTGAGAAGAAGAAAGTAGACATTTCACTTTCCATTGACAAAACCTGCAGAGGTAAGGAAAATGATTTAAAAATGCAGGTTATGGCTGAGGCCCCACATTGCAGAAATGCAGCTTTTTTTGTTGCAGATTTTGCTGGGGTTTTTTGAGCCAAAACCAAAAATGGCTACAAAAGGAATGGGAAATATATAGGAAGTTCTTATACTTCTACCATCTGCTCAATCCATTCCTGGCTTTGGCTCAAAAAACTGCAACAAAATCTGCAACAAAAAAAGCTGCGTTTCCGCAACGTGGGGCTTTAGCCTTTAAGTAATATTTTCAGCTGGACTATATCTACTCTTCATCTACAGATTTTTTTTTGTTTAATTCCAAACAAAAGATGCTATAAAGTAAAAGAACAACTATACAGGTGCATCTCAATAAATTAGAATATTTTTGAAACGTTTATTCATTTCAGTAATTCAGTAATACAATCTATAATCAGCGTCTTCCATGACTGTGTGTCCTACTGAACCAGACTGAGGGACCATTTAAAGGCTTAGGAAACCTTGGCAGGTGACACACTGAATTTACAATACTGAACTTTTTTACAATATTCTAATTTTCTTAGATTTGGGTTTTCATTAGCTGTAATCCATAATCAACATTTACAGAAATAAAACACTTGAAATAGAACACTCTGTGTGTAAAGAATCTAGAAAATATAGGAGGTCACTTTTTTAGTTTAATTACTGAAAGAAATAAACGTTTCAAAGATATTCTAATTTATTGATATGCACCTGTATATTCATAATGAATTTCTGATTATAATGACTTTCAATAGATAGTGTAAGGGAATTGCTAGAAGAACAATTCCCCAGTAGCTGCTAGTGAGCCCTGGGGGGAGGGGCACGACAAGACAGTGAGCCCTAAGCTGAACTCCCCCTGTCCCTTCCTACTTGCCTGAACTGACCTAGGCAACAGACGGCAACTAGGCGGCAGTCCCTTCTTGATATAAGTAATAACACAGAACGCAGACAGGACAAACAACAACAAAAGGGAGGTCAGCTAGCCAAGGGGGCGTTATCAGTCGAGCAGCGCAGTACAGAATCAAAATCTGAGAGAATAGTCAAAGGTAAAGCCAACGGTCAGAAGTCAGTAAGTACAATACAATCAGAGCAAGAAGAAAGCTTAGCAAGGACAAAGTCACAATAGCCAGCAAACCAGTGTGGGCTGATGACCTATTTATAGGAAGTCCAGAACCAACCCCAAAATTGATTGGCAGATAGGCTGTCAATCACACAGGTAAGGCTAAGATTAACTATTAGAGGAACAGAGGGAAACCAAGGTGAAGGGATGGGTGTGGTGGAAAATCAATTACAGAGGTGAGGGAATAGGACAGTGTTCAGACAATACAAGAAGTACCTAAAGCAAGGAATAATAACTGAACACGCCTCTGCGCCGCAGTGTGCGAGCAGAGGGGGGTGCAGAGGCCAGAACAGGCAGAGACGTTACAGATAGATAGTAAGAACACGTTAGGCAATATTGGATCTATGTTGTCGTTAAAATAAAGCTAGTAATTAAGCTAATGAGTACTGGCCTAAAAACTCCTTAAAGACCAGGCCCCATTTTTGAAAATTGACATGTGAGATTTTATGTGGTAATAACTTCAGGACGCTTTAACTTATCCAAGTGATTTTGAGATTGTTTTTTATGACACATTGTACTTCATGTTAGTGGTAAACTTTGGTTGATAAGTTTTGCATTTATTTGTAACATAGTAGGAAATTTGGTGAAAATTTGGAAAAATTAGCAATTTTCAAAATGTGAAATGCTCTGTTTTTCAAGACAGTCATACACCCAAATATGTTGACAAATATTATCTACCATATTTCTTCTTTAGATGGGCATCATCTTTTAATTGTTCTTGAATATTTGTTGGGCGTTAGAAGGCTTTCCTAGTCTAACAGCAATTTTACAAATTTACAAGAAAATATCCAGAACCCATTTTGTAGGGACCACTTCAGTTCTGAAGAGGATTTTAAAGGTCTTTATGTTAGAAGCCCCATAAATCACCCAATTTCCAAAACTGCACCTTTCCAATCATTAAAAACTACATTTGGGAAGTTTTTTTTAACCCTTTAACCATTTCACTGGAATTAAAACAACATAGAGGTGAATTTTGGTGAAGTAACATTTCATTTTTTTCAATAATATGTTCATTTAGCCCTACAATTTACACATTCACAAGGAGTTAAAGGAGAAAACTCATAAAAAAAATTATTATGCAAATTCTCCCAAGCACGCATATACAACACATGTGGATATATACTGCTGTTTGGGCACACGGCAGCTCCCGAAAGGGAAGGAGTGCCACTGGATTTTTAAAAAGCAGACCTTGCTGGATGCCATGGCTCATTTGCAGGGCCCCTAAAGATTCAGTTAAATGTAAACCCCCCAAAAGTGACTCCATTTTGGAAACTACAACCCTCAAGAAATTGAGGTTTATAGGGAGCATTTTCACCCCACAGCTGTTTCACAGATTTTATTAGCATTGCAACATAAAAATGAAAAATGATGATTTCCAATAAAGTTTCACTTCAGCCGAAACTATTGCTTTTTAGAAGGGGTTAAAGGAGATCATGCATAGACAGTTTGTTACACAATTTTATTATATATATTGTAATACCAAATATGTAGTTGTGTACTGCTGTATGGGTACATGTCAAAACTCAAAATAGAAAGAGCGCTATTTGGCTTTTGGAGAGCAGATTTTGATGGAATAGATTTGGATAGCCTTGTCTCATTTGCGCCTAAAGTACCAGTACAGTGGAAGACCCCATTTTTGACCCCAAAGCTGTTTCACAGATTTTATTAACATTAGAACGTTTTTTTCCAATAAAAAGTCATTTCATCCTAAACCTATTCATTTTTACAAGGGGTTGAAGGAGAAAATGCACATCACTATATGATATGCAATTTCTCTAGAGTACAGAAATACAGTGGGTAAAAAAAGTATTTAGTCAGCCACCAATTGTGCAGTTCTCCCACTTAAAAAGATGAGAGCGGCCTGTAATTGACATCATAGGTAGACCTCAACTATGAGAGACAAAATGAGAAAACAAATCCAGAAAATCATATTGTCTGATTTTTAAAGAATTTATTTGCACATTATGGTGGAAAATAAGTATTTGGTCAATAACAAAAGTTCATCTCAATACTTTGTTATATATCCTTTGTTGGCAATGACAGAGGTCAAACGTTTTCTATAAGTCTTCACAAGGTTGGCACACACTGTTGCTGGTATGTTGGCCCATTCCTCCATGCAGATCTCCTCTAGAGCAGTGATGTTTTGGGGCTGTCGCTGGGCAACACGGACTTTTGAACTCCCTCCAAAGGTTTTCTATGAGGTTGAGATATGGAGACTGGCTAGGCCAGCACAGGACCTTGAAATGCTTCTTACGAAGCCACTCCTTCGTTGCCCTGGCGGTGTGCTTGGGATCATTGTCATGCTGAAAGACCAAGCCATGTTTCATCTTCAATTGCCTTGCTGATGGAAGGAGGTTTGCACTCAATATCTCGCGATACATGGCCCCATACATTCTTTCATGTACACGGATCAGTCGTTCTGGTCCCTTTGCAGAGAAACAGCCCCAAAGCATGATGTTGCCACCCCCATACTTCACAGTAGGTATGGTGTTCTTTGGATGCAACTCAGCATTCACTCTCCTCCAAACACAACGAGTTGTGTTTCTACCAAACAGTTCTACTTTGGTTTTATCTGACCATATGACATTCTCCCAATACTCTTCTGGAACATCCAAATGTTATCTAGCAAATTTCAGACGGGCCCAGATATGTACTGGCTTAAGCAGGGGGACACATATGGCACTGCAGCATCTGAGTCCCTGGCGGCGTAGTGTGTTACTGACGGTAGCCTTTGTTAGGTTAGTCCCAGCTTTCTGCAGGTCATTCACTAGGTCCCCCCAGTGTGGTTCTGGGATTTTTGCTCACTGTTCTTGTGATCATTTTGACCCCATGGGGTGAGATCTTGTGTGGAGCCCCTGATCGAGGGAGATTATCAGTGGTCTTGTATGTCTTCCATTTTCTAATTATTGCTCCCACAGTTGATTTCTTCACACCAAGCTGCTTGCCTATTGCAGATTCAGTCTTCTCATCCTGGTGCAGGTCTACAATTTTGTTTCTGGTGTCCTTCCACAGCTCTTTGGTCTTCACCATAGTGGAGTTTGGAGTGTGACTGTTTGAGGTTGTGGACAGGTGTCTTTTATACTGATAACAATGTCAAACAGGGGCCATTACTACAGGTAATGAGTGGAGGACAGAGGAGCCTCTTAAAGAAGAAGTTACAGGTCTGTGAGAGCCAGAAATGATGCTTGTTTGTAGATGACCAAATACTTATTTTCCACCATAATTTGCAAATAAATTCTTTAAAAAATCAGACAATGTGATTTTCTGGATTTGTTTTCTCATTTTGTCTCTCATAGTTGAGGTCTACCTATGATGTCAATTACAGGCCGGCCTCATCTTTTTAAGAGGGAGAACTTGCACAATAGGTGGCTGACTAACTCCTTTTTTCCCCCACTGTACCTAACATGAAAACTGATGTTAGAGCACACAGCAGGGCACAGAAGGGAAGGAGGGCCATGGTTTTTGGGTTTTGAAGTGATGGACTGGTTTTTTGACGCCATGTCACTTTTGCAAAATCTGGTAAGCGTTTTATACCAGGTAAAACAGTTTTTGGAGTATTCATCTCTAACACAAGCTGGGCAAAACTTATTGCATTGTGGAATGACATACAGTATTTCTGGAAAAATTGCTATTTTCACTATTTTCAATTTGCACATTCATTTCTGGAAAATAATTAATGCAACACATAAGTGGTAAAAATGTTCGCTACACCACTGGATAATTCCTTCTGGGGTGCAGTTTCCATTCCATTTTGCTGCCATTTCAGAGGCTCTGTAAAGTGGCTTGACGTCTGCAAACCAAACCATCTAAATCTGTGCTCCAAAAAACAAATAACGCTGCTTCCCCTCTGTGCCCGGCTGTGTACCCAAACAGCAGTTCACACCCACATATGACATTGAGTGGGGTATCCTGGGTACAACAGTGTCATACATGTGGACATAAGCGAGTACACATCAGGGAAGAAGGGAAGGAGTGCTCTTTGGCTTTTGGAAAGCAGATTAAGATGTTTGTTTTTTGTACGCCATTTCATGTTTGCAGAGCCCCTTAGGTGGCTTTTAAGCTGAATTCTCTAGGAAGTGACCCCACTTTGAAAACTGCACCCCTCAAAGAATTTATCAAGGGGCATATTGAGCATATGTTTTCAAGATTTGAATGCATAGCAGATTGTGAAAAGTGAATATGAAATCTGTGCGGAGTGCATTGAGAATACCAAATTCCCCGCTATTTTCCCACTAGCTTCTAGGGTTGGGGGCATTCTGGGCAGTCATTTCTGGTGTTTTTTTCCTCATAATATCTAAACCTGATGTACTCTTGCACAGTCTATACATTTCCCTTCCTTCCACAGTCAGTTTTATCCTAAAGATTTGCTGATTTTGGGGTTTTTTGTTGGTGCATTTTACTAGCTATATTTAATTTTTTCTTTTTTTTTTTTCTTTGCAACATGAGATTCATTTTGTAATAAAACCATTCTGGGTGCAGTTGCTTAAGACTAATTTTGCTTTCCAGTGGAAGGACCACTCATTACGTTATTTGGGTGTCCAGTTATCCTCTTCATACCATACACTGTATTCAGTCAATTATCCTCACCTGTTTCATGAGCTCCGCTCTCTCCTAGATAAATGGCGTCCTCTCCATATTTCTCTCCTAGGCCGTATAACTGCGGTTAAGATGACCCTCCTCCCCAAGCTTCTTTATTTCTTCGAAACCCTCCCAGTGGCAGTCCCTAGGTCCGAACTGAAATCACTACAGAAAGCAATCTTCCAATTTATATGGAATGGCAAACGCCATCGCATTCCCCGATCAGTGTTGCTGGCGGGTAAGTCGGACGGGGGACTGGGGGCTCCACACCTGCTGCATTATTACTGGGCTGCTCATTTGCGGAGTATACCGTTTTGGGCGGCATCCCAGGCGCACACGAAATGGGTGGAGATAGAGAAGCTTTGGCTAGCTCCTGTTCACCCCGATGCATATCTGTGGTCCTCCCCCCCCCCCCCCCCTACCCTCTACTCCGCTGCTAGGCCCTATCGGCTTTACCCGGTCTATCTGGAATACTTGTTCTAAGCTCTTTCGATTGGCCGCTCCGCACTCATCTATGATTTCCTTTTTATATAATCCACTCCTTCCAAGCGGACTCACCGCCGCTATGGTCAGGCCCTGGAGTGGGCTGGGTTTGTTCCACATAGCAGACTTGGTGGACCCGTCGACCTTGGAGCTCAGGTCCTTCGACTACCTCACTTCCATACAGCACTTGCCTACCTCAGAGTGGTTCCATTATCAGCAAATAGTCCATTTTGTTGTTTCCCAGTTTGGGTCCACCCGGGTCTCCCTCCCCACAGTTTTTGAATGACTGTGTCGGGCAGGTACCTCCACTAGAGGCCTGATTTCAAATATTTATAGGCTCTTGACCTCTCAGGGGGGGCAGACCCCGGTGGCCCACAAATATATGACCCGGTGGTCTGGAACCCTGGGCACCCATATTCCGCACAGCCAGTGGCAGGTCATATGGTCCCGTGCAGCTAAATCCTCTTCCTGTGTAACGTTTAGGGAAACGCAATACAAAATACTTATGCACTGGTATCATACCCCAGCTTTATTACATACTCTTAACCCCACTATTTCTTCTAGTTGTTGGCGATGCCGGGCAACACTTGGAACACTGTTTCATGTTTTTTGGGAATGCCCCTTAGTTCGCCCTTTCTGGCTCGAGGTTGAGAGGATGACTCACATTCTTTTCATCCAGGGTATACCCCTGGATCCCATGGTTTATCTGCTTAATCTCCCGCCAAAAGGTCTCGGTAAAAATACATCTAAATTATTCCTTTACTTGTGTACCGCGGCCAAAACACTTATAGCACGCCATTGGAGAAAGGCTCTTCCCCCAGCAGTCTCAGAATTGATAGCCCGTCTGAAGGACATCCGCAGTCTGGAGTACTTGACTGCCTCCCTCAACCATACGGTAGAGGCATTTGAAGCAATTTGGTCCCACTGGGATTCCTACTGTGCCACACAGGGTCTCTGATGCCTGACTCCCAACTTTGTTTCTCCCCTTATTGTTTCTTTCCTTTGTCATATTTTTTGTTTTCCCCCAAATTGAGTCTTTCTGTTGTTGTTTTCTCTGATGTAACAGAATTATTTGCTTTACATTTGCCTTGTATTTCTTTTAAAAAACTTTTTCAATAAAAATTACAGTTTAAAAAAAAAAACCATTCTGGGGTCCCTATAACTTATTGAATACGTTTTATTAACACCTTCTTTGTGTATTTAAAAAAAACACAAACATTAATTATTGCATTGCTTTTTAACATTTTAAATTTTTTGCCATTCACAGTGCATAAGTAATATGTTAACTTTATTCTATGAATTGGTACAATTACGATTTTTTTTCCTATGTGTTACTAATTTTGGCAGAACAAAAACCCATTTAGGGAAAAAAAAATCTATTGTTTTTGCATTGCCATCTTCTGAAAGGTGTAACATTTATATTTTTCTGTTGACAGTGCTAATTGAGGGCTTTTTGTGGGCCAAGCTGTGCTTTTTATTAGTAGCATTTTGGATTACATATGATCACTTTTTATACCATATTTTGTGAGCTGAGATGGGAAAAAAATCATTACTCCCAGCGTTTTTGTTTTTTTCCATCTTTTTTAACATTAAAGGTTTTTATTGAGGTTTTCAGAGAAAAATACAACAGTATCATACAAATGAAAAAAAAAGTTTTCATAACAGTATTCAAGGAGGAAGGTGGGGGGAAGGGAAGCTAGGGGAAACAATACATAGGGGAAGCACAGGAGGGGATAGGAGGGGAAAAGGTGGTATTAGCCCTGACTCAACAAGGTGAAACAACAAGGTGAAATGCAACTAAGAACAATGGGAGGTGGGGTAGAAGCAGAGGGGAATAGATCCATTGACCCTGAAGGACAGGTCAGGGAGGAGGGGCATGAAATGAGGTGTAAGAGGTAGATGAGTAATAGAAAGTGTCTTGTCTAAGTACCACGATCAGGTCCTCCAATCACCGAATGTGCAGGATCACCTGGAGCCAATCTGACATAGATGGAGGTGAGATAGATTTTCAAAGTTGGTGACTGTCTTAATGACTCTGCAAATCTCTTGCCATAAGGGATGAAGTTTTGGGCAGTTTCACCAAATGTGTAGCATTGCACGAGCGCGAGAGCATTTTGTAGTTAGTTTCCTGTGCTTTACAGGAGATAGAAATTTATGACAAGAGTGAAAGGTGGAGAGCCACACATCAGGTGGAAAAGTAGTCCCAAGCTCCCTCTCCCAGCTGGCAACAAATGTCGGTAGATGGTTGCCCTTATTTTTGATAGGGGGTTATAGATGGTAGAAATTGGGTGGGGTGGCATTGTAGAGCACTCATATACATGTTCAAATGGGAGTAGCGGTCTATGTAGGTTATGTGTCTTTTTCAGGGATGAGTAAAAGTAGTGCAGTTTAAGATATTGCCAATGAGTGACTAGGTTCCTATTTTCCTGAGATACCAGTTCAGTGTAGGGAAGGAAAGAGGTTGGGGATAGGACCCTGAGATATTTGAGGAGTGACTGGGCAGGGGAGTAGGTGAAAAAGGTTGGGTGCAGGGCCGCGGGGAAGTCTGGGTTGCCTTAGACAGAAGTCAACGGGCCATTGTTTGTGAAAAGATGTGTGACTGTGCAGTAAAATTGACACACACCAAGAACTTGTCGAGTAACAAATGGGTAATCAAAGGCAGTCTAGGATTTGGACGGCGAATGTGGCTAGGTAGTACAGAGTGCAATTTGGGACAGCTAGGCCGCCAATCGCTTAGGTTTTGTCATGAGTCACCTGGCTATCCTAAGGGGTTTAGAGGCCCAAAATAATTTGGTGAATGCTTTCTGGATGGAGGAGAAGAATTTTCTCAGAAGGACGATAAGGACCATTTGAAAGAGGCAGAGAAGTCTAGGGGGACGTTCATTTTTAGGTTTATACAGTCTAGCCATGTGAGTCCCTTCATATCCCACTTGGACAGGTCGGAGTGAAGTGTAAACAAGAACTAAAGGAAGTTCAGGGCATAGGTGTCAGAAGGAGAGCCTGGGAGGTGCATACCCAGGTACTTGATATTTTTGGTTGACCAGAAGAAGGAGAAGGAAAAGCGAAGTGAGCGTACTAGGGGGTCAGGTAGAGAGACATTGAATGCAGTACTCTTTTATAGTTACTGAAGGAACTGTAGGGAGGGGAGAGTTATTAACGGTTGTGTTATAAAAGCAGAACAACTTCTGCAAACACTGAGATTTTGAGGTGCAGGTCCCTAGACCACAGGCCTTGAGTGTTCGGTTTGCATAGGATGGCCATGAAGAGATGCTTTAAAACTAGAGTGTAGAGGAGTGGGGAGAGAGGGAATCCCTCATAGGTACTCTTGTTGATGTTCAAGGGGGATGAGAGGGTGCCGTTATCTTGAATTTGGGTCTGTGGAGGAAGTATATAATGCACGGATACGAGAGAGCATAACAGGGCCTAGGCCTATTTGGGGGAGAGTTGTTTCAAGGAAGTTCAAGTCAACCCTGTTGAAGGCCTTCTCCAGGGAGATTAGCATCAAAGGTATTTGAGACCTTCAGGCATGATGGATCACAGAAAAGGCCTTCAGAGTATTGTCCCAGGCCTCCCTCTGAGGGATGAATCCTAACTGGTCTGGATGGACCAGGGTGACCATGTGGTGACCTAAACGTTTTGCGAGACGTTTAGTGAATAATTTAGCATCTGTGTTGATCAGGGAGATAGGCCTGTAGCTAGGACAAAGTTGGGGGCCCTTCCCCTCGAGCAGAATTGTGACATGGGCATAGAGGAAGGAGGATGGGAAGGGCATATCAAGTTAAACTGCATTGAAAGCTTTTAGAAGGTAAGGGGTCAGTTCTGAGAAGAGATTTTTTTTTAGAAACAGACCGTGTAGCCATTGGGGCCAATGCTCTTAACCCCCGGGAGGCTGGAAAAGCCCAGTTCCAATTCAGTTTGAGAGAAGGGAAGCTCTAATTGGTTAGCATCGTCTGCCGTAAGGGATGGAAGGGCTGTGTCATTGATGTATTGAGATAGGATAAGTTAGGGTTTCTGATTGGAGGTGTGAGGGGGGGGTAATTTGTAGAGGGACTTGTAATAGTGTCAGAAAGTCGAGGCTATGCCTGTAATGAGATGAGAGACCTGGCCAGAAGGTGTGTTGATTGACATGATATGAGAGGCCATTTGTCGATCCTGAACTGCTCAAGCCAGGAGGAGGCCCGCTTTATTGCCCTATTCATAGAAGGATTCCGGCCAAGCTGACAAAGTCACTATTGCTTATGTTCAAGAGGGGACCTGATATCATGGCGAGTTACTGTTAAAGCAGTAACGGTAGAGCACTGAAGATTTTACTTATGTTGTGCCTCGAATGAGCTCAGGATTTGGAGGAGAGACTTAAGCTTCGCCCCGGCCTCACATTTAAGTCTAGCCCCATATTTTATCAGGACCCCCCTCAGGACGCATTCCAGGGCTTCCCATTGGTTAGGTGGTGAAGTATCGTCCCCTGGTCTCACTCAAAATCTAAGATGAATTGTTTAAGATCAGACAGGCACTGAGCATCACGCAAAAGCGACTCATGGAGTCCCCATGAGTTAGAGCTTTGGATGGGGAAGAGGTTTAAGGGAGAAAGGGACAGGGGAGTGATCAGAGAGGAGTGTATTACTGATGTTGGCTGTGGTCGCCTGTGGTAATAGGGCGTGGGGGAGGAATATATAATCCAGCCTGCTGTATGACTTATGCGCATGAAAGTAAAAGAAGTAGTCCTTTTCTTCTGGATGCAAGATATGCCAGATATCAAACAGCAGCAGGGAGTGCAGGTGTTTGCAAAACTTATTGAGGATACTGTAAGGGATATGGTACTTGCATGTGGAAGAGTCGATGAGAGGGGTGAGAGTCAAATTAATCCCCACAGAGAATGAGGTGACCGTGAGCGAATGACTGGAGTGTGGTGAGAGTGGAGAGTAAAAAGGGTATCTGACCAGTGTTAGGTGAGTAAATGTTGGCAATGGTGTATGTGATGGCAATTTTACACACAAGAAAGAGGTATCGGGAGGGTCAGAGAGAGAATCAAGGACCTTAAGCGGGAGACTTTTGTGGAAGACAGTGGCCACCCCTTTGGTTCAACCTTATGAGCTACTGCTATGGGACCATTCTGGGAAGTAGCGATTATTGATCACCGGCAGATGGGAAGTAAGAAAATGAATTTTCCTTCAAGTATAGAATATGGACTCTATGTTTATGACAGTCATACAGTATCTGGAAATGTTTAGACCTTTCACATTAAAGGACGATACAGAAATGTCTGCTATCAGGAACAGGGAAAAGAAGAAGTTAACGGGAGGACAGGAGGATTGGAGAGGAAAGTGTAGGAGAATGATAAGGGAGTAGGTTGAAGTGAGAGAAGAGAGAGGAGGAAGTTAGAACAGAGAGCAGAAAATAAAGAGAGGGGCAGTACAGCTGCCCTCAGTGGAAACTAAAGTTGTCAAGCACACATCTCAGGGAGGACCGATAGAATCGCCACTTATCTATGGGGGTTGTGGCAGGTTTCAGATGTATGGGGTGATAGGAGAGGCGGTGCACACCTACAGTATGCTGGTCCAAGCCCAGAAAGAGAAGAAAGTGAATGATAGTAGAAGCAAAAAATTAGAGGAAGAGATATAAAGAAACAGTCCCGGAGGTAGATATCACCTGACATGGCGTTAATCAGGGCGGCTGATCTCATTCTGAAGCTATGCGACATCTACAGCAAACCTGGAACATGGAACATTCAAACTTGAAATAGCTCAAAAATAGATATAATTTTTGAAAGGCTTTTTTTTATAATGAATTATAAAAATATTCACTCAATAGTGCAAGCCGTGGCTGAAAAATATGAAAATGTGTAAATAAATGTTTTTTCTTCACTTCACTTCCTAAAAAAATGTAACATAAAGTGATCAAAACATCACACATGTCACAATATGGTGAAGGACAGAAATTTTTAAAAGTGTCAAGGTTTTGAATTTGTGGAAATGTATTTTAGGATAGCACAAACAATTTTAAATTAAATTTTGTATCTCCATGATCATACCAACCTACAGAATTTAGGTACTGCAGTTGCACCATGTTGTTGTCATGAAAACAACAACATGGTGCAATTGACTTTATTCTTCCAATCACACTGAACTCTGAATTTTTTCAGCTTCACAGAACATTGCACAGAATATTAAATGGTGACATTATAAAGCACAATTCATTCTACACAAAATTACAATTGCACATTATGGCTTTTGAAACTAGGGGAGGAAAATCAAAAATAGAAAATGGCCATGCCCTTAAAGGGTTGAAGTTTGCTACATTTGTATTTATGACAGTGAAAGTGGTGGGTAACACACACACACACACACACACACACACACACACACACACACACATAAATATAAATGTAGGGGCCTCAGGGGGCCCAAAGGCCTCTCTACAACATAACATGATACCAGTATTATAGATCGCACATGGTAAGTAGGGGCCCTGTTACATATTGTGACCCAAGAGCTTCACGTTACGCCTCTGGTTGATGTCACTTTTGCATTACTATGCTGTCTTGGAGTTTAAGAGCTTGAATGTAGCTGGATATAATCCTAGAAGACCTCAAAATGGCATACAGGACTTTTCAGGGCATTTGGATCATTTTTAATAAAAAGCTAAATTATTCAGTCCGAAACAAATCTGTCATCCCAATCTGCAGAAGATGACCCAAAATAAATATCATGAGTTTCACTCTTTTCTATTTATGATCTTATATATGATGATATGTACACACATGGACAAAATTGTTGGTACCCCTCGTTTAATGAATGAAAACCCACAATGGTCACAGAAATAACCTGAATCTGACAAAAGTAATAATATATAAAAATTCTATGAAAATGAACAAATGAAAGTCAGACATTGCTTTTCAACCATGCTTCAACAGAATTTTTTAAAAAAGAAAACTCATGAAACAGGCCTGGACAAAAATGATGGTACCCTTAACTTAATATTTTGTTGCACAACCATTTGAGGCAATCACTGCAGTCAAACGATTCCTGTAACTGTCAATGAGACTTCTGTACCTCTCAACAGGTATTTTGGCCCACTCCTCATGAGAAAACTGCTCCAGTTGTCTCGAGTTTGAAGGGTGCCTTTTCCAGACAGCATGTTTCAGCTCCTTCCAAAGATGCTTAATAGGATTTAGGTCGGGGCTCGTAGAAGGCCACTTCATAATAGTCCAATGTTTTCCTCTTAGTCATTCTTGGGTGTTTTTAGCTGTGTGTTTTGGGTCATTATCCTGTTGCAAGACCCATGACCTGCGACTGAGACCAAGCTTTTTGACACTGTGCAGCACATTTCTCTCTAGAATCCCTTGATAGTCTTGAGATTTCATTGTACCCTGCACAGATTCAAGACACCCTGTACCAGATGCAGCAAAGCAGCCCCAGAACATAACAGAGCCTCCTCCATGTTTCACAGTAGGGACAGTGTTCTTTTCAAGATATGCTTCATTTTTCCATCTGTGAACATAGAGCTGATGTGCCTTGCCAAAAATTTCGATTTTTGTCTCATCTGTTCATAGGACATTCTCCCAGAAGCTTTGTGGCTTGCCAACATGTAGTTTGGCAAATTACTTTTGTCAGATTCAAGTTATTTCTGTGACCATTGTGGGTTTTTCTTTCATTAAACGAGGGGTGCCAACAATTTTGTCCACATGTGTACTTATGTTTGATTGATAATGTGTGTTCTTCGAATCACCTATTTTTTTCATTACAGTAAATATATAACATGTCTTTGGTTCACAAAACTGAAAAAAAAGCTAAATCATTGTTAGTCCCAGAGGCGTAGCTAGCGGGGGGGGCAGAGGGGGCGGCTGACTTTTTGGGGCCCACCCCCGGGGCCGCCATTAATACATACGTTATTTCTAACTAGATCGGTGTCTGCAGACACCGATCTAGTTACAATGCTTCCTGGTGCTTAACTGACTTGTAAACTGCAAGCCAATACAGGCTTGAGGTTTACAAGACGCCGAGAAGCAGACCTCGTCTGTGGTCTGCTTCTCAGCATGGGCGGCGCGATGACGTCACAACATTGCGCCGCCCGCGCTCAGACACAGACATCTTGTGCGTGGAGGAAGGGAGGAAGCGACAGCAGCTCCATCCATCAGCATCGCAGGTGAGTATGACTTTTTTTTTGTGGGTATATTAATAGTATAAGGGGTGGTTAGGAGGGGGAAATATAACTATAAGGGAGGATTCATTAGGGGACATTATGACGATTGGGCGTCATTTATATAAGGGTTAATACGGGGTATTATTAATACAAGGGGGAGGTTATTTATATAAGGAGCCATTAGGGGGCATCATTTATATTAGGAGGCATTATGAACATAAGGGGTGGTCATTGATATAAGGGTTCATTAGAGGTGCAGTATTTATGTCAGGGGGAATCAGGGGCATAATATGAGGGGTCAATTAATTTAATTAAAGTTGCACTTGGGCTTTATTAGGACCAAGGCCCCACGTACCGGGCTGCAGCAAAAAAAGCGCTGCAGGAAAAACCATGGCGGTAACATTGTGGTTTTTCCCACAGCGCTTTTCACAGAAGGTCTGCAGAGGTTTCCTCTGTGGACTTTCTGTTTTCAATACACCTATATGGAAACCGCCAGCATTTCCATAATTGACATGCTGCAATTTCCAAAACTGCAACGGTTTTGGAAATTGCAGTGCGTCTGCTGCACATATTTTTCCGCAATGTGTAGATGGGATTTCTGTGGGTTTTCGCCACATGGGGCCCCCATCCCATCCCGACTCTGCAGTAAAATATGCGCAGCGGACACGCTGCGATTTCCAAAACAGTCGCAGTTTTGGAAATCGCAGCATGTCAATTATACCTACGGAAACGCCAGTGGTTTCCCTATAGATATAATTGAAGCAGAAAGTCTGCAGAGGAAACCTCTGTGAACTTTCTGTGCAAAATGCTGCAGGAAAAACTGCGATGCGTCACCGCCGCGGTTTTTCCCGCAGCCGTTTTTTGCTGCAGGATGCTACATGGGGCCTTAGGCTGTGTTCACACAGCGGAAAATTTTCCGCCCCCCGGACTTTTCGCCGTGGTCAGCCACGACGGGATTCAGATGCCGTGCATCAGCATTTCGTTGTGCCTAACCGCTCCTGATTAAGCCCAGATGAATGGGCCTAATCAGGAGCGCGGCTCGAGCCGCGGACATCGCGGGCGGAATCCGCGGGAAGATAGGTTATGTTGATTTTTTTTTTCCGCTAGCGGAAAAAAACGCTACTGACTCCCATTGAAATGAATGGGAGGAGTTTTTTCAGGCAGATTTTGAGGCGAATTCCGCGTCAAAATCTGCTGCCAAAAACTCCGTGTGAACACAGCCTAAGCCTTAAGGAGTTTTCCAGCTCATTTTTATTGATGATCTATCCTCAGAAAAAAACATCAATAAGAGATAAGTGATTCCCCACTGATCATCTGTATGAAGGGGCTATGGCGCCTGTTTATATTATACGCTGTCTTTTTATAGTGACCGTGTGATGTTATTACAGCCTTGTCACATAAATGTGTATAGGACGAGGCTGTAGTTACATTACATGGCCACTATGAAAAGAATGACACTATGTAAACAGAGAATGTATCATGGCGCTTACACAGGTACCATGGTTCATTCAAACAGCTGATCCTGGGGGTTCTGGGTATTGGAACCCCAATAATTTTTTTTTCCCTTGTTTTTTTTTTTTTCCCTTTTCAATTAGGAAACACCTGGGACATTATTAATAAGGGGAACTATTTAAAGGGGGTGCACAGGGAAGTTATTAGTTTAAAGATGCACTTGGGGGTATTATTCATTATGGGGGGTTATATTATATATTTTATAATTGGGGGTAACAGCAGGATGGGTGTGCAGGTGAGGACAATGTGGGTCAGGTGCCTGGAAAAGTGAGGAGCCAAAGATGTCTGTGTTGCAAACTTTACAGAGACTGGAAGAAGTGGTCATGGCCGTCCAGATAAAAAAAGATGGGGAATGCGAATGATTAGTCAGAGACGTCACCGGTAAGTAACTAAATGTTACTGCCCTGTATTCACCTATATACCACTATACACTCACCGTATACTGATAGTATCGGTATACGAACATGTCCAAGTTGGGGGCCCACTTGGACATGTTCGCCCCCTGTGCTGAACCCCTAGCTACGCCTCTGGTTAGTCCGTTTATATTATGATTAAAAAGTGTTTAGCTCTTTGTTTCATAAGATGCTACAAATCTACTTATACTAAATTTCTCTTGGACAGAAATGTGGTTGCAGAGATATATACAGATGTAGCACTATATAACACAAACCTAGCACACACAAAAAATTGTAATAAAGTGAAGTTAAAGTATGTTATGCTTCGTTCACACCTGCGCTTGCTGTCCGTCCTTTGCCAATCCAGTGAAAATCTCGGCAAACTGGATTGGCATCGGATACAGACCGGTCAGCGACGCATTGGTTAAAAACCCATTCATTTGAATGGGTTTTTAAAGCAATGCGCGGGTGTCCGATTGCACCCTCTGCGCTGCGAATCCTTTTTTTTCGTCGGAAACAAAGTCGGATACGCAGGACTTTGTGTCCGACGAAAAAAACCGGCTTTCACTGGATTGGCAACGGACGGATAGCAAGCGCAGGTGTGAACGAAGCATTACAACTGTTTATTTAACTTGTTAGCTGTAATATTAAACTTTACTTTATCTGTATGGTAATTTCAACTTAACTTTATGTTAAGTTTTTAACTGCTGAATATTTAATTAAAATTACAGTCAAAGTGTGTTCTTGTAGAACAACTTAAAATTGACATTTGACTTCATAAAATACATCCTTTTAATCAAAGTAGCACACTTATTGAGTTCATTAGAAATATCTCTGTCTATTTAACAAGTTTATAGTATAATAATCTGATCCATAAAAAAAAGTGTAAACCTAACTCATGCCTGCACATCTGGGCCCTCTAAACATTATTTTTCATTTTCATTGCCACACTGCAAGAGCTATAACAATTCTCTATAGATTTTTTGCGATATGAACATTGAGTCACCCATCATAGAGCAAAAAAATATCAAATTTCATTTTTATTCTGTGGGTCAGTATGAGGATGATACCTAATATGTATAGGGATTTTTTTTTTAATGTTTTAGTACTACCACCCTATCCATCTGGTTTTGTGACACCTTTGTTTTTTTCAACAAGCTGCACTTTTTAATGGTCCAATTTTGGGATACATACAACTTTTTGATCACTTTTTATTCTATTATTTAGAGGCAAGATAACCAAAGAGCATTTCTGGAATAATGTTTAGCTATTTTTACAACTTTCAATGTATTGGGTAAATAATGTATTGTTTATGGCATAGATATTGTATTTAAATATTTTTTACATGATAAAAATTTTTTATATTTTATTTTTTTTATTTTTTAAACATTTTATTTTTACGTTTTCCCTTTTTTTTAGTCTTCTAATTGATGATATAATATACTGAAACACTAATATACTATTGCAGATTCATAGTAGCTCCATTTGTGGGTGCTGCAGCATGTTATGTCAGCTGTACAGTACAAGATCTTCTCTCAGTGTTGTACATGTATGGTATGATGCATTGGGGGGAGGGGGATAAAGGATTTCTCATGATTACAACTTTTCCTTTATGTCCTCCTTTATTCTACTTTTTAAAAAAATCTTTATTTTATGTCTGTTATGTACAACAAAGAAAACGATATATACAATAAAACCATTTTTATGTCAATAGCCCCCCCCTTCTTCTTCCCCTGCCATCCCCTAACCACATAGTTTAATGGGCCATCCTTTCATACATCTGTGAAATGGACGCTTCATCAGTTTTTCACAAAATTTGTTCTCATTTTTTATTTTTTTTATTTTGCCAAAGTGGCAGAAAACTTCAGGGTGTTAAAGTAAGGATGAATTCTGAAAGAGCAGAACTCTGGAAGACCTGATTGTCATGATTGGTCAATCTTTTTAATCACCTCCATTAAATATGGACAATAACATACAATTAATGAAAGTTAGATGAGCTGATATGTGATATGTGATATCTGCAGAATACCAGGTCTACATCTATATATCTGGATGAAGATGAAGAGGAAAAAAGTTATGTTGGCTGTATCATTGGTTATAAATTCACTAACTCACACGTATGTATTGCTTTTGCATGTACAGATGTAGCAAAGTTTAACTGAATGAGTTGGTTTCAGTGGCTTTTGATGTCTTCTGTGATACAATAACACTGTGCAGAAAGTTATTAAGCTACAGAAAGTCAAATACTGCTACATCTGTATACAGATGGTTATACAAAAATGAGAAAGTAAAATAAAGGAAAATAGAAGAGGCATAAAAGACAATAAAAGTGTTACAAAAGTAAAATTGACCACATGCACTAGTAAGTGATGTGTGCAAAAAGAGATATATAAAAACTTATGGGCAGGCAGCAGGCAGTAGAAATGTGTGGAAGACCAAGGGAAAGTTTTGCACTTATCCAAGCTCAGATTCACATATTTGTAGTGGAAAGGGCAGCCTGGCAACAGATCACCACTAAAACCACCAATACAGGTACATTTTCTGATCAGGACAGCACATAAATTGGTGTTCCTGACCAGAATGGCACAAACATCACCATTTCTTTAAACCTATGACCTATGGCTGTGATTGGTTAGTTGTACTAGTCACAGCAATGAAAGGGGTCTTGAAAACATGTGGATGATTGGTGCTGCCTTATTCACTTGGTCACCACTGGGTTTTAGAAAATGAATGTAGCAATTGGCTGGTTATATTTAGACATTGTAGACATTTAAAGGATGCACTAGTAAGAAGTAGTATGCCTAATAAACATCAAAATTGGCTGGAAGGAGCCATTCAAAAATGTAACTTTAAATGTGGACCCTGTGCACTTTGTCAATTTATTTTACTTCAGTGTGGTAATGAATCTCCAAGTTCAATTTAACACATTCAAGATACTGTATAGATGAAGATAATACTAATATAATGTGTTTCACAGGGATTTATCTGGGAGCATTGCTCTTGTTGCTCAAGTAGCAGTGGGAGGATCAACTCCCAATGAATAGGGTGGCACAAGCAAGAGATGCTAGGGCTTTAAGTGGTAAAAGCAGTGCTCTAGGTTTGTTATTTTTCTCCAAGTCTACAAAAGTGACATGTATAGCAGAGGTACGTTGTTTATCACTGTATTGTTCTCTGTAACACAGTGGTGACAGTTGATTATGCTTGGGGAATGTGGTAGACTTCTTTTATATAAAGATGTCTAGCATTCAGCTTTGCTCTGTCACTGTGACACCACTGTGGCGACCACTTCCTGCTGTGCTATATGTACTTCCAATGTCAGAAGGGGTTAAACAGTGTTTAAAATATAAAGTATAAAATTAGTAAAATATAAAAAGAGTAGAAAAAGTTGTTTTACTCACAATATTTTATCATTCTGCAAAGTGAAGTGAACATGCAATTTTTTTAAGAACTTGGTAACTAAACACTGCAGAATTCAAATTTTTGTTCCCATTCCACTCTTAAATTGTTAATAAAAGTTTGTCTATATATTATATGAGGCCCAAATGGTGCCAATGAAAATTACAGATGGGTCTGCAAAAAAAAAAAAAAAAAACAACCTTTATCAGCTACATCAGCTTTTGAAAGGCAGGAACATAAACTGGTTTGACCCAAATATTCCAAATATCAAAACAGAATAAAACCGATTTGTCTCAGACGAACTAACATAGTTGCCACCACATGTGGTCACCTGACAGTCTCTAAGCCAATAGTCTGTTGTAGGTGGACATCTTACAGTATTGATGCCATTTACATTATATATGGTGCTATGGGCTGGAACACAAGGCATTTCAATGAAGGTAGAAGTAGGGGACGGCTGTGTTATTCATCTCACTGCATTATACAGAGCAATGAATGTTGCAAATGCTGCAATACAGCATTATCTACAGGCAGATTAGTAATAGAAATCATAGATAGGAGTGAGGGAAAATATCTATGCTGTGTGGCCAATACTGCAGTAATACATACAGTTAGCACTTGCATTGACAATAATCTCATTTTGTCTAAATCTGTTTTGCCATAGAGCAGTTTGTCCATCTGTCCACATAGTGTTCACAATAGTTTTTAATAACAAAGTCAGTCCTGTTAGTGAAAATTTTTTCTTAAATGTGTTTTGCAATAGAGCAGCTTTATATGCGACTGTCCAGAGTGTTTTACAATATTTAAACTGAGAAAGTCAGTCATGTTTTTTTGTGGAAGTTTAATGTATTTTTTTTTCATTAAAAACATACAAACTGCTGTTCTAACAGCAAAACACTGATTACGCATGTGCTAAACCAAAAAAATCTCAGTTTCTTAAAGGATGCTGATCTGAAATAAATCTGTTAGGCTGGGCCCCACATGGCGTAAATGCCGCGGAAAATAAAATGTTGCTTTTTACAGTCACTGCAAGGTGGATGGGATTCTATCAAATCCCATCCACACTTTGGAAAAAAATGCACGCAGTCAACACGCTGCGATTTTCAAAACCATTGCGCTTTTGGAAATCACAGCATGTCAATTATACCTATGGAAACATTGGTGGTTTCCCTATAGGTATAATGGATCAGAAAGTTCACAATGGAAAACTCTGTGGACTTTCTGTGAAAAATGCTGCAGGAAAAACTGCGATTCGTTGCCGCCACGGCTTTTCCCGCAGCGCTTTTTTGCTACAGCATGCTACTTGGGGCCTTAGTCTTCAGGGGATTTTGTTAAAGAGATTTTGTTTTTCCTCACACAATAAAAAGTCTTACAGCCTGCTCTAATCTGAAAAATTCTGGTTTCTTAAAGTTTTTTTTTATTGCTCACTCAATAAGCAATCTCACAGTTTAAGCTAATCTGAAAAATCTCTATTTCATAAGGGTTTTTTTTTTTTTTGGGTTATCTAATATACATAAAAACTGTTGTTACTGTTACGGCAAGAAAAGCAAGCTGACTTAAACAGTTCTAGTCTAATACTCACTGAACAGGTCACCCTTTTAGTGCTTTGCTATTTTTTCTTGAAAAAGTAAAAAAAAAAAAAAAAAATGCATGTACAATCACAAGCAGCATTATAATTGTTGCCAATCGCTATTGTAATAAAGCAGTGTGCGTAAAATGACTTGAAAAGGAAAGGGACAGGGAAACACTTGTGCACGTACTAACAATGAGAATATAGGTGGCAATACTACTTCTGGTTTTGATGGCACCACCAGTTGCCGCAGGATTGTTGTACTTCACAAGGATCATCATCTCTTCCAGCCTGATCCATCATATTTTTCCCTGTTTTACTGCCACTTATGTTGCCTCAGCTACCTCCACTGCCACCACTCAGCCAGACATGTCTTGCAGCCTGAACTATCATATTAATCCATACATTACTGCCTGCCATTCATGCTGCCACAGCTACCACCACTCAGCCACACATGTCCTTCGGCCTGGTCCATCATCTTTTTCCATGCTGTGCTGCCACTCATGTTGCCACAACTACCTCTACTACCACCACACAGCCAGACATGTCCTGCAGCCTGCTCCATCACATTCAACTCCCATAAAGGGATAATTTTTGGTAGCTTTTTTTTTTAAATAAAGGAGCCAATTCTTCATCTCTTTTCAACTGGGCACAAACCACAAGGGCTTGAGCTAAGTGCATTACTGTTCACCCCAAGTAGAGCACATTCAGAGACACTATAACTTTAAATGGAGGTAACTCCTTTAAAACAAAAACAAAATTATGTCTGTAGCCCCCATAGATTTAGAAATATGACTGGTTATAGCGGAGGTGCATATATAGGCACATTCTGTTTAACCAGTTTGCAGGAGAACACAAGCAGCCAACAGTACGGATAATTCCTGGGGAGGGTATACCATGGTCTTTTGTTCATGATATCGTCCCCCCCATTATCAATCAGAAGCATGAAAAAATAAACACACAATTGGTATCACCACATCCGTAACAACCCCTAAAATAAAATTAGTATGTTATTTATTCTACATGATAAACACCATAAACCTTAAAATTCAGATGCCACCTTTCCCTTTTCCTGGTCAACTAAAGCCATAAAATACTTGGGATACACATTCCTAGCTCCCTCTCTGATACCTATGCTCTGAACTTCCTCCAAGTCTTAAGCACCCTACACTCTGATGTTTCCAGGTGGTATACTAAAGGCCTTTTGTGGCTAGGTCGTATCAAGCTCTTAAAAATGAACTTTACCTCTTTCAAACCATCCCTATTGTTTTGCCGAAGGAGTTTTTCTCTGCTATCCAGAAAGTCGTTACTAAGTTTATCTGGGCCTCAAAACCCCCTAGAGTAGCAAAAAAGGGTCATAAACAAACCTAAAAGTCTAAGGTGCCTAGCAGTCCCGGACTGTATTCACTACTACTTGCCCGCGGTCACTGCACGTATTTTAGAATGGCACCATTCCACTGACTCCAAACTCTGGGTTGCCCTAAAGAAATTTCTTAGCCCTTTTCCTCTCACTTCTCTTCCCTAGATCCATAGACACGATTGGTCAGGTACACTCACTTCTGATCTCCTATATAATACTAGACAAGTTCTAGGTGTATGTCGTTTCTACCACACTCACACGTCTCTTCATGAATGATGGCCCACTCATCTCGGGCAACCCAGGCATGCCCACATAACAAGTCACTTTTGAAAAAAAGGAGCATTAGGTCCAAAACATAAAAAAATAAAAAAAACTGAGCAAGTAGTTGATAAAATAGGTGCAGACAAGAAAAAAACAGTGTAAAACATCTCAGTACTTTTTTTTTATACAGGTGTACACAACCAAACAAGATAAATAAAGACAAGAGAAAAACAGTGTAAAACAGTGAAAGAAAAGGCAGAATTCTGGTGCAAAAACATTGATAAATAGTCCCTTATGGGTACAGTGCAGTATACATCTCAGTACTTTTTTATACAGGTGTACACAACCAAACAAGATAAAAATAAAGGCTAAAATGCAAAAACAAAACCCCCAAAAAGCCATTTCCACATGCTGAGTTGCATGTTTCACTTACTAACATATATTTCTTTAGTGAGTCCCATACAGTATGTACTTTAATTATTCATTCAGTTTTCATTTTACCCAGATTCACTAAACGCAGTATGGGTTGCCTGAATTTTTTGATTTAAAGCTATCAGTGAAACAGCTGCCATGTCTTGGTTCTTGAGAAGAACATTATTTTGACATTTCTCTGTAAAGTGTCAGCAAAATGCACTAATTAAGAAGGAAAAGATGCAGCTGTAGTGATCACAAGTAGACGTATTGTAGCAGAAAGATTTCTAACCAAGATATTTCTTGATTGATGTTTCTACCACACTCACGCGTCTCTTCACCAATGATGGCACACTGACACCCTTCTCGGGCAACCCAGACATGCCCACATAACAAGTCACTTTTGAAAAAAGGAGCATTAGGTGCAAAACATAAAAAAATTGAGCAAGCATTTGATAAAATAGGTGCACACAAGAAAAAAACTGTGAAAATAATGAAAGAAAAGGCAGAATTCTGGTGCAAAAACATACCCTCCTTTCTCTCTCGTCCCCCAACTGAGCTCTTCTCATGTTCTCCTAAGTGCTATCCCCATCCTCTCTCCTCCCCTATTCTGAAATGGTCCAATGCTGCACGTCTAGTGAAATTTCCCCCTGCTCCACCCCTTCTGACATGGCATGTGCAGGGTCATCAGATCAGTCGCTGGTGTGGCACTGGAGGATGACCCAGCCTCCCTCCTTTTCTCAATTTTTCCACGCAAAATCCAGACGCATGTCCATGGTGGGTTTCTTGTTGGTCATGGCCACGTCTGTCATCCCCCATTTGTGGAAATATACCTCACCTCCTTCCATGACTGAATGACTTCAAGAGATCCTATGTATCCGGCGGATGGAGGACCTGATTGCTGAACTCGGCCAGGATGATAGTGCCCACCAGAAAGTGTGGCTCACCTTCTATTACTCTTCTGCCTTCCACGCTTCCTTTCATGTCCTCACTCCTTGACCCTTCCCTCTTTCCCTACTCGTCTTTGTCATCTTTTTCTTATCTTCAATTTTTATTTCACTTTTTACCTTGATTATTGCTGCTCTGCTGCACCAAAGCCTGTGACCCCTACCCCTGTCTCCTTTTGTTCTCCCACCATGTTTTGTTGCCGCTCCTTACTTCCACCGTGATCCTCTCCATTACATTGTAACAGTTACTCTATTCACCCTTGTTTCCCTTTCCTTGCTCTTATTGTATATTATTTTGGAAAACTTTAATAAAACTCTTTAATGAAAAAAGAAGTCTTATGTACTGACAAAATACAAGGTCTTGTAAAGCTACATTGCAATAAAATGTGAAAAGTTATAAACGTGGGAATGCAGAGAGGGATAAAAGGTTACAGGTATAAGACTAAAATGTGTTAGATCGCTAAAGGGCACCAGAGTTATGTGTCAGTAATATAATAATTTATATTTATGTAATAATTTATCTGAGCCATATATTCCAAATCTACAATAAAAAGGTTTTTTTGTAATTTTAATGTGACTGTTAGGGGGGTTAAAAAGCTTAAAAATGAGTGTCAGATCTCCACCAATCTGATACTGATGTCCTATCCTAAGTATAGGTCATCAATATCAAAAAGTTGGAAAACCCTTTTAAGAGGTTTGAATAACAGCAAAAATTGCATTATCTTCACAGCCAAAACAATAAGTTAATATTAAGTTAACACTAAAAAATATGTTATACACTTTGTTGGATTCTTTACGAGTTACTCCATAGTTACTCTGGCAATAGCAATTTCTTTAAAATGAAGGTAAAAAATACATTTCACAAATCTGAGAACATAAGCACAAAGACAGTCTTTACATGTGCATCAGTGTGTAACAAAAGAAGAACAAAAGTTATTTCAGATTTGGATACATGGAAATTTATACATAATATTTCTCTTCAGTTTTTTGTTGAGGTGACTAAAACTCCCAAGAGAAACAATGCTGAAGTATGAATGATTAAACCTTGTCATGTAGGGTTATATCCAGAAATATATGTTTTTATGACAAGCTGTGACAGTCTCAAAGCACCAGAGCATAACAAACCAAAGTGGCAGTTTGCTATGTGCACTGCTACCATCAAATCTTCTTTTTGGAAGCCTAATGTTACACTGAAAATACTCAAGATCGAAATAAACATTTTCTACTCTAGAAATATCTTGATTAGAAATCTTTCTGCTACAATACGTCTACTTGTGATCACTACAGCTGCATCTTTTCCTTCTTAATTAGTGCATTTTGCTGACACTTTACAGAGAAATGTCAAAATAATGTTCTTCTCAAGAACCAAGACATGGCAGCTGTTTCACTGATAGCTTCAAATCAAAAAATTCAGGCAACCCATACTGCGTTTAGTGAATCTCGGAAAAAGGCAAACTGAATGAATAATTAAAGTACATACTGTATGGGACTCACTAAAGAAAGATACGTACGTAAGTGAAACATGCAACTCAGCATGTGGAAATAGCTTTTTTGGGGGGTTTTGTTTTTGCATTTTAGCCTTTATTTTTATCTTGTTTGGTTGTGTACACCTGTATAAAAAAGTACTGAGATGTATACTGCACTGCACACATAAGGGACTATTTATCAATGTTTTTGCACCAGAATTCTGCCTTTTCTTTCACTGTTTTACACTGTTTTTTTCTTGTCTGCACCTATTTTATCAAATACTTGCTCAATTTTTTAAATTTTTTTTTATGTTTTGCACCTAATGCTCCTTTTTCCGAAGGTGACTTATTATATGGGCATATTTAAATATGGATAGATGTACTCCTAATTGTTTTCTTTTTTTTTTATATAAAAATTTTTGCACGACACTTGTAACTTGATTTAAAAAAACAACCAAAAATCATTAGACTCCAAGCATATGATAGTGAAAAGTGGAGACTTTTTTAACATTTGTTTTTTAAACAATGTCATACACGTCATGGATACATAAACGTCAGTTTTTTTAAGTTAATCACATCAGTGAATAATAGAATACGTCCTATATTTGTACAATTTTCTGGTATGAGTTCAGATTTTAACGTTTGTTTTTTGGTTGATATATCAGTTTCACTGACATTAAAAACTGATGAGTGAGAAAGACCAATGGAATTGATCCATTTTTTTCACATACAGTGAAAAGCAGATGCAAAGTTGAACCAAAAGAGGCATTTAAAAACTGATACACAACCAGAAAACTGATGAAAAGTGACACACTGATGTAAAACTTTCAATTTTATCCATTTTTAATGTCACTTTTTATTTACTGTTGTGTACATGGAGACTTAGTGAACTTTAGTGAATTGCCACAAACTTACGAGCCCATGTGAGACATTTTAATACATTTTCCACAAAAAACACATTCGTAAAACATAACCCAAGTCAGAAAAATGGCATAAAAAATTCCCACATAATAAATTGCCCCCCTAGACTTTTGGTGGCAGACATTTTAACAATAATAGTAATAATACGGTAGATGTCGGGAAATGGGTTAATGTATACCCTTTTGTAAAGTATACCCTATTTTCTTAACCTAAGTGGTCTATGAATTTAATTTTCAATAATTCTGAATATGAAAATGATCCTATAATATATAGTTCTCTCAGCTACGCATCTATACTCTGAACATATCCATAGAATGTAAACCAAAAGAGTTCCAGTTTTTTTTACTGTATTTAAAGGTGTGTGTGTATATATATATATATATATATATATATATATATATATATATATATATATATATATATATATATATGTACCAGAATCCGCTGCTACCCTTTATACTGTGAGTGAACAGCATGACTTTCTGCATGTAAGCATTATTGGGAACTGCACTGTCCCAGAGCAGCTGACCTGTGGGATTCCCACAAAACCTCTTTCAGGGCTTAGAAATTGCATTAGTTAATCTGTAAATCAGTTAAAGGGATTTCCAGGCAAAAATAAGCTGGGGGCAGTGAAAAAAAATTTTAAAATTCATACTCACCTTTCCACGGTGCTCCGGTATCTCCCAGCGAAGTGCGGTCTTCTCGGTCCAGTGTTGATGTGTGGCGGAAGTCCCAGCCACACGTGACCGCTGAGGCCAATCAGCGGCCTTAGCGTAGGGCAGGCGATGTCATTATATGTCACATCACGGGTCTATTCCTGAGGCCTGCTGAGGCTGCTGATCGGCCTCAGCGGTCACGTGACCGCTGAGGCCAATCAGCAGCTTCAGCGGAAGGGATCTGTGACATTACAGCCAGTGAGCAGTTTCACTTTGAGAAGACGCCAGAGCAGAAGGACCGGACTGAGGTGGGAGGACACCGGAGCTCCGGGGAGATGTGAGTATGATTTTTTTAAAATTTTTTTCACCTCCCCCTGGCCTATAAAAAAAAAAAAAAAATTGCCTGGACAACCTCTTTAAGTCTGGTCACACTGGTATATGTTTGCAAATTTTTATGGTAAATACATTATGTCAGACATTCACAGCAAATGCAGCCTAGTAAAGAGCCTAGTAAAGTTATGACTGCTCTGTTTACATATGGATAGATTTCTTTAACATATCTTAATCAATGAAGCCTCAAGCACTAGTTTACAGCTTTCAAAATATACAGAGAATACACAAAACCCTCATCAATATTTTAAGCATCCCTTGAGAGTTGGTTTTGCTAGCTAAATTCACTTTCTTCTTTTCGTCACTGTCTTGCAGTGTCTTTGCTCTCTGATTTGAAAGCTGCTATTATTATTTATGTGTTCTACAATTACGACCAATGACACCTCCCATTTCCAGCCCTAAGTCAAGAAATGTGAAACAAATAAATGCCTTTTATTATGACAGTCTGCTTTTTGTCTGCTGAACAATGATAAACAGCACTGCTGACAGCCACTTATGTTTTATACTCTTTCTTCACAGCTTATTTTGAGAACATTTTCCAGAAAATGACAATAAAATGGCTTGAACTAAATGGTTAGCAAGATCCTGCTATACATGCTAGACACCTTTAAAATCAATTTATGAGACATTTATTGCAACATTTAAATGCAATTTAGCATTGGAACCCAGAATAAGTATTAATGGAAGAAATTATGATAATTAAGCAATAGAAAAAGAAAAATCTGTAGATGTAGAATTTTTTCAATTGTTCTGTTTCGGCACCATGATAACTCCCTACCTTAAGACAGTAATTTTAAATACTCAAAATGAATAGACAAATATAGCCATGAGTAACAGTATATCAAATTATAGGCTCAAGGGTTCAGGCCCATGTTGTAAGTTTTGACCACTGAAATATGTGTGTACTTTCACATTTACATATGGCAGATTTATTCTGAGTGGTATTGTTGGTGCAGTATGTGTAATAATTGCTGCATTCCCCTTTCAGATAAATGAAACTGCCACATACATTTCTAAAACAAATTTGATGCTTGTAACCATGCTTTTACTAAGGCATTTTATGCAGATAGTGGTAGTATCCCCTGAGTCAATTCAAAGTATATTTACATAGCAATACTGCTAAATAGTTTACAAATAGTTTACATCTTATAAATGTATGTCGTATACAGAGGGTATCCGTATTGATGCCTTGTGCATACTCTGAATACTCCACAATCAAAGTATGCAAAGTACATATGGGTGCGACCATATGATGCAGAGAGAGGGCAGGTAGATTATGGCAGCTTTTCTCAGCCACCGCCACCCTGCCAATGATTGGCTAGAAGTAGGGGCATGGCTTGATGATGCGGCAGCTGGGGGAGAACTGAGGACTAGCTCTGGCCCTATATAAGGCATGGTCGGAATCATATGCAATGCTGACACTATGAGTACTGGAACCTACCATCTGGGTGCTGGGTTTTCACTGCAATCTCTAATTCATCTTTCTAGCCTATTTGTAATTCATCTTTTATACTTTCCTGATGATCATTGTAATAAGGGGAAATGCGTCGAGAGATCTTTTAGGGCAGACCTCTTGAAAAAAATTACTCATGAGAATCATGTCTCAGTATTATTATGGTGCTATGGCTATTAGATGTTTAGCTAGACACAGCAGGCTACTGAATTATTTTGTCACAACTTGCTAGAGGTGCATTATACTGGCTTGTGTGATTTCATATGTGATTCATAGGTCTCTGATCAGGATCTATAAATAAATGGAATCCTCAAGTCTATGTATGAGGTTCTACTATATGTTTGGATTACGTCTGGACACTTGCTTTTAATAATAAACTAATAAAAATTATATTTTATTTTATTTTTTTCTTGTGGATACCGAGATGTTTTTTGAAACCTTTCCTTTTCTGTGAAATATTTACTCTCATAAGGATTGGGATAGCACTTTCTGTGATCCTTTTTTTTTACACCAGCTGAACGAAAGCAGATGTGTGCGGCACTTTGAGCAATCTGAGTGCTTGAGGTAGGATCCTAACCCATTAAATAGAAATGAAAAGAACTTCAGCACTCCTTCAAGTATATTACAATAAAGTGGTTTAATATCGATAACCCACACGTCATACAGAGATTTCCGATAATCCACAGAAAATACAGAAATGACGTTTCAGCCCCCCAGGCCTTCATCAGACTCTGTGTAACACAAACTAAATAACATAGCATAAATAAGAATGACACATTATAGAGTCTAAAAAAACATATGTCCCCAGAAAAGTTAATAATATATAACAGTATGGGATTCTTTCAATATGCCAAGGTCACTGAACTACAGTTCTCTATGTCCCTACATGTAAAATATCTGTGTCCAATAGCCTAGTAGAGATTGCTATGAAAAATATTAAGGAAAAAAATACAAAACAAATAACCTATCTGAAAGTAATGATTTTTCAACTTCTATGTATCTCAGCTTATAAATGAAATACCAGAGTAATACAACACAGAAAGAAATGGTACATTCATGTGAGATGGCCAGCAGTATGTACATGTAAGGTTAAAAACATCATTATATTGGTGAAAAATAACCTATACCTGAAAACCAAACAAAAATATAAGTAAGGTTCCAACATAAATGGAATAGGATAGTAGACAACATTTGATATAGAACATTTGATATAGCACATATTGTGGATTACCCACTTGAGAAAGGTACTGTATAAGAGAGCATGTCGCTTCCCTTTATGCACCAGTGACTTTTTCACATCCTGGATAAGTTCCACCCACTTCCAGATCAAGCAGAAGTGGGGCAGGAGATCCAAATGTAAGTGAGGCATGTAAATATGGACCATGTTGGAAAAAGTAAACTTGAGTTCTGACCATACGCAATTTATGGCGTTTCTTTAAATGAAATAAGTGTTTCCACTGGCCCACCCCATATGTAAAACATCAATGTAACGTTTTCATACTATGTTGTTAGTAATGAACAATTCATTGGTGTAAAGAAAGTTTACTTCAAATTCAGACATATAACATTTTGCATATGGAGGGGCCACGTTGGATACCATGGCTGTCCCGTGGCTTTGGATGTAGAATGTGTCTTGAAAAAGAAGTCATATTCTTCTAGAACAATCTGAAGTAAATCTTTACACAATGAGGTGATATTGGGATTAGTGTTACATTGTTTCAAAAGTTTAGTAAATGATGTCAAGCCCTTCTAGTGTTGTAAACATGTGTAAAGACTTAACACATCTAATGAGGCCAGGACTGCATTAGATTCCACCTTATGTACTGTGCAAATGATGAAAAGGAAAGTGGATGTATCAAATAGAATGAAGTCAGTATCTTCTACAAGAATATTGCCAAAGATGACAGTATAGAATCAGTAGAAGCAGCTATTGGTCTACCTGGAGTTTTCTCTAGTCTTTTATGTACTTTTGTCAGTACATAAAATACTGGTGTAATTGGATGTGATTTTATAAGGAAACTGACTGTTTCTGTGTCAATGATACCACTCTGAAGATGTAGATTGAGTGTGTCTCTTATCTTCTGGATAGGTCTGAAGTCAAGGTTGCCTAGAATGTAGTATATTTTAATCAACTATATATTTCCTCAAGGTAGTCATCTTTGTTCATGACTACCAGGACTTCACCTTTGTCAGCTGGCTTGAAAATAAGTGTGGTGTCAATAAGAAAAAATAGTGCTTGTTTGTCTAAACCACTTAAATAAGGTCAATAATATTCACCTTGCTCCATATTTAAAGCTTTCTACATCCCTTCTAATGAGACTGATTGCCGTCTCCAAAGGTAGAGAATTGCGTGGGTGGGGAGGAATTGCTTAGCAGCTTGGAGGTAATGCTGGCTGTCTGGCCTAATAATTAGGATGCTACATGTGAAATATCTGTTGTATGTTTGTCTGAGAAATTAACTCAAAGTCTTAGAGTTCTATAGAGCCTCTCAAGGTCCATTTGTAACAGGAATATGTCATATTTGTACAAGGGACAGAAGGACAGGCCCCATTGAAGAAGGTTTAATTGGGCCAGGCTTAAACCCTTAGATGATATATTTATCACCAGGGGTTAGTAGAGTCTGTACCTGATATCAGGTGAACATAGAATGAGACACTTGCAGGTCTTTCTCTTCTCCCTCGGCTCTGTGTTCCTAAAAAAAGAACGGCTTTGATGGTAAGATCTCTTGCTGGTGGATCTGAATGCAATATATTTGAAGGAGTGCTGAAGTTCTTCCTACTCACCTCTCCTGAGATCCAATGAGGCATCTAGCAATCTATTGGCATTCTTTTTGGGCCAATTAATAAAATTAGTGGCCACCAGGGACCTCTACGGCCTGTGATTGGAACTCAACAGTAATGTGTAGGACACCAACGTCGTGACTATTAGACGTAAGTGTCATAACATCTAGCGTCGCATGTGGCCACTGAAACCCAATCACAGGCCTCATTGATTCCCAGTGGCCTCTGACGTCATTCACAGGGCCGGAAAAGAGATACAAAGGGGGTGCAGAAGAACCAATGGATGCTACAATGTAGCCCAGGAGCATTAGGAAAAATTGTTTATTGTTTACTCACCTGGGCCTCAATTTATTATACTCTAGGGTTTGAAGAGAAACTAGAGTATAATTGTAGTAGTTCCAGTTTGGATTCCCAAAACAAAACAGGTGGGTGAATGCACAAATATTTGGTGATAATAAATCTTGTAACAGCCCTAGATAACATGAATGGCATTGGGTGGCAACTGTAAATGAAGAAATGTTCTTCTTGTACCACCGGGGGCACCTTCTTTGGACTAGGCAGTACTTTCACACAGCAAAGATGATTTACACTATCCTACTAACAGCCTCTACAACACCATAATTAGTGTTTTTGGACCATTTCTTTATGATAGACCATCTTTAAGGACTATAGAATATTGCACACAGTAAAATAATAATGTTTAATTTAGCTCTGTCTACTGACAGAAGTAGAGAATTAGTGAAGGAATTAACTCTGCCATTTAGAGCAGATTGACATAAGAACAGAATTTAATTCTACATCCTTGGTTGTTAAAAAGGAGCTGGAAGAAAATAAGCCATGTTGGTAATATAAAAGTGGGTGGTATAATGAGGAAGCTTTTTCAATTCGGGAAAGATGTTGCTTGTGCTTTATAAATAATTAATTTTAAATGACTCATTCCTATTTACTGACATGTTGCTAAATATGTATGAAGGAGGCATAATGAGCAGTGTCCCAAATAAAAGCTCAAATTCTGTCTTTATTAATGCAAACATTTTGACATGACTCCTTCTTTTTGATTTTTCGCCTCCCCCAAAGAACAATGTTTCTAAATGCCAGTTTACAGCTGGCACCATTTTACAATGTTCTCTCCTACGTTTGTACAAAAGAAAAATCACAGTTTTTATTCAACACCACTTGCATCTGTAAAGTCAAAGAATACAGCTGCAATTGAAACATTTTATTTTTATTTATTTATTTTTGGTTTATAAATGTGCTCAATAAAGAACAAGGGATGAAGCTTATGCATTTATTTCATATGTCTCATAAAACAATATAATAAAGTAACCTTTGCCCTACTTGTAAAATGGAATTGTTGTGTGCAAAGGAATATGTATAAAGTATGTAAGCAATATTGCTTAATAACTCCAAAAGCTGTCTCCTCGCTTGATTTGTAATGTTGCTTTCAAAATGTGCACCTTGACCTTTTTGTCTTTAACAATATTTCTCTCTGACTTCTGACCATTCTATACTATACCAGATGTATCCACTCATCTGCCATAACATTAAAAGCATTGACAGATGAAGTCAATGACATTATTATCTCATTAAACTGGTATCTGTCAATGGCTGGGATATATTAGACAGCAAGGGAACAATCGGTTCTTGAAGTTAATGAAAAATGGGAAAGTGTAAGAATTTGCATAACTTTGATAATTACCAATTTTGGAAAATGAGACTCCAAGTTAGAGCATCTCTCATCTCTCAAAAAGTCTTGTAGTGAGTTACTGATATGCAGTGCTTTGTAGTTACCAAACATGGTCAAAGGACTAGAAATGAATCAGAAACACACAAGGATCATACAGTAACTGTGAATGGAAAGCAAAATCTATTGCATCTCATCTGATCCCACAGAAGAGTCACTGCAGCACAAACTGCAGAAATACAGGTTATTGTAGAACGGTGTCACAACACACAGTGCATTGCAACATCCTGCTTAGCTGAAACCAGGCAGAGTGTCCATAATATCCTCTGTCTACAGCTGAAAACACCTAAAATGTGCAAATTAATATTAGAAGAAATTAGCCTTGTCTAATGAATCATGTTTTCTTTTATATCATGGGGATGACTGAGTGTGTTTTTGTTACTTACCTGGGGAAGAGACAGCAGCAGGATGCACTATGGTAAGAGACAAGCTATGAAAGCAGTGTGATGGTCCGTGCAATGCCCTGCTGGACAAACATTAAGTCCTTATATTTATTATTAAAAACCTTTATGAAGTTTTATGAAGTTTAATTTAGTGACAATGGCCTGTTTCAGGAAAATATTGAGTGGTGCTACATTGCAAAAATTGTTTGGGAACAGATTGAGTAACATGAAAAAGTACAAAGTATTGACTTGGCCTTTATCTCAATTTGAACCATGGTATAAAGGATTTGCATTTAATATGTATGTGCGTATATATATATATATATATATATATATATATATATATAACAGTTGAAACCAGACGTTTACATACACTATATAAAAAGACACATATGCATGTTTTTCTCACTATTTAGGTCAATTAGGATTACCAAAATTATTTATATTTGCCAAATGCCAGAATAATGAAAGAGACAGAGAATTTTTTAAGGCATTTTTATTACTTTCTGCAAAGTCAAAAGTTTACATACACTAAGATTACTGTCTTTAAACAATTTGGGACAGTCCATATGATGATGTCATGTCTTTGGAAGCTTCTGATAAGTTTATTGGCAACATCTGAGTTAATTAGAGACACACCTGTGGATGTATTTTAAGGCATACCTGAAACACACTGTTTCTTTGTGTAAAATCATGAGAAAGTCTAAAGAAATCAGCTAAGCTATCAGGAAGAGAATTGTGGACTTGCACAAGTCTGGTTCATCCTTGGGTGCAATTTCCAGATACCTGAATGTGCCTCGTTCATCAGTACAATTATACGCAAGTACAAATAAGATGGGAATGTCCAGCCATCATACTGCTCAGGAAGGAGACGGGTTCTGTGTCCCAGAGAAGAACGTGCTTTGGTACAAAATGTGCATATCAACCCAGGAGCAAAAGCAAAAGACCTTGTGAAGATGCTGGCTGAAGCTGGTAAGAGTGTGTCATTATCCACAGTGAAAGAGTATTGTATCTACATGGGCTGAAAGACCACTCTGCCAGGAAGAAGCCATTACTCCAAATAAAAAAGCCAGATTAATGTTTGCAAATGCACGCAGGAACAAAGACCTTCATTTTTGGAGACATGTCCTGTGGTCTGACGAAACTAAAATTGCACTGTTTGGCCATAATGACCATCATTACGTTTGGAGGAAAAAGGGAGACGCTTGCAAGCCTAAGAACACCATTCCAACTGTGAAACACGGGGGTGGCAGCATCATGTTGTGGGGTTGTTTTGCTGCAGGAGGGACTGGTGCACTTCACAAAATAGATGGCATCATGAGGAAAGAACATTATGTGGCAATACTGAAGCAACATCTCAAGACATCAACCAAGAAGTTAAAGCTTGGACGTAAATGGGTCTTCCAAATGGACAATGACCCGAAGCATACTGCCAAACTGGCTGCAAAGTGGCTTAAGGATAACAAAGTCGATGCTTTGGAGTGGCCATCACAAATCCCTGATCTCAATCCTATTGAAAATTTATGGGCAAATCTGAAAAGGCAGGTACGAGCAAGGCGGCCTACAAACATGGCTCAGTTACACCAGTTCTGTCAGGAGGAATGGGCCCAAATTCCTACCAACTATTGAGAGAAGCTTGTGGAAGGATATCCAAAACTTTTGACCCAAGTCATATAGTTTAAGGGCAATGGTACAAAATACTAGTGAAGTGTATGTAAACTTTTGACTTTGCAGAAAGTAATAAAAATGCCTTAAAAAATTATCTCCCTTTCATTAATCTGGCATTTGGCAATTACAAATAATTTTGGTAATCCTAATTAACCTAAAACGGGAAAGGTTTATTCTGATTTCATGTCAGATAGTGAGAAAAACATGTATATGTGTCTTTTTATATAGTGTATGTAAACTTCTGGTTTCAACACTATGTATCTCTTCAGAAAGGTGGAATTGCACAGTGGCTCAGTGTCTAGCACTATTGCCTTGGAGTGTTAATGTCTTAGGTTACAGCCAAGGACCACATCTACATAGAGGTTATATGATCTCCCTGTCTTTGTATGTTTCACTATGTAAGTAAAACTAAATAAATTGATTCTTCTAACCTCCAATTTGGGTATATGTCCTAATTGCCTAGGCAGGAGTCAATAGAGCGTGAAAATATAGCGACATCCCTAATAGTTTACTTGGCAGATTACATAAAAGCCCAGAATAGAGTTTTGCTGTGAATAAAGCATAGCTAATATAATTAGCAAATAATGGAAATTTACTGTATATCATTGTTATATATATTAGACAACCTGAAAATATTTGTCAGCATCCTTGTGTCCTCTTGAAACTAATTCAATACAATATTGCAACATGTCAGCAAACCTCGTGAGAGCCTGTGGTTTATAACACAACCAATGGGTGACTGCACTTAGACACTATTACATGATATAAGTCATAAAAAAGTATGATAAGAAATACATACGATTGTAGCCCTAATGGCCTTTATTGAATTTGTGAGTTTTAATGTAGAACAAAAATAAAACCATTTTGTGATCCATCCATTTATTATATTCAGTGCTAATGATTTATTTATACACATGTTGGAAAGAGAGAACATTGGTTCACCATGACTCAGAATGTGGGCTGTTTGAAAATAGAACTTTTTTTTTTTATTTGCTATTTGCCAAATTTACTCACAGTTAAATTAGCAGTCTTTAATTCAGTTGAATATGCTTCCATTTGTATATATTTTGTATAATAATTATTCAGTAGAAGAAATGCACACATTTGTGACAAGATAAAATATGGTTCAGCCTTATTGCCATTCTTGCATTATAAAAAAAATGCAACAATGCAAGTTTTGGATGCAGATTTTTATGTGATTGCAGTTTTTACAGGTGTAATTTATCAAACCTGTACCAATTCACCCCCTTCTCCACACACAAACACACACATGCTATCTAAATATACTCTTACCTTTCTGTAAGGGTGCTGACACACAATCTGGGCAACTTATCAACCCTCCTATGCTGTTTTTTTAGCATAGATGGGTGAAAATGTATTGTATCTTTTGTGCAAGGAACCTTCTTGAGGCAAAGATGGGATATATATCCTGTTCGGCACCTCACTCACCACATTCATAAATCAGCAGTGCCCAGCACCTGTCGGGGCCATTATTAAGTCTGGTCTATGAAACACTAGTCTTAATAAATTTCCTCCAATGTACTGGATGCAGCTGTAACTATGGCCGCTGGTGCTTTCGCTTCTCTGTAAGTAATTAATTTTATCTGCATTTCATTACTGGCCACATGGTAAGAGCAAAATCGCACAGTCAGTAAAGATATCGAGCTGAAATTAAGAACTGTTTCACTTAGGCTACATGTTTTTTACTGTCCACCAATACTGATGCGCAATCCGCAAAAAAACATGTCTGCCTTACATCAGTATTTCATCCACAGTCATGGATCCGAAAAAATGCTTGTATCTGTGTGTCAGACAGTGATCAGTAAGAAGTATGGATATGGGTATGCGGCCATAGAAATAAATTGTACGCATTTGTGAAAACAACCAAAGGTGCCATTATACGCTTTTTCAAATCCACTTCTGATTTTGGCTTTAACCCCTTCTCAGCATTCACCATACTATTACGGCAGATGCTGAGTCTTTAAAGATGGCAGCGGCCATAGCATATAGTACATTACAGCGGAGACCCGGAGCTAATGCCTGTAATCAAAGTCCACTCTGATCACGGACATTGTATTCCGATATGCCCCCACAAAGTTTAAAAAATGCTCCTGGGGCCAGTCTCCACCATCCCTGTACCTTTTACATTGCGGTATGGCTCCTATGTGGAAAGATCATGGGTGCTGTCCTATTTCTATGGAAGCCAGAAGCCTTCTGAAGGCTCCTAGACCTGTCAAAGGAATATAATTTTTAAGCCTGGTCTATGACCAGCCTCAATAGAGCTGTATTGCAGTCTATGGGACATGAATGAAAAGATGCAGGTTCAAGCTAATAAAATAGTTAAAAAAAATATATATTTTTAAAAATATATAAAAAAAAACAATACAAAAATAAAAATTAAAATCACCACCTTTCCCCTATAAAATAAAGATAGATAATAAAACAAGCATTAACAATCCATCCATTCAACAAACATATTAACAAAAATTTCCCATACAGCGAACACTAGCGTGAAAAAAAAAAATCAAAAAATCAAAAGAGCCGTTTCGCCTCTCATAATAAAAAGAAATCAAATCATAAGACATTCCTCAATATGGTATAGCTAAAAAGTACATCTGGCCCCAAAAAAAAGACACTTTATGCATCCTTGTACATGGAAATATAAAAAAAAGTTACAGATGTCAGAATATAGTAACTTCAACAAAGCCCCTGCTGTTTTTCTCCATTTCCGCCATTCTCAATTTTTTTTTCAGCTTCTCTGTTCATCGTACAGAATATTAAATGTTACCAATATAAAGTATAATGTGTCCCGCAAAAATTAAGCCCTAATATAGCTCTGTGAACAGAAAAATAACAAAGTTATGGGGTTTGGCAGGCGGGGAGTCAAAAACGAAAATCTAAAAATGCCTGCGGCAAAAACAGTATAAAAAACCTGAACCTGGAATCCCACCCTGAAGCTTTATGCAAACTGGCATTTGGTCTGCATATAAACACTTAAAAAAACTTGTTTTCTTGCCATTTTTGGTGTTGATTCTTGGGGTTTAGATACACACATTCAGTGTACAATATCACACTTACACACAGTGCACAGTATCACACAGTACACAGTATCATACAGTATCACACAAGTCAGCTTAGATACACACCCTTAGTATGCAATATCACACATGGCAGATACCTACACACATTATGGTGTATCACACATGATAGGCTAAGATATGCCCACTCAGCATACATTATCACTCATAGTGGGCTTAGAAACATGCACTCAGTATACAGTATCACACATAATTGGCTTAGATACATTGGCTCAAAGCAAATATTACACATGATGAGCTTAGATACACAAACTAACGATACAGTATCACACTTTGTAGGATTAGATACAAACACTCACTATGAAATACAGTATGTACTTCATATGAGTGGATACATATGCTCAGTATGGAGTCGGTATCACACATGACAGACAGTATCGCAGTAGGATGTATCATACAGGACATGTTTAGTTGCATACAGTGAGCATGCAGTCTCATGTTTGATAGGTTTAGATACAGATAGTCAGTATGTAGCATAACATATGGTAGGTTTAGATACACACGCTCAGTATGCAGTATCACACTTGACCTGCTTAGCTACAGAGGCTCAGTAAACAATATCGTACTTGATGGTCTTAGATACATAGACTGGAATGCAGTGTTGTATTAGAACTGCATTATGCCAATTATATAAGATCACTTGCATCAAGGCTATAAACTGATAATTCTTTGTTTTCCCATGCAGGGCTTTAATCTCTATGATGACTGGTACAGATGAGCAATCCTTGTATAGAAACAAAAATTTGTTGAAAAAAGTTTTCCTTGCACTGTCCATTTAACCTTATGTGTATGAACATCACACACATTGGATTTTCAGCAGAAACCACCACATTTAACAAATCTGCCAATGGTCTATTGATGAAGTCGGATTTATTGTCAGTATACTCCACTGAACAGCAAAGAAAGCTTCATTGTGGAATCAGTACATAATTGTGAAAATATGAGCTAAATGCTGTACACTCGCCACCCAGTGGCTATTATGGGCTTTGCAGCCTGTCCAGGGCTTAGTTGTTATGTTGCAATTTTGTGTTCAATTGGTTTCTTAAGAATTCACATTTCTTTACCAGTTTGAAGATTAGAGCCTGTCACATCTGTATGTGTGTAATGTGTTGTTATTCATAGGTGTTGGTAAAACCTTCCTGACATATATGACAAGATCATAGCACTTAACATATGCTGAAATAAACCTCTATGGGACATGTAACTCTGGGTATGTCAGCTTAAACATTAACTTATCATAGTCCCAACCGTATTGAAAAGTTGCCTACGCTTATCCAAACGGTAAACCAACATACAGAGCAGATCACAACCAACTCAAATAAGTGGTAAATCCTGTCCTACTTCTGAATAGTTTACAGTCAAAAAGCTGACTTGCAGTTATTGGTAAATGATGTCCTTGTTCCAAATATAAACCATAAGCAGTGCATTGTCTTAATATTCTGAATTTTACAGAGCTCCTCATTACTCTCTGTGGTGCAAGGACCCACTCTGTCCTGTTTCTCTTTCTTAGTGGCTTCAATGCTCACATATAGACAGCACACTGGTTTCTGTTCCTGCCTCTGCAGGAGCATCCAAGAACCTAAATTCCATGGAGTTCATTCCTGCTTAGTATCTCTCATGCTTTGAATGAGTGATGTTTATTTAGCTTGATCCTTATGCCTCTTCACCTTGGCAGGTCTACACAGAGAATATCAGAAGTGACAAAGCAAAGAACACTGTGTGGTTCCAGATTAACAGGATAAAATCTGCACTTTTTATTAAATATACAAGAAGAAAACTTGCATAAATTTATCACAAGTTACAATCTGGAAATTTATCAATACATTCATAAACAAAAAAAAAAAGAGTTGTTAAAATCCCAAATACTGACAGACGCGTGCAACTTTGAGGACATATACTTCCATACGGTTTGAAGTAATCCCTTCCCACCACAGCCATTTTTCTTATTTTTATTTTTCATTTTTTACTCCCTGCCTTCCAAAAGCCATAACTTTTTTATTTTTTCATTCAGAGAGAGCTACATTTTTGCGGGACAAGTTGTACTTCATTGGTACCATTTAAAATTCCATACAATGTACTGAGAAGCTGGAAACATTTTCAGAATTGGGTGGAATGAGGCTGAGGCCCCACGTTGCAGAAAAACAGCTTTTTTGGTTGCAGATTTTGCTGCGGTTTTTTGAGCCAAAGCCAGGAGTGGATTGAGCAGAAGGGAGACGTATAAGAACTTCATACAGTCATATGAAAAAGTTTGGGCACCCTATTAATCTTAATCATTTTTAGTTCTAAATATTTGGGTGTTTGCAACAGCCATTTCAATTTGATATATCTAATAACTGATGGACACAGTAATATTTCAGGATTGAAATGAGGTTTATTGTACTAACAGAAAATGTGAATATGCATTAAACCAAAATTTGACCGGTGCAAAAATTTGGGTACCCTTATCATTTTATTGATTTGAATACTCCTAACTACTTTTTACTGACTTACTGAAGCACAAAATTGGTTTTGTAACCTCACTGGCTTTGAACTTCATAGCCAGGTGTATCCAATCATGAGAAAGGTATTTAAGGTAGCCAATTACAAGTTGTTCTCCTATTTGAATCTCCTCTGAAGAGTGGCATCATGGGCTCCTCAAAACAACTCTCAAATGATCTGAAAAAAAGATTGTTCAACATAGTTGTTCAGGGGGGATCAAGTTTTCTGAGTTTTTTTTTGTCTTTTTTTTCTGTGCGGGGCATAGAAAGGAGAAGTGGAAGGCCGAGGGGACGGTTTTTTTTGCGCCCAGAGGGGGGGGGCGAAAAAAATTTAAGAAAGGGAGAGAAGAAGAATGGTGAGAACAGTCAAGGACAATCCACAGACCACCTCCAAAGAGCTGAGCATCATCTTGCTGAGATGGTGTACTGTGATCGGTCAACAATAAGACACTTTGAAAGGAGGCTGTTGGGAGGTGTGGGCGTTTCTGAAGCACGCCACAAAGAGTCGTCTGGGTATGCAGCACATTTGGACAATCCAGCTTCATTTTGGAGAAGGTCCTGTGGACTGTGAAACAAAGATTGAGTTGTTTGGTCATACAAAAGGCGTTATGCATGGCGTCAAAAACAAGCATTCCAAGAAAACACTTGCTATCCACTGTAATTTGGTGGAGGTTCCATCTGCTTGGGGCTGTGTGGCCAATGCCGGCACCGGGAATCTTGTTGTTGAGGGTCACTGGTTCACTGTTCGTGTTCTTGGAATAATGCAACCCCCCACCCCTTATTTAACCCCCCCCGGCGGCGGCTTCCCCACCCCCACCACCACCCCCACCCCCCCCCCCCCCCCCCCCCCCCCCCCCCCCCCACCACCCACCCCCCCCCCCCCGACCCCCCCCCCCCCCCCCCCCCCCCCCCATCCCTCCACCCCCCCGCGCCTCCCCCCCGGCCGCCCCCCCCCCCCCCCCCCCCCCCCCCACCCCCCCCCAACCGCTTTTTTTAAAAGGAGAGGCCAACCACCCCCCCCCCCCCCCCCCCGGCCCCGAACCAAAACCACCCCACCCGGCCCCGGCCCCCTTTTTTTATTAAAGGAGGACACACTATATATTTTTCTCTCTTTTCTCTTCCGGCGCCCCCCCCTTTCCCCCCGCCCAATTTTTGTTTTAATCCATTTCCCACTTTTTCTCTTACCACACCACCCCCCTTTTCACCCCCGAAATATTTCTCTCCCCCTCAGTTTTTAGATATATCAAATTGAAATGGCTGTCGCAACCCCCCAAATATTTAGAACTAAAAATGATTAAGATTAATAGGGGTGCCCAAACTTTTCATTGACTGTATATATTTATCATTCCTTTTGCAGCCATTCTTGGCTTTGGCTCCAAAAACTGCAGCAAAATCTGAAACAAAAAAAGCTGCATTTCCGCAATAAGGGGCCTCAGCCTTAGAGAAAAACTGCACGTATTTCTACTAAACTTTGTTTTTATTCTGTTTACTATGCAGCTAAAATGACATGTTACTTATATTCTGTGAGTCATTACTATTACGACAATACTAAAGTGATATCATTTTTGTTACATTTTAACACTTAAAAAAAAAAAAATGCTAAACTTTGGAAAAAACACCCTAACTTTTTGAAACATTTTGAAACAGCAAAAGAAATGGCGGTTTGGCTCTTTTGATTTTTTACAGCTATGGTGTCCACTGTATGGAAAAAATATTTTTATACGTTTGGAATTGGGGCATTTTTATTTTTGAATGCGAAGATACCTATGTGTTATGAATCAAATACAAATGAATACTATAACATACTAACAATATAAGATAATATAAGATAAGATAATCATTGAAAAAGCCTTGAAAGACTATCTTCTTCCCCACTGGGTAACTGCAAATAGGATAGTTAGCATATTGCAAAATCATGAACAGTCAAGCCAAAGTGACAGGTAAGGAAGGATACAAATGTAGGCATACTCAAAATTTTTTCATGGAATGCTTATTTAATTTAGTCTGACAATTGTCAAACAGTTTGAAAAGGTATTACTTAATTGCTTAGTTCTTGGAGAGGCAGCTGGCTTATATATGGTGCCACTACACTAGTCTGGGCACAGTCACTATCAGGCAGAGTGGTTTCCTCTATGGTGCTTGATAGTATCATAATTATTTCATTGGCAGTTATAATATTGTTTTCGCATATTCACATATTATAAATTGTCTACATCTATGTTCCCACTCTTTATTCAGAATTTTTTTTTTAAATTTAATGGAGGGAATACCATGTATGCAAGAATGGCCTCCATTCCAATTACAGTAGCGCTGTGAGATACAAGTTGAGACTCTCCATTGTCAAGATAGTTATAAGTCCCAGAGGGGAATTTTACTTGTAACAAAAATGCATTAATATGCCTCTATGTTTCAATAAATTATTGCCTGTTAGTAAAAAACTGTCTGACCCCTATTAAGCCATTAGATGGCCATCCATTTACATAGAGATCAATGTAAAAAATAAAGTGGATTTGTTACTTTCCATTTTTTTTTTTTTATCGACACAAAAATTTACTATACCATACTTTTGTGTCTGTCTAAAAATGGACAGAAATGGGTCTGTTTTTTACATTTATCTCTATGGAAATGCATCTGTTAAATGGATCTGCTAAAGGGGTATAAAAAGTGCAATGTGAACAAAGCCTTAAACAGCCATTCTCAAAGGAGGCCAACCGTCAGTCACAACCATCCATTCATGGGTACATGTACATTCATACTGGGTACATGCAGTACATTTATACTGTAGCCCTGGTCTTTAGGCGTAGGCTTTCAGCTTCAAAAATGTGCCCTATGTGGTGCCCAGGTTTGATTAAAAAATGCAAATATATAACTGGATTACGAGTGTCTGAAATAATTATACAAATATCTTAAACCTAGTGATGCCATCCAAGGGTTAAATCCTTTGAAAGTACTCTAGATACTATAAGCTGTTTTAAGTCTATTAGCATTTGCAATAGTGGCTCATATTAAAATGCAATTAAAGGTACGAGTTTTGCATTTTCATAAGCCAATCGTTCCAGGTTTTCTGGCATTAATAACATAATCTATTTACCATTTATACAATATTTAACACTGCATAATTTCTAGTTCTAAAATTAGAGTAGTACAGCAGTGCTTCAGGTTGGACTTTTTTATGTTGCCTCTAATTGTGCAAAATCTGCAAACAATATCAGTTGATTTATTGTTATGCAAGATAATACCTGGGAATTAAATATTAATAAGACATAAATGTGAGTGGCTGTGAAATTAAAATATAAGTAGAAGATAAGAATATAAAAAGTCTATTAAAAGGTTGCAGCTTATTCCTGTGTCATCTTTTTTTTTCATTGAATCTGTTTTGGTTTTCCCCCAGACATTTGCTTTTTTTGCAAAGATATTTGTGTTTTAAGGAGACTCTTGAGTATACTTAGAAATGTTCTTGCAAGCAAATTGCCTTTTAAAGAACTTATATTAATCAACTCATATTTATATTATAAGTTATACTGAAATAATGGAATATAATATATTTTCATAAAATCTATGGATATTGTTTAGCACGCAACGATTGGAGGGGCTGGATACATTACTTTTACCTTCTACATTGAAATTATATAAGTATCTGCCCTATGATTAAACAAAAGTAATAATTCAGAATAAGGCCAAGTAAACTTAGCATAGCTCTAATGCAAAATCTGTTGCAGTGCCCCCAAAATATATGCTCTGTGGAGACACCAAAAGGGTATTAAACTATGTAGGGATACTAAGAGGACATTATACTCTATGGGGAACTAAGGTGGTATATAATCCAAAATGATAATCAAAATAATACAGAAATTAATATATAACTTTTAATTAATTAAAGTTAAAAATCACAACAACATATAACCACCCTAAAAGCAGCACAATTAAATAGTCCTCAAAATATAAAAAAAAAAATATATATATAATTTGGAGACAAAAAAAAGGCAAACAAAACAGGCACGGCATCCTGAAATAGGAAAAACCAACCAGACACTTACCGTGATTCAAATGGTGCCTGTTTTGCTGAAGCAAATACCAGAAGGGGAGAGGGGTGACATAGTCCACGGTTCAAAAGTAACACCAGTAACAACGGGCTAAATAAGGAAGCACCTGTAAATAAGGAAGCACCCTATATAAAACACTAAATGGACCCTAAAGTCCAGTTAGGACTTTAGGGTCCATTTAGTGTTTTATATAGGGTGTTATAGGGACAGTTTAGATACAGGTGCTTCCTTATTTAGCCCGTTGTTACTGATGTTACTTTTGAACCGTGGACTATGTCATCCCTCTCCTCTTCTGGTATTTGCTTCAGCAACACAAGCACCATCTGAATCACGGTAAGTGTCAGGTTGGTTTTTCCTATTTCAGGCTGCCATGCCTGTTTTGTTTGCCTTTTTTTGTCTCCAAATTATATATAATTTTTTTTTTTTTTGATATTTTGAGGACTATTTAATTGTGCTGCTTTTAGGATGCTTATATGTTGTTGTGATTTTTAACTTTAATTAATTAAAAGTTATATATTAATTTCTGTATTATTGTGATTATCATTTTGGATTATATAATTTTTTTTTTTTTTCGGATAATCTATTGTTGTATACGACCTGTAAGGTCTTGGATTTGGAACTAAGGTGGTGTTATACTGTGTAAAGCACAAAGGGATCAAATATGTTGTTTGCGGGCCACTAAAAGGGTATTATATTGTGTGGGGAGGAACTAAGAGGAAATTATACTATGTAGGGGCCACTAAATGGGATCACACTGCGTAAGGACATTAAAGGGCCATTAAACCATGTGGGCAACTAAAGAGACGTTACACTGTGTGGTCCACTAAAGGGACATTATACTGTAATCGGAGGAATTAGGAGCTTGTGGAGGGCACTAATAGGGCATCATACTGTGTACGGCCACTAAGTGAGCATAATACTGTGTGGGGGCACTAAGGGGAATAATTCCTGGGGCACCCTAATGGGCATTGTACTATGTGAAGCTTCTAAAAGGGCATAATAGTGTGTTGGTGATACTAAGTAGGTATTATACTGAGCACAAAGAGAGCATTATTCTTTGTGGGGACACTTAGGAACATCATATATGTAGCAGGAACTAAGGGGTCATCATTTCTCTGTGTTATACAAAGTGCAGCACTGTTATTGTGGGGAGGCAAAAACAGACTGGGTTGAAATAGGCAGTTTCAACAAGACAAAACATATCAAACAGGATCAAAATTTACTCTTTCCTAAAATCAACTTTTCCCCAGAAGGTTTGTTAGTTATTGTTGAAATAATGCTGGTATATTAGTTATTGCTGAAAAATCCCTATTTAGACCAAAACACGTTTAGGAGTCTCCATTTCAGATTCTGTCAAATAAGTTCAGGAAAAATAGCTCAGGATGTGGGAATACTGAATGGGAATCCATCAGACCATCACAAGGGCTTTGAAAACCACCTCCATGTGTATTGTACTGCAAACTGCTGCAGATTTGTGGTACAGCATCCACACTGCAAATCTGCAGCAATTTCACCATGTCTGGACAGTATTTTACATTTTCCAGAATCATACTGCAAATTTATACATGTACATGTTTACATACAGACTCACAAATATGTATACACGTATAAACAGACACACATATATATAGTACTTACATGCACATACCCACACAGTCTTAGTAGATATACATATACTCAGACCCACAGATATGCACAAATATAGCAGTCTTAAAGATCACAGATAGCATGATGCAGGTTCAATATTTCATGCCTGGATTGCTCATGCCTGGGTCGCTCCACCCATTCAAATAAATTACCAGGTAGTTCCTACTTTATTTACTTTACTGATGTGTGGTGGTAGATGGAAGGATTTTACATAAGCTTTAGTGGGCGGGTACAATTTATAATGTTTATATTTCTGGGAGCACAAAGGGAACTAGAGCCCTAGTAGATATAGTTTGTTGTAGCCAGGGTTACTTGAGTTCATTGGCCTGCCTTTTTCTGGTTTATAGTAAACCTGACTAGGGCACCCCCACCCTGACCTGGCTATTTTTCCACTACACCCAATATCTAAACAACATCAAGCTGGGCACTGGAGCTGAGATGTGCCTTGAAGTATCAAACGTACTAAGTTGATGCACACTTCAGCCACTTTCTTGCCGCATCCTAGATAGTAAATAAGTTTAAGTATACATCTCAGTCAAACACCAGGCTTCACCACCACCCTGTGTGTTAGTTTTTTCATGTAAATGAATGTCTTCCAACCAGCAACATACTAAATCATAAAATAGAATGAGGTGGATTGTCAAGTTGTTAATCATTTGGATTTTATATTAATACTTTATGTTTCATTATTACACTACCGTTCAAAAGTTTGGGGTCACCCAGACAATTTTGTGTTTTCCATGAAAACTCACACTTTTATTTATCAAATGAGTGGCAAAATGAATAGAAAATATAGTCAAGACATTGACAAGGCTAGAAATAATGATTTTTATTTGAAATATTAATTTTCTCCTTCAAACTTTGCTTTCGTCAAAGAATGCTCCATTTGCAGCAATTACAGCATTGCAGACCTTTGGCATTTTAGCTGTTAATTTGCTGAGGTAATCTGGAGACATTTCATTCCATGCTTCCAGAAGCCCCTCCCAGAAGTTGGATTGGCTTGATGGGCACTTGTTGTGTACCATACGGTCAAGCTGCTCCCACAACAGCTCAATGGGGTTGAGATCTGGTGACTGAGCTGGCCACTCCATTACAGATAGAATACCAGCTGCCTTCTTCTTCCCTAAATAGTTCTTGCATAATTTGGAGGTGTGCTTTGGGTCATTGTCCTGTTGTAGGATGAAATTGGCTCCAATCAAGCGCTGTCCACAGGGTATGGCATGGCGTTGCAAAATGGAGTGATAGCCTTCCTTATTCAAAATCCCTTTTACCTTGTACAAATCTCCCACTTTACTAAAACCAAAGGAACCCCAGACCATCACATTACCTCCACCATGCTTGACAGATGGTGTCAGGCACTCTTCCAGCATCTTTATAGTTGTTCTGCGTCTCACAAATGTTCTTCTGTGTGATCCAAACACCTCAACCTTCGATTCGTCTGTCCATAACACTTTTTTCCAATCTTCCTCTGTCCAATGTCTGTGTTCTTTTGCCAATATTAATCTTTTCCTTTTATTAGCCAGTCTCAGATATGGCTTTTTCTTGGCCACTCTGCCCTGAAGGCCAGCATCCCTGAGTCACCTTTTCACTGTAGACATTGACACTGGCATTTTGCTGGTACTATTTAATGAAGCTGCCAGTTGAGGACCTGTGAGGCGTCGATTTCTCAAACTAGAGACTCTAATGTACTTGTCTTGTTTCTCAGTTATGCAGCGGGGCCTCCCACTTCTCTTTCTACTCTGGTTAGAGCCTGTTTGTGCTGTCCTCTGAAGGAAGTAGTACACACTGTAGGAAATCTTCAGTTTCTTGGCAATTTCTCGCATGGAATAGCCTTCATTTCTAAGAACAAGCATAGACTGTCGAGTTTCACATGAAAGTTCTCTTTTTCTGGCCATTTTGAGAGTTTAATCGAACCAACAAATGTAATGCTCCAGATTCTGAACTAGCTCAAAGGAAGGTCAGTTTTATAGCTTCTCTAACTAGCAAAACTGTTTTCAGCTGTGCTAACATACTTGCACAAGGGTTTTCAAGGGTTTTCTAAACATCCATTAGCATTCTTACCCAGTTAGCAAACACAATGTACCATTAGAACACTGGAGTGATGGTTGCTGGAAATGGGCCTCTATACACCTATGTAGATATTGCATTAAAAACCAGACGTTTGCAGCTAGAATAGTCATTTACCACATTATCAATGTATAGAGTGTATTTCTGATTAATTTAATATTATCTTCAGTGAAAAAAAACTCTACTTTTCTTTCAAAAATAAGGAAATTTCTAAATGACCCTAAACTTTTGAACAATAGTGTATGTATGGTAATTTACTCAGGAACAATACAGACTGCAAGGTTGTGATGTGAAAAAATAACAGTGAGTGGAATAAAAAACCTATACAATCACAAAAAAATTCTATTTAATGTAATTCAGTAAAAAGGAGACAGGGAGGAGGAAAAAGGAGGACAATGCAGCTGCAACTCAGAAACAACTCTCAGTATTTCGATTAAACTGCATTACTGATAAGCTAAGAGCACAGATCACATTTGTGACATCAACAATTGGTACACTAAACATCAACAAAAATGTACTCTTTGCTATGAAACTTTTGCGAAATATTGTTCTATGAATCTGTCAGTAGTATAGCTAGCAGGGATATCAGTGTATGTTGAACAATCTCAATCTTTAGCTACAAATGTTAACAAACATAATTCCTTTCCCAACCACAATATTTCCTATTTTAAATGTTGATAATTTTGGTATTAATATTTTTATGTAATGTTTGATACTTTTGTGTAGGAATGATACCTTTATTGGCTAACTAGCAAAATTATATTTGCAAGCTTTCAAAGAACATGGCTCCTTCTTCAAGCATTTATAAATGAATGACTGAGAACACAGCACAACACTTGAAGATGATACATTAGTAAGGTAAGGCAGGGCAAATTGAGGTTTTAGGAATCTTATAATCAACTTGAATTCCAATTTTTTTTCTCTGTCATTCTTGAAGAGACCTTGTAGAATCAGGACTTTATGTCAAACTGTGGTTTGGCCCAGAGAGGTGTTTTCCCAGGGGGTATCCAGCTGACATTTTATTGTGTGCCTATGTAAATTCATCCTGGCCTGTAGTTTCTGTTTCATTTCTGCAATGTAGAGTCCTTTATTAGGGCACTTTGCATACAGTATCATATACACCATATTGGAAGATGTACAAGCAAATATTCCAGAGATTTTATAGTCATGTTGTGTGTTTGGTATGGGGACCGTGTTTGATGTGGATACAAGTCTTGCATGGAAATGTGCCATTCTCTGATGGTTTTGAGAGGGCACATTTGACCAGGAGATTCTTTAAGTTTTGTGGCTGTTTTTATGCAAGAGAAGTAAAATCTGTGATTACTTCCTTTAATGTATTATCTCTGTGAAATGTGGGTTGGAGATAAGCAGCAATTTCCTCAAGGTACATTTGAGTGTTGTATGAAACCACTAGGGGCACCCTTCTGTTATCCTCCTTCTGTTTGTACTGCTCCTTGGAATTCTTGTATCTCTGCAGATCTGCTCATCTACAGCCTGTGGATGGTATCCCTATTGTAAGAATGTGTTCCTCACTGCTAGCAATTTATAAAATGTCATTTGGATACTCCAGCCTTATCTTACTAATGTATCACTTCATGAACTAATTGCCTTTGTGTAGCATCTTCCAAGTGTTGTGCTGTGTTCTCAGCTTTTCATCTGTAAATGCCTGAAGAAGGGGTCTCTGCGTTCTGAAAGCTTGCAAATGTAATTTTTCTAGTTAGCCAATAAAAGTATCATGACTATAATAATTTTGCCTTTTTGACACAAAAGTATCAAACATTACATAATTTTTTTCAGTCTAACACAGTACTACATTATTTTTCCTACATTCATAAAATAAACAACAACTTTGATATTCATTTCTCAGGTGTAGTCTCAGTCCATGGGATTGGATAAGCAAACAATAATAAAACTCAGGAACTTTACGCTCAGGACTTGGATATTTGGATTGTTAAAATTAAATGTCCTTTTGGGTGGAGATTGGAAGGATTAAGTTAACTGTTCAAGAAGACTTTCAATAAAAAAAGGTACTTCTTCCTTTACTTTCATTTATTCATTCCCTCTGTATTTAATGTTAGAGAAAAGGCTTCTAATTTGTATTTCTTGTAACAATCCCAAGTCTAAAATGTAAGAGAAATGTGGGATCATTCATATTATCTTCCTACAGTATATATCCTTGTCTATAATTCCTTACATAGGAACTTCATAATTTATAAGGCGTAACCAATTTATCATAGGTTTTCAATAAGAAAAATAACCTCAAACTTGATTATTTCCTCACTTCACTTTGTGGTGTAAATGTGCTGTGGTATAAACCTATTTCAGTGCTTCCTTACATTTCTGTAATTGCTTTACGTTTTACATTTGGATTGATCTGTAAATAAGCCTTTTTGCCATCCACTGGAAGATGCCTTAGATCATGTCATGTTTTTGACCTTCTTTCACTTCTTGAAAAGTATGAACAGTGCCTTAGAGGCTATTAACAATCATTGCAGGCTGCTACTAACTAACTTTCTTTTTACAATACTTTTGTTGATTGGTGATTCTTCTTTATTCAGTATATGAATAAAGCTTTCCCTATTGGTTTCACTGGTGTTTGTGTAGACCAATGAGTTATGCTGTTTCCATAACTCCCATTCACAGCTATTTGAGTTACATAAACTGCATAGCTAAAAGAGTTACACTATTTCCGTTAAATCCCACCATTAAGGACAGTCTGGAGAAAGATAGGGCTACATGTAACTCCTCTCTGGATGAGGTGCCTGAGGAGGGTTCCACCCCATGGTAAATATTCTTATAAACTCGGCACTCAGATGTTGCCAATAAGTGATGCTTATTAGTAGAGAAATAGCAATCTATATATAATATTCATGTAACATTTCGGTCTAACATAACAGATCTTCATTACACACAGATTGCATGAGAGGAGTATAGGCACTGTGAGAACGCCATAGCATGACAGGCTAGTGGCCAGAGGTGTCTTGAGGACAGTCTCTCAACAATGAACTGGGGAAGGGTTCACCTTGGAGATTGATGAGGGTCCCAGAGGTAGGACCTGCCTCTATCAGACATTTATGGCATATCCTGTGGACAGGGGTGCAGAGCTATAGGGATGCAAAGGTAGAAATTACTACCAGGCTCAGAAGCCTTAGGGGATCCAAAGGATTCTCTACAACATAATAAGATACCGATATATTAGATAGAACATGGTAAGTTGGGGCTCTATTACACATTTTGCATTGGGGCCCAGGAGCTTCAACTTATGCTTCAGCTTGTGAATATGCCTTACAATTGTTTTGTAGGAAAACCCTAGGGTGTAATATGGCTGTAACTAAGCTTTGATTCAGGGCACCCAAAAGTTGTTTAAGACAAGCTGGTGCCACATATTATCAGTTTGTAGAAAATATATCACTGTATTCCTATATAGTCACAAATTAACTAGTGTTTATTACCACAGTTAAATCTAACAAATGGTAGTTTCATACTGTACATTCACTTTTTGTCTTATACTCATGTAATACTAGATTGTAATGTTTGTATGATCATTTCTTACAAATACAATGTGCATCTATTTAGTCAAACCATATTTCTTATTGCATAGAGCAGTCACTATACTTTTTAGTTGCTCTGAAACATATTATCACTAATCTAATTGCACTAATCTAATTACTCTTTCTATATTTTTCTATATGTGAATGTTTTTTCCTTCTTCTTCAGTTAGAACTCTTTCTTTAGCACTAGTTTGATTCTGTGTAATGCCTCTGTTACTAAGCAAAGTGATAAAGCAGAACAGAATGCAGATTGTAATTTAGAGCAATTTGCTCCTCAGTAAATGGTTAACACATTATAATTGGTCAATTTGCAAAGTTTCACAGTGTCCAAATGATATTATATTTCTAAGTGAGATTATGGAAACTATATCATTTCCTTTGATTAAGTTTACCAACTTGCAACTGAACAGACATCACTGAGACTAATGTCATAAAATCTTCATCTTCCACAATACTATATCTGAAGACTGATGTACTACAGATGTTTTCAAGGAAATATTAAAGAAAAGTAATAAATATAACAATGAAAATTCATTGAAGAGATGTCCATACTTTCCTGATTAGGAATTCTACAACTGAGTTTGTTGGTTTATTATTAGTAATGTCATTTCACTCTATAGTTATTTTATTGTTCAACTGCTATAATGGATGGATTCAGAGAAACCTCTCATCTCATCTTATATCTTTATCTCATCTAACCCCTTAGATAATGCAGTCCATAATGACTATAGCATCAAAATTGCTGACAAATGGAGGGGTTCCCCTCTCTCAGCCTATCAATGCCGAATGGCTTTATCACAGAGTGTTGATTGACTACCTTAGCATTCACTCACTTAAGAAAGTGGCATGGCCTAAAATACTGCCTGTCATTGGTTCATTGCCAGGCAATAATACTTCAAAATACTAAGTATTCCAAAGCGTTATACAAGTGACCACTGCTTCAAGCCCCCTAGTGGAACAAAATAGGTTAAATTAAGTTTAACAAAGTTTTTTGAAGTCCCCTACAATATTTCCCTTATTTATTAGAAAAATTATAATTTTTTTTTTTAAATGCATTCAGTCAAAATACAACATGCATATTTGTATTGCTGAAATTGCAGGAACCCATATTATAAAGTTAACCTATTGTTTATACTACATGGTGCATGATGTAAAAATGAGGGTTAATTTGCACTTTTTAACAATATTATACATAAAAATAATTTTGACCAGCTGTCTAAATCCCAATAGCTAGTGATTTTTTTATGCATAATTAACTATTTACTAATTATCTAACTAAAAGTTATCAATCACAAGGGTGACAAGTAAAAAACAAAAGTCATTAGAAATCTTCAAAATTTTTTAAATGTTCTAGCTTTATGAACAACATTTCTATAAAGTATGTGTATTTAGCACAAATAAATAGCTTATTACTTGCTGAAAAAAACAGAAGCAACTGAGGCAGAAAGCCTCTAGTATTTCATTTAACATATAGTATAAAATAATAGATTCTTAACTCTGTATACAAACATGTACATAAGAGTAATTGCAAAAAAGTCTTTTAAAATATTCCGTATTCAAAGCCAGTATTAAGAAACTGCTACTACAGGAAATGCCTGAGGGTTTGGCAGCCTCAGGCATCATGTAAGTTGTTCGCTACAACGTAAAATACCTTTACTATTTTGTAAAAGTAAAATATTGAACTGTGTCATTTGGTTATTTTTCCTCTACAACAGTACTAAATAACTCTTTCACCTACATGGTAGTTATCTGTATTAGTAGTTTTGATAGACATAATGTGATATCAAGCTGTAATAATAAGCCACTGGCATATACAATCAATTTCCTGAAGCTCGGTAAATTATTTTGCACTATATGCAGTCTATAAATAGATGTGAAGACATTTATGTTTTCTTGTAATCTGAGATTATGCTAGTCATTGCTATCCAAACAAATATGTAGTTTCTCTACTTAATTGTGAGATTTGAAGTTATAGGAGCTATCTTTGTGTCATCATGAAGAAAACACATTTTGTTCCCTATATTTATGCTTTTAGATTATGTCTTACCTTTATAAGAAATTACAACAAATCCAAATCCTTATAGAGTCAATGACATTTCTAAAACCTTCTGAAATGTCATAGAGATACAGAAATTTTGATTGCTGGGTTGCAGATATTTTTTTAAAAGAATTAAGCAGAAACACTTGGCTGAGTACTATTCCCTTTCCTTCAGCTTCTAGAAGAGGTGAGTTAGCCACATAGGAGGTATGGACTTAACTTAAGCTTGTGCATTATTTTGTTGGCTAGTCAAGGAGTGTCAAAAAAGTTGAACTAGAGATGAATGAGTACAAAGTACAAATACATTCTTTCTTACCTTTCCTCGGGGCTAAAGATATCATGAGATACGTGGCAGAGGTGTCCAACGTAATTTGGTTAATTTTTTTGCCTTGCCAAACATCAATGGATCTGTATACACTACAGTTTTTATTAGTTTTTTTATTATTTTTATTAGAACCAAAAGTGGTTCAGTAAAACTTGGCCCGTATGTTTTCCTTACCAAACAAGCAAAAAAACAGGGCAGTGTGTTGCCACCAGCTACCATCCATAGCCATATCTTTTGTTGTCTATTTGACATTACTGAGGCTATGTTTACATTAAGGAGCTTGAGAGGGGTTAGATAGGATTCTAGGAGCACTCAGAGTGTCATGCACAATTCTAGGGGCATAATGCACAATCTTTTAAGGCAATTTACATTTACTTCCCTTTTGCAACAAACCAAATTTTTTTGGTACAAAACAGCTAAACCCTAATGGAAATGAATTCTGAAAGCTGTAGTTATCCCTAAACATAACAAAGGAATAGTAGCAAAGGAAAACAGTTCAGTAATGGCTTAATAATTAAAGAAGTATAACTAAATGTCATCATAAGACATTTTGCAAACTTGTAATCTAGAACCACATCAATCTTATGACCATATTTTTATTTTATGGTACAGTATAAGGTTCTACAATGAATATAAACTTTAACGGGTGTGATATATTATTGCTTCCCGAGTATTGTATAGAGATCTTCAAAAGGAGATCTGCGTGGACTGAGCCATAGCTGCAAAGATGACTGGTTTCTTTCCATAAGTAGATAAACCTTAGGATAGGTCATCAATTGAAGATCGGCAAGTATCTGACATCCAGGACCCCTGCCAACCAGCTATTTGAAGAGACCACAGTATTCTGGTGTGAGCTGTGTTCTCTTTACAGAAAACTAAGCACAGTGCATCTTACTTGTATAGGGTTTGTGCTATACAATGAACATGAAGAGGAAGCAGTGCACATAGAGTGCTGCTGCCTCAAACAACTGGTCAGTAGAGGGTTCTGGGATCCCCATGGCTCTTCAAGTGATGACCAATTCTAATGATAGGCCATAAATTAAAAAGTCCCAGAAAACCTCCCTACCCCTTAAAGAAAACCTGTCTCATTGAAAATGCAGCCAAATCTTCAGGAAGCATGTTCATGAAGAGAATGTGTTGAGCTAACTAATATATACATTTGTCAGAAACACTCCAGGATAACTTAAAGTTTATTCATTTTAATCTGTGCTCTTTCTAAGTTGAGCTGTCATGTGGTGGTAGTCATTAGAGATGAGCGAATTTCTCAAAAGTTCGATTCGGCAGTTCGATTCGAAGTTCCAAAAAAAAAAATTTGCTTTGATCTGAATTACCTCGCGGAGAATAAACAGCTATTTCCGGGCTGCAGAGAGTCTGGGTGGGCGGCAAAATGGCGGAAGCCCTTGGATGCCGCGGTCATGTTTCTCTCTCTCTATCTCTTCAGCATGGACAACTTTTATTCATGTGTAAGGATCTGCTAACAAGCAAAGACACATCACTAGAGAACATCTTGTGACCATCTGATGTCACAAAGGTCCTTACTAAATATTCATTACCACGAAGCATCAGGAAATCTGGAATCTTGGAGAATCGAAGATTTCCTGAAATTCGGATCGAATTCCACTTCTGCAGAATCGATTCGCTCATCTCTAGTTAGTCATTGTCAGTGATTGGCAGATATCTGTATGCACCCGTATAAAGGGAAGGCTGTCAATCACAGATCAGGATGGCCCCTTGACATCTAAGCCAAGACTGAGCAGGGATTTAAACAAATAATATACAAGTAATTTTGGAACTTCATGTTATTTACATTTGTTTAGCAGTACCAATTAAGGAACGCAAGTGATGCAAAAATGGACGCAAAATGATGGACGCAAAAGTGTGGTAAACTACATTAATGTGCCATTTAAAAAAAAAAAAAAAAAGACAGAATTGGATTTATTTAATACATTGCATCAATTTTCTGCATCCGTTGCAGATTTGTCAACTGTATGCAAAACACATGATGTAAATCTACTCAGCTCCCCCTGCTCTATATCATACTGCCTGCAGTTTTTAGTGTGACAGGTTCTCTTCAAAGATGACTGGAATAGACCAGAAAACAATGACTACATAATTTACTGAAAGGTAATTACTTTTATGCTAATTGAAAACTGTTGGTTTTCTATATAAATGTCCTTAAATGGCAAGTCTAATTGCGTTCTTGTGTTGTTTCTATTATTATGCTTAAAATATTATCATAACCAGTAAATGAAATGCAAAGGTGGAGTGCACTATTGTGTATCGCATTATTCATAAAATGATTAGCATGTGGCAGCATAGAGCCTGTCTAATTCTACTTGTAGCACCATTTCACAATACTCTGAGGCACAATGTGAGCATGTTAAAATAACACTTGTTTACAGTAGCTGCTATTGAGACATTATTTGGGTCAGAGCATGGTGGAACTCAATAAAGCTTGATGCTTTATATTACCAAAAGCTGATAATATTATAAAGAAATGTGTGAGCATGGATTTTTGATAATTTTTACTCTTAATAATTAGAAAGAGGGAAATTATCCAAATTGTGCCAGTTCTCGGTTATTATAAAGTCATGGAGCAAGCCATGTATTCACTATAATTTGCTACTTTTCACTTCTCTAGCCACTTTTGAAAAGTGCTAGTAAAAGTGTATGTGGTTTATCAGGGGGTAGCCATCAATGGTATGACAATCTATTAAATTGTAAGTAAACTTTTTTTTTTCATAAATCAGTAGTACAGGTGAAGACCAAACTTTGCAATATACTGCACTAAAAAAAAGTGCCCATGTCTTTAGGTATTACCCTTGTTTTTACATCTTATCTGAGTGATAAATTTACAATTAAATTGACACTCCAGTGATTTTTTTTTAAGCTATGCAAGGTAGTCATAGAAGTAGATTTGAAATCTGGTATTGTTGATGCTGTCATCGTGTCTAGTACCTGTACCCATGTTACGTACCTGGTGTCTATTTCCTGTTTCTGCATAAAACTGCCTGACTAAGGCTACGATCACACCATGTGCTGTGTGATCAATCGAAGACTCTGTCCCCCATTCCACTTAAAATATGTGGAGAGAAAAGTTTTGCAAGCAAGACTTTTCTCTCCGCCAATTTTAGGTGGCAACCTGGTGGACCCCATTATAGTAGCTTTTTAAGTGGAATGTTTTTTTTTTCCGTTCTTGGGTTTTTCAAGAATGGAAACCCAAACACTAGTGGGAACCTAGCATAATAATACTAACAAATAAATAGATAAGAAATAAATACATAAATATCTGCTCAATTCATGAAAAAGTAGCTGCCCAGATATAACATATACTTCTATGGTAAATGACAATGTAAACTTCATATAAAATCAGACCTACATAGGTAATTGATACAAAATTAATCAATAATTGCACATACCCATAGATGTATTGCTCCAAGTCTCCTGGTCTGACACCACATGCCCAGCTGCGCCTTTGCTTTGTCCCATCCATTTACTTTTTTTAAATCTTTTTTTGTATATTATACTCTGGGGTCTGAAGAGAGTATAATAATTTCCCCTACAGTTCTATTTGAACAAGTTGGGACCAAACCAAACCAGGAATTCGCTTTGTCCAAACACAGGACAAAACAAATTTTCTTAGGTTTGTCCATCTTTAAAAACACTTTTAAGTCTATGGAGAAGGGAGAGAGAGGAGGAGAAGGAGAGAGACAGAGATATGATGCCATCTACAGCATTAAATTAGTCATCCCTGTCAGAAAGATTGAAAGTAATTCAACCAGCTTTGTTGTCAAAGAAAAGTGTCTTTATTTATATTGTAGATATCTGCTTTGATGAGCTCGCCTCTTCCTCCCCCATCCATAGACTTCTATTGTACAAATTTTATCAGTGACAGAAGGAGTCAAATAAGTGAATTAATTGGCCTTTTCTTTAATAAAAAGTTCAAATTCAGCAGAATCTAAAATTTGGGGAGAATTTGTAATAAATTTAATTTGTGCCAAATCAATTCATTCATCCATCTCTAATTCTTAAGATTCTAAATCAAGACCTAATTGTTCATATATTCATTTCTTCATTCATTCATTATTTTTCACATAATAGATATCTATATAATGTGTGAAATAAAAAAAAATGTTTCTGTCCTACCCTCAATTGCAGCCGAAGATGCAGTCCTTCTAGATGCGCCTTTTTCCCCCACAAGAGTTGGAACTGTGTATCTCCAACTTGCTAGCGGGGAAGAGTCCCGGGCTGGATGGCTTCACTGCCCAATTTTATAAATCCCTCCAACAAGAGATATCCCCTTTCCTTCTTAAGGCCTTCAATGCCATCGTGCCGGACACCCTCTTCCCACCTACCGCCTTACATGTTCATGTTATGATAATTCCTAAGGAGGGCAAAGATCCCTTACTATTCCCCAGTTATAGACCCATCTGCCTAATTAACATTGATGCCAAACTCTTTGCCAAATTAATAGCCTCCAGATTGGGTTGCCATATGGGTGGGTTAATACATCTGGACCAGGTAGGTTTCATTCCACAGAGGGAGACGAGAGGTAACACGCTAAAGGCCTTCTCTGACATCCATTATGCCCAACAATCTCAAACTCCCATCATGATGCTGCTATCTCTGGACACAGAGAAGGACTAAGACAGGGTGGATTAATAATAATAATAATAGGTCTCGGCCCTGCCATGCTCACACGTATTCAAGCCTTATATGCTCACCACCAAGCTCAAATTTGTGTTAAAGGCACACTCTCCCCCCATTCACTATCCACAATGGTAACTGACAGGGGTGCCCCATCTCACCAATCCTTTATGCTATATTCATGGAACATCTGCTAGCAGCTATCAGAGGCAACCCAGATATTGAGGGATTATGTATCCAGGATCTCCACCTCAAAACCTCAGCATTCGCAGATGATATCCTCTTATTTATCACACAACCACTGGTGTCACTCCTCTCACTCGTCTGTGAAATTGCCACATATACCTTCTTTAGCAACTCTAAAATAAACCTCAACAAAAGCATACCCCTTAACATCTCCCTTCTGGACCCATTGGTGCGCTCACTTCTCTCTTCCTTCCCATTTACCTGGTCACCAAAGTCCATTTACAGCCTATTTTCTCATTCACCTGATGACCCCTAACGGTCTTTGTTAAGGGTTTGGAGAAGGAGCTGGACACCACTTTCCCGCTAGATGTGTGGCTCTCCGCCTTTAGATCTAGTCATAAATTTTCCATCTCCTGTAAAGTTCAAGAATCGAATTATAAAATGCTGTCTACAAGGTACCCTCCGTTCTTTATGAGATTTTCCTCTTAGCTTCTGATCGCTGCTGGCGTTGTGGGATGGATCGGGGGACAATGTTACAAATCTGGTGGGACTGCTCACTTTTGCGTCCCTTCTGGCACGAGGTTCATGGAATGGTTGAGATAGTAACGGGAGTAGCTCTGGGGATCACCCTCTTCCTCTGAAAAATTAACAAATTCCACCGTAAACTCATTGGTTTTATTTATAATTTAGGCCAGATCACAGAACCCATCAACAGGTCTGGCTTCTCTGGAATACCTTTTACTATTCTTCTGCTTCCAGTCCTCTTTTTCCTAATTCCTCTCCTCTCTAAACCGCCTTCTCCTTTTTTTAAATCCAATTGTGTTACTTCCAATTTCTCAGCTCCTCTCCCCTTCCCACTTCTCCACCCTCTCCCAGTTATACTCCCAGATGCTGTTTCACCATGTTGGAGGCTAAATCTTCCTCCTATCAAGGACCTCACCCTTTGATATGTTATCTTTTTTTTTTTTCTAGAATTGTTGCTCTGCTGCAGCAGAGCTAGAGGTACATCTCAATAAATGAGAATATCTTTGAAACATTCATTCATTTTAGTAATTCAGTAATTCAATTCATAATCAGCAGTGTTCCATGATTGTGTGTCCTACTGAACCAGACTGAGGGACCATTTAAAGGCATAGGAAACCTTGGCAGGTGACACACTGAATTTACAATACTGAACTTTTTCACAATATTCAAATTTTCTTAGATTTGGGTTTTCATTACCTGTAATCCATAATCAACATTTACAGAAATAAAACACTTGAAATAGAATACTCTGTGTGTAAAGAATCTAGAAAATATAGGAGGTTACTTTTTTAATTTAATTACTGAAATAAATAAACATTTCAAAGATATTCTAATTTATTGAGATGCACCTGTATGACCTTATTTCCAGCTTTCTCCTTTTGTTTATCCCCTCTCTCTCCTGCATCCCTGCACTGTACCATAATTCCCCCTTTTTAATATGGTTTACTTCTAGTGTTTACTCTTATATCTGTTACCACTTTTTGTAAACTGTTTTGAAAATTAATAAAACTTTGAATGAAAAAAATGTTAATTTAAAAAATGGCAATTATGAATCTTGTATTTTCCCTTTTCCACTTCATAAATGACTACATTAAGTAAAGGACATATGACACTTTCATTGTTTTTTGTTAATACTGTTGTTATAATATATATCTTTGGATTGGTCAAATCATTAAGGATGGCAAATGCAATAAAATTTCTTGGTAAACAGATGTCTCAGTTGTAAGCAGTATATGCCAAATAAACTAAGTGTTAACAGGCCATATCTCAAGAATTAATGTAACAGATGCTAACTTGACAGCAATAGCCTTTGAGCTGGAACAATGACATCATTTTGTAATATCATTAAGGTATATATTTATGCAAAACTAGTAAGTTTACAACAACTACAAACTAGAATTTCTGTCCACAATATTAATTAATTTAAAATTATAATTTAAAATATATGGACAATAATTCATATTAGCTATTTAAGTACAATGTTTTATATTATCCATGCTACATAATTAGTTTAGCTATTGTGCTATAGTGGATGGAACAAAATGATTTTTGCAAGCTATTGTCCTAAGGTAAACATCAAAAAATATATATCATTCAAATATATGTGAAGTACATGGATTGATGCATTTTATTGCTGAAGTAAAATGTATGTTTACATAATATTATTGTGAATTTTGTAAATGGGAAATTATGAGAAAAAAAGAGTTGTTCAAATCTTGAGGCATATTGACAGCATATTTCTTGATACTACAGTCAAGTGTGTAGCACAATCTGAATCACTTGTAAATACATCTGTATAGAATATATTACCTTTGAAAATATATGACATGACCAACAATGCCTCACATTTAACAAAAGTTGCATCATTTCAGCCAATTTCTAAGTTACAGCTAGGCTACTTTACTAACATATGGCATATGTTGTTAAACATTTATGACTGCAAACTTCATGTCATGGTTGTGAACCTGAAAGGTTGTTAGATTGTTAGAGTCTGTAGGATGGTTAGGAAAAGCAATCCGAAATGGAGGAAGGAACAGCTGTAATAAGTGTAATGGTGCATACTGGACACAAGTCAGAATTGGACTTCACCTATAGCAGCTGCTTGTTTTCCCCCAGGCACTAGAGGGTTCCTCAGATCAGGAACACTGACACAGAGGAAATGAACCAAACAATAAACTAGAATTGAGCAAAAGTAGCAAAAACAAGAGAATCACAAAGAACTTTGCTATATTCAATAGAGAGATGCTGAAGCAAGTAAATATTTAAAGTTTTTTTTTTAATTTTTTTTTTTAAATTGAGACCACATAAAAATGTCCTACCCTTTTGCAGAATTGTGTGAGCAACACAGTCTGTGTCGCAATCACATCCTTACTGGTCCTGATCATGTGCCGTTCACTGTGCACATAACTTCAGTTGTTAGCCACACCCTGATCACCAGACAAGCCAGCATCTGCTTCACACATCTAGATGATCACAGCAGTCATTAAAAGCAGCAGCAGCAAGGACAGGTAGGCAAACACCTTTTTGGGTTTTTTTTTTTTTTTTAACAATTCAAGCCTCTCCCCTTCCACCTTTGGACAGGCATTCTTCTGTGTGTGGTGGGAAGTTTTTATGGACACTGATGGACTGGCAGCATAGTAGATACATAGGGTTTGCAATAGAGTGAAGGCGATAAACAACATATGCAATTGACGTGATTTTGATCATCAGCATCATGTAGGATCCTGTTCAGGCTGTGTTCACATAGTACATTTTTACCCAAAAATCAGAAAAGTGTATGTGTTTTTGAACAATGTATGCTGCTTTTAAAAAACGCATGTGTGGGTTTAAAGAATCACATGCATTTATTTCAAAGCAGATTTGATAATTTTCAGCAAAAACACACCATGTGAGCACGGCCTTACTAGGAGGTGTTGTATCATGGGACCAGGTTATGCGATTGAAAGTTTTGATTAGAGATGTTTGATAAGATATCTTCGATTCGCCACTATTCCGGATTTCCTCATGCTTCGATGCATCGAATTGCATTTTTTTATAAAATGGCCCCTGCACATGTTAGGACAAGGGGGAAGGGACTCAGGGAGTGCGGGATCACCTACAATGCCAGGCGTGCAGCTAAGCAGGACCTGTGATGTCACAGCCCTAAAAAACCCCCGGCCATTTTAGATACAGTCATTCCACATTGCTCTTACTGTAGGGACAGACGTCGGCAGGAGCTAGGGAAAAACTTAGAAAACATATAGAAGTTCAGGGAAAGAGGCTGAGCCTTAGAACTGTAGGGAAAGCATAGGGAGGAATTGAGAGAAGAATTTGGGGTGGTTGCAGGGTCATTTACAGCAAGAATTTGCAGCATAATTCACATTGCAGCACTCACTGCCATTAAACTGCTGCTCATTACTCATATCTGTGTCTTCAAGGTGGAACACAACAAGCCTTTTGTAGTGCAGTACAGCAAAAAAAGTGAAATATCATACACTAATACAGTAGGGGGAAAAAGTATTTAGTCAGTCACCAATTGTGCAAGTTCTCCCACTTAAAAAAATGAGAGAGGCCTGTAATTGGCATCATAGGTAGACCTCAACTATGAGAGACAAAATGAGAAAACAAATACAGAAAGTCACATTGTCTGATTTTTAAAGAATTTATTTGCAAATTATGGTGGAAAATAAGTATTTGGTCAATAACAAAAGTTCATCTCAATACTTTGATATATCCTTTGTTGGCAATGACAGACGTCAAACGTTTTCTGTAAGTCTTCACAAGGTTGGCACACACTGTTGCTGGTATGTTGGCCTATTCCTTCAGGCAGATCTCCTCTAGAGCAGTGATGTTTTGGGGCTGTCGCTGGGCAACACGGACTTTCAACTCCCTCCAAAGGTTTTCTATGGGGTTGAGATCTGGAGACTGGCTAGGCCACTCCAGGACCTTGAAATGCTTCTTACGAAGCCACTCCTTTGTTGCCCTGGTGGTGTGCTTGGGATCATTGTCATGCTGAAAGACCCAGCCACGTTTCATCTTCAATGCCCTTTCTGATGCAAGGAGGTTTCCACTCAAAAACTCACGATACATGGCCCCATTCATTCTTTCATGTACACAGATCAGTCGTCCTGGTCCCTTTGCAGAGAAACAGCTCCAAAGCATGATGTTGCCACCCCCATGCTTCAAAGTAGGTATGGTGTTCTTTGGATGTAATTCAGCATTCACTCTCCTCCAAACACGATGAATTGTGTTTCTACCAAACAATTCTACTTTGGTTTCATCCGACCATATGACATTCTCCCAGTACTCTTCTGGAACATCCAAATGCTCTCTAACAAACTTCAGACGGGCCCGTATATGTACTGGCTTAAGCAGGGGGACATGTCTGGCACTGCAGGATCTCAGTCCCTGGCGGCTTAGTGTGTTACTGACGGTAGCCTTTGTTACGTTAGTCCCAGCTTTCTGCAGGTCATTCACTAGGTCCTCCGTGTGGTTCTGGGATTCTTGCTCACTGTTCTTGTGATCATTTTGACCCCACGGGGTTAGATCTTGCGTGGAGCCCCTGATCGAGGGAGATTATCAGTGGTCTTGCATGTCTTCCAATTTCTAATTATTGCTCCCACAGTTGATTTCTTCACACCAAGCTGCTTGCCTATTGCAGATTCAGTCTTCCCAGCCTGATGCAGGTCTACAATTTTGTTTCTGGTGTCCTTCCACAGATCTTTGGTCTTCACCATGGTGGAGTTTGGAGTATGACTGTTTGAGGTTGTGGACAGGTGTCTTTTATACTGATAACAATTTCAAACAGGTGCCAATACTACAGGTAATGAGTGGAGGACAGAGGAGCCTCTTAAAGAAGAAGTTACAGGTCTGTGAGAACCAGAAATCTTGCTTGTTTGTAAGTGACCAAATACTTATTTTCCACCATAATTTGCAAATAAATTCTTGTAACTGTCCAAATAAGTGAAGTGTGTATCCATTCTAAGAGCGACGCCTGTCATGTGCGTGTCATTCGGACTCACAGTATTGTTTGACTACCACAGTAGACTCCCTATGTGTGTTACTGCAAGGCACACTGTTCTACACCACTATACAGGCTCTCTGAAGCCAGGAAATAGGTGTTATTTAGCGATATTCGCTGCGAAGTAATTCGGAATCAAAACAAATTTTTTTGGAACTTCGAATCGAACTGCCGAATCGAACTTTTGAGAAAGTCGCTCATCTCTAGTCTTGATTGATTGCAGTTTTGAAAATGAGGTGATGTATGGGGATTTCTAGTACAGAAGCCTTTAAAAGCCCCTTCAGAACTGAATTAGTCCCTCGAAAAAGGGGTTTTGGAAATGATCTTAAAAATTTAGAAAATTGCTGTTTGACTTGTAAGTCTTATAATGTCCAAAAAAGCTAAAGGACGTTTAAAGTTTGATATCAACAAAAAGCCGGGATATGGTTATTTATATTTATGAAGTAATTTGGGTAGTATGACTATCTATATGAAAGGCTTGTCATTTCAAAATTTGAAAACCGCATTTTTTTTTTTCAAAATGTTCACCAAATTTCCTATTTTTTCATAGTTAAACACAAAACATATCGATCAAAATTTAACATTATCACAAAGGACAATGTGTCACGGAAAAAAAAAAAATATTAAATTAAATATCACTTTGGTGAGTTAAAGTGTTCCAAAGTTATTACCACATAAAGTTACACATGTCAGATTTGGAAAATTGAGCTCTTTCAGGAAGTCAAAAACTGGCTGTGATGGGAAGGGGTTAATAAATATGTCCAACTGCCGATAGGACACTGGCCCAGATTTACTAATGTAGTTGCAAACATCTTTTCCACAATCTGGTGCATCTTGGTGCATCTAGTTTGGGATAAAAACTTTTGATTTTCTAGACATGTGGGTATGTAGTAAAATGTGCCATGATGCTCTTAAAATACACCACCATTGTGTTTATACCACAATATACTAGACAGATTTATCATCCAGCATCACCCACTGTGATACATCTGGCATATTTTCAGACTGCTTAAGTTTATACTATCTAATTATTAGTAATATGTCTGGGCTGCTGTACTGGAATAAAGGCAAATTAAATAAGCAAATATATTGATGCATTCATTTTCTCAAGTTTTCTAGATTCATTGTAAGTTTAATATGGTCTAATACTTCATGGTTTCTCTACATGTAATGTATCAATAGCACATAAAATGAAAAGACCAGATTTGTACCCCCAGCTGCTCTTCTGATGTTAGACAATGTAGTTTTTACAGTTTTTACTTTTTGCTATCCTATGTTTTACTGCTTACTTTTATACTGTGCCAAACATAAAAGTTAATGTTAAAAATGAGATCTGGGAAAAATAGATCTACACTAGGGAATTGCTGCATGAAGCTGAAAGAATTTTTCTTAGAATGCAAAATTAACAAACCTAGAGCATTTCTTTAGAATTAGTAAAATCACAAAAGTTTCTATGTTTCACAATAAATTACAATGTATCATCAAGGGAGAAATACACCATAGCAACCATCAAGAAATGTTTCTTTTAGCATTTCAGCTATAAAAAGAAAGTTTAGCTTGCTAAAGTTCAGTCTCTCTTTTATTTTTTTTTCCTACTTTATTTAAAGGTGTACTCCTTGAAAAATCATGTAGCAATCTGCTCGTCGATTTGGGCTCTATTCACACGATGAAAAATAAGGCCTTCGGCCATTTTAAAAATAATGAGAGTGAATGTGTGTATGTGTACATAAAAAATGGTCAGTTAAAAAACATGTTCTATCTTTGTCCGTTGTGACGGAAATCAATGGTTCCATTTTTAATGGATGTAAAAGGATTGATGTCTGAGCTATGTCCATTAACCCCTTAAGGACCGAGTCATTTTCCATTTTTGCATTTTCCTTTTTCCCTCCCCACATTCCATTTTTCATTTTTCAGTTCACAGACTCACATGATGGATTATTGTTTGCAAAACAAATTGTACTTTGCAATGGAACTATTCAATATGCTGTGCAATGTACTGGGAAGCTGGAAAAAGATTCAGAATGAAGTGCAATTGGAGAAAAAACGCATTTGCGCCAACTTCATATGGGTTTAATTTTTACGGTGTTCACTGTGTGGTAAAAATTACATGGTACCTGTATTCTGTGGGTCAGTACAAACACGGCGATACCAAATTTATATAGTATTTGTCATGTTTTAATACCTTTTAAGAAATGAAAAACTTTGCAAAATAGAAAAAAATATTGTGTCTCCATATTGCGTCACCTGTAACTTTTTCATAATTACATGTATGGAGCTGGGTAAGGCGTCTTTTTATGCAGGACAAGATAACATTTTTACTGATATCATTTGGGGAAAGATCTGATGGTTTGATCACTTTTTATTCTATTTTTTATAGGAGGCAAAGTGTTGAAAAAAACGCTATTTGGCTATTTTGATTTTTTTTTGCCGCTACGCCATTCACTGTATGGGATAAATATTTAAATATTTTTATAGTTCGGGCATTTTGGAGTGTCCCCGCACCTAATGTGTTTATGTTTACTTTTGTTTATTTACTTTTATAACTGATCTAGTGAAAGGGGGGTTATTTGAACTTTTGTGTTTTTTTTTATTTTTTTATACTTTTAAAAACTTTTTTTTCTTATTTTACTTTTATGATCAGACCCCCTTGGGACCTTGAAACCTATGGGGTCTGATCGCTCATACTATTCACTGCAATACTACTGTATTGCAGTGAATACCAAAATGCCTAGCTCTCTATTTTAGCTCTCTATTTTATCTATTGCAGCGTGCAATAGATCTAATGCAATGACCTTCAATAGGCTCCCGGCTGTCATGGCAACTGGTTGCCGTCCTCCGATGTTGTTCAGGAGGGCGGCGATCGGTGAAAAATGATGGCGCCGGTGGTGCTTGCGCAGTTTAGACAGCGCGGTCCCGTTTGACTGTGGTGTCTAAAGGGTTAACATCAGCGACTGGTGAAGGCACTTATCGCTTTATTGCTGTTAGCGGCAGGTCCTGGCTGTATTATACAGCTGGCATCCGCCCTGTATGGAGAGAGCTCAGCTCCTGAGCCCTCTCCATACGTCCCCATGTCATTGGTCGTTAAGGGGTTAAAAACAGATAGCGGGTAGGGAGAAAAATGAAAGATCACTTAGCCATCAAAAACTAAAAAACAGAACAGATGCACAACAACCATCTAAACAGCTATGTAAGTCCATTTTGCACAGATGTTAGTATTAGTCATTAGTTTTTGGTCATTGGTCCTGGCAGTGCGGTATGTTGAAGCAGCATGCACTCTGCTATGTGTACATCATTTCTGTGAATTCTGCTGACTGAACAGTTACATCTGTAGTAAGAATATCCATTGTTATGATCTGTTGGAGGATCAGAACAGACAGAGAATTTTCTCTCATGTAAGACTTTACCTTTGAATCATTTATCTGCTCTATAGTAATTCACCTAAATGTTAAAATAAAAATGGAACGTTCCTACTATCTGGTTTCTATTTTATTAGGCAGGTGAAATAACATAGACTTCCTTTTATCAGAACAACAGGCATTTTTTACGAGCAGTGTGAACATAACTTTACAAATATCTAAACTGTCCAGTGACCGATTTGTACATACAGCACATGAAAAGTGAAATGAAACAAAACAAACAATAAAAATGATTATGCTAGTAATAATAAAAATTATAATAAAAATAATAATAATACCTACAAAACCCTCTCTCCCACGGATTCTTCTTGATATAAGGTTCCCAATCCTTCTGGGACATATCTATTTTACTTTTAAAACCATATATTCATTCCATTCTTATAACCTTATTTGCATATTGAATCTATAATTTTTTTAAATTTGGTATTGCATGTTAGCGTGATTATCTTTCTGGCATAAAACAATATCTTTGCAACCACTCTCATACTGTATTACTTTTAACCTCTTCTTATTTGCATTTTCAACTTTTGCTCCGTGTATTCCAAAAGCTATATTTTTTTTATTCTCCCATTCACAGAGCTGTGAGGGATCGTTTTTGCAGAAAAAAAATGTTCTTCCTAATATAAAAGTAAAACTATAAAACTTTGAAACAAAATTGTTATATTTTGGCACCTGTAACTTTCTTTCCTTGCATGTACGCATTTTTAATTTTTCTTTTTTTTTTTTTTTTTTTTACTGTGAAAATTGTACTTGTTAATACTACTTTTTATTCAATGTTATTGAGGATGAATAGTAGCGATAAAATTATACTATATTTTAATACTTTGGGCATTTTCACAGCAGTACCTAATGAGCTTATTATTTATTATTATTTATTAAGTCAGGTGAATTAAATGTATTTTTTTTTTTTTTTTTTTTAACTCCGCTCAGGGGCTTGAAATAGCAATCATTAAATTTCTTATACCTAGACAGCAATACTACAAAATTTCCATCAATCTATGAACAAATCACAATGCCACAGGCAGGGTTCTATGGTAACATGGAATTGGCAGGCATGGGAGCTTTGTAAAGGCCATGGCAACTGAATGTCTTCCATGATCTCGATGCAGGTGAACTGTTTGTCTGCCTAAGCCAAAAGTCAAATTGAAACTAACTTCACAGATGTTGTGGTCAGATGCGATGAGAGATTAAGTGTCCATGATTGCAGAACATACATTGCAGTCTCTGTTGTGTAGCAAATAAGTCACAGATGATCTATGAATATCAAAATCATAGGTCAAGTTTATTGAAGGACTGTGGAAAACTAGAGCTTCACAACATATGTTAAAAATCCCCTTTTATATGCTTTCATTTGGTTTAACAGGTGTCTAATATAATCTTTGTAGGAGGAAAATGACATGACATCCCATTTTGAAATTAAGCTGGCCTGATTATCAGCAGATGTAGGTCCAGCTTTAGAAACATTGGGTTCTTTTATCATTTGGGCAAATTGCACCTAATCACATAGAAAGGGGTTGTGGTTTTTAAGACCACATCTTTATAGGGAGATTGTCAGAAGATTTTATCCAATTTTATCCAATCACTCGCACACTCATGTCATCTCCACCTCAAAAACATCTCCAGAATCTGCCCTTTCCTTACCACAGATACATTGAAGACACTTATTGTCGCCCTGATTCACTCTCGCCTTGACTACTGTAGCTCCTTACTAATTGGTCTTCCCCTTACTAAACTCTCCCCTCTATAATCTATTCTGAATGCAGCAGCCAGGCTCATCTATCAGTCTAGACACTACAGCGATGCCTCCGGTCTGTGACGGTCACTACATTGGCTGCCTATTCAATACAGAATACAATATAAAATTATCACCCTCATCCACAAGGCTCTCCATAATGCTGCACCTCCCTACATTTCCTCCCTCATCTCTGTCTATCGCCCAACCCGTGCTCTCCGTTCACTCAATGACCTAAGACTAACATCCTCTATTATCAGAACCTCCTGTATACGAGACTTCTCCTGAGTTGCACCACTTCTCTGGAATGCTCTACCCCGGACAGATTAACACTCAATTTCTACACCTTCAAGTGCAAACTAAAGACATATCTTTTCAGACAGGCCTATCACAATTCTTAATGTAAATCCTTCTGTAGATAGAATGCCTAAAACTAACCCTCCTCTGTTCACGATCCCGCATTACCCCGCAGGATATGATGCCGTTTCAGACTGTAATTTTATATGTCCAGGCACCATCTGCACGTTAAAGGAAACGACTGGTGAAGGCTCATACAGCTTTTTTATGTGTAAAGAAAGTAACCTCTATCACAAAATTGTCTGACCATTGTATAAGCAATGCTACCTCCGATGCCACCACTGCTAGCTCTTGTGTCACCCCCTCTACGTCATAAATTGTAAGCTCTTGTGAGCAGGGCCCTCAGTCCCATTGTGTGAGTTGACTATTTCTTTGTAATGTATCTTTTTTGTCTGTACCTGAACCCTACAATTTGTAAAGTGCTGTGGGATATGTTGGTGCTATATAAATAAAATGTATTATTATTATTAATATCCCACCAAACCACCTGACGATCCTGATTATTAAGAAATAGAAATTTTTTTGTGGTATTGTATCACAGGAGCCCAGCAAGTGCTCTGAGATTTACCTTTCCAGTTTACAAAATGCCTTCCAATTGTTATCATAGCACTACAAAATTTTGCTGATGTACCATTCGTTTCATACTTTGGTTTCTGCCTTTTTTTTTAGGTATTTTAGTGCTACAAACTATGCAATTGTGGCCACCAGGGCAATAGGAACCTGATAAAAAGGAATCATGATGTTAGCATGAGCAGAGTTTAAGACAGGTTTTTAAATAGCAAATAAAAAAACACAAAACAGATAGAAGGGCACTAGCTGATGTATTAGACTCCAACTAAAATAAGAGAGATTGATTTATGAATACCCTATGCTTATGCACTAACCTTGTACAGATGTAGGCACAGCTGTAATTTGTGCTTATAATTTCTGTTTGGAGATTGAGACCCTGCAGTACATGGTGAAAGGGTTTTTCAATCCTCAGAAAGGAAAAATTAAACCTGCCACCAGTGATCCACCAGTTTCACAATTTGGGAACAGGTCCTGGAGATGTCAAGTGGGGAACAGAAAATTTGATAGAAATCCTCACTTTTATTTGAGTTATAAAGAAGATTTCATCACTTTATTTTGGCCTGAGGAAGACAGTTGTTCAAAAATAAAATAAATTTAAAAATAAGAGTGAAAATTTCAATATACTTTCTGCTTCTATCATTAAAAAAACACTTTTAAGTTAATGGCACATTGGAATGGCCTTTATAAAGGCCATTCTTCTGCTTCCTTTCATTGTTGTCTTCTTCCAGCCGTTTCTGAAAAAAACGTTTCTTCAGTTATGGAAATAAATGATCCTCACGGAGCACCTGGGGCATTCCTCCTTGGTAGCGAGCACTCACCGCGTCATTGCTTGTCACCGCCCATTAGTCTGTTGTGGTGACTCCCATCTTGGTCTTCTCTTCTACTTCCTCTGACGCAGCGCATGATGGGCCGCCATTTTCCGGTGGTCCGTACTGTGCCTCTTGTGAAAGACCATCGGAAAATGGCAGCTGTCCAGCGCTGCATCAGAGGAAGTAGAAGAAAGAACATTTTTAAATAGGTAGTAACCTCTTTCTATACATACGCTAGAGACTATAATCAATTAGTACTATTATATATCCATGTCTAATTGTTATATATGGAACAAATGTGATATGAAAAGTAAGTAAAATGTATCACAACATTGCAGGGGCATAAATGGTAGTCAGTATGAGTAATCTTCAAAGAAATAAAAAAAATACTAAATGTAATTCAACATTTCTGGTTCCTTACAGCATTTCTCAATGGAACCAAGCTGTTATTCTGTTTTGTAAATTCTTCTGACTGTTCTGTCCTGCCCCTACACAGCAGCAAACAAAGGGTAATCTGTCATAAATTATAACATTTTATCCTCAGCTGGAATTTTATGATTATTTCACACATGAACAGTACCATTGTGTTCATTATTTGAACACTGGGAATAACGTTACAAGATTTTTTATACCTTTGTTTTCCTGTGTGTGTCACACCATTACAAGGACAATACAAAACACATTCTTACTTTTTTCTTGTTTTGTATTAATTTATTGAATTTATGTTACCACACCTATTGAAACAATGCAGTCTATTTTCCTGATTTTATATTCTTATGTTTCCTTTGTTTTTGAATTTTACAAATTCTATGTGTATTTAATGGATTAGTACATTTTAACAAATAAAATATTTTAGCTATTTTTCTGAAATAAGCATGTTATGCAAATTATGTGCAGTGGATGATTAGTATGATCAGTACAAACAGCAAAAGTGAGTAACTAAATTATGATACAGTAAACTATTGGTGGGCAACAGATTCCTAGATTATATTTATAATTATAATTAGCTATAGTGATCTGTAATGTGCATTAGTATAAATAGAAAAATTGGTTAATCAAATTTATATCTACCATTATCAACTCAGTTTACTGAATTAATGTTTTCTACCTATGTGCATAGTGCACAGATTCCTTTTGAAGCCTATGAAGAAAAATATGTGATCAAACCATCACAAAACTTGACTTCTAATATTACAGTATGTTACAGCATGCCTTGTAGTTTTATTTATACGTAGACATTTATAGCATCAATATTTCTCAAAGGTGAGGTTCCTACATTTGGGTCAAACTGATTGGGATGACTGGTGCCCTCTGGCCTACAGTATTCTCGCCATATTTCAATGTAAAGAGGTTCTCTTTCCCATGTCTATTGAAGCTAGGCAAATAAACACATAAAATTGGATATGAAATTAATTGAACCTGTGAGAGGAATGGTTTATCCTTTGAATTAAAATTAATGGACTTTCCTTTGGATAGGCCCTCAATACCTAATCGATTGGGAGCCACCTCTTTTAGCTATTGTCATTGCCTGCTTAAAGGATTTGGGGTGAGCATTGTGTTACCTTTGTTGTTTCCAATGCTTCATACTTCACATTTCCATAATATTCATAGTGACTTTGCTTTTGAATTAATCATATTCACTTTAAAAGGTGCAAAGAAGAGCTGCCACTGCATCAAATAGCAAATATGTTGGGGTTGCCTAGTATTGATTCACCACTGGTATTGCATTGATGGCTTATCTATATTTTATCTTATTTTTTTACAATTTGAAAAATCAGACCAGAAACTACAACAAAAAACTTACATGGCAGGTCAAACCAGGAGAGCGAAAATAAAGAAATAAACATGTCTAAGCTGACGTCAATCCTAAAGGTAACAGTCAAAGCCAAAATCAGTAAGAAAGCTGAGGTCAGAAGTACAGCAAACCAATATATGTGATCAAAGTACTAGAACCTAACTAGTTGCAATTAAAAAATAGTAGGCACATGGGGAGTTCAGAACAGACATCAAATATGTCAGCTGCTGATTCGTTCAGAATCCGAGAAATCTGTTTAGTGTCAGAGTCAGCGAAAGTTTCACATGTTGGCTTGACAACCTTAAAGCAATAGCAGCTAGCAGTGTTGCAGTGAGGAGAATACACACTGAGAATCTAAACATTTGCTTGTTCCAGTGCCACATACAACTGCAGGGAACTGAAGGAGGGGAGTAGTATTAGTAGTGTTGTCAATGTGAGGCCAAGGACACTCATCTGACTTCTCCAGCCTACCTCTCAAGTTGGGACAATATTGAGGGGCCCTGTAGTGTATCTAATGGTGGTGTCTGGTGGAGCCTGGTGATGGTGGTGAGAAGGGCCCTGATGGCAATCGCAGCAAGTGCAGTTGAAGCAAATTTACTGAGATAACAGCAACAGATGCAGCTTCACGGACAGAGGTTATAGTACAACCAGAGTTTCATTGTGGGTGATGGTACTGAGTGATTTTTCAATAGCAAGGGGATGCCCAATAACGGCTGATAATTCCAGTCCCTGATAACTCCACTCCAATGATACTATACTTTGCCTCTTTGTCTTGAAATATGGGGCCTACTACAAATAAGTATTCCAATTAGTATCCTGTCTACTTGTGTACTTCAGAGTTCAGGCTGTGAGTCTCTGATAACCTCAACTTTTTCTGAAACTCAGCACTTTATTCCCTTTCAGAGGGCTGACAGCAAGTTCTCCCCTGTCTCAGAGCTGTAGCAATGGATCATACACAGTGAGAAATCCCAGAAAAGGGGAAACAAACATATAAGGAAGAGATAAAAAATACAAATTACATAGAGACAGACACAATGAAACATAACACAATATAATTACGCATAAAAAAAATAAAACAATTTAAGCAGTTTTCAATGGGATACTGCACTTACACAAAGGTAATAGTATACTTACAATGGTAATACCACATGCACAACTAAGCCGAGTAAGAAAAAAACAACACCTGAATCAAGCTCTTAATATAACTATAGCACAATTAAGCTCATAACATAAATGCCGCACAAAAACCAAGTTCATGATATAAATACAGCTCTAGAATAAAGCTGAAACATGCATACGACACGAGAACCAAGCTCAATACATAAATACACCACAAAGTGTTCCCCAAATATAATAGCTACCCACACTGTTCTCCAGAATGTTAGAGTTTCACACACTGTGCTCCCTGAATATATTACCACTATGCAATATACTATTCCCCTCAAATGTAATAGGGCTATACACTGTACCCCTTAATAAAATAACGCTATACATTGTGACCATGAATATTATTGTGCTATATACCGTACCTACTATGATTTATGCTTTATACAGTGCCTTGCGAAAGTATTCGGCCCCCTTGAACTTCTCAACCTTTTGCCACATTTCAGGCTTCAAACATAAGGATATAAAATTTTAATTTTTTGGTGAAGAATCAACAAGTGGGACACAATGGTGAAATGGACTGAAATTTATTGGTTATTTTAAACTTTTGTAAAAAATAAAAAACTGAAAAGTGGGGCGTGCAATATTATTCGGCCCCTTTACTTTCAGTGCAGCAAACTCACTCCAGAAGTTCAGTGAGGATCTCTGAATGATCCAATGTTGTCCTAAATGACTGATGATGATAAATATAATCCACCTGTGTGTAATCAAGTCTCCGTATAAATGCACCTGCCCTGTGATAGTCTCAGGGTTCTGTTTAAAGCGCAGAGAGCATTATGAAGACCAAGGAACACACCAGGCAGGTCCATGATACTGTTGTGGAGAAGTTTAAATGCCGGATTTGAATACAAAAAGATTTCCCAAACTTTAAACATCCCAAGGAGCACTGTGCAAGCGATCATATTGAAATGGAAGGAGTATCAGACCACTGCAAATCTACCAAGACCCGGCCGTCCCTCTAAACTTTAATCTCAAACAAGGAGAAGACTGATCAGAGATGCAGCCAAGAGGCCCATGATCACTCTGGATGAACTGCAGAGATCTACAGCTGAGGTAGGAGAGTCTGTCCATAGGACAACAATCAGTCGTACACTGCACAAATCTGGCCTTTATGGAAGAGTGGCAAGAAGAAAGCCATTTCTCAAAGATATCCATAAAAAGTCTTGTTTAAAGTTTGCCACAAGCCACCTGGGAGACACACCAAACATATGGAAGAAGGTGCTCTGGTCAGATGAAACCAAACTCAAACTTTTTGGCCACAATGCAAAACTATATGTTTGGCGTAAAAGCAACACAGCTCATCATCCTGAACACACCATCCCAACTGTCAATCATGGTGGTGGCAGCATCATGGTTTGGGCCTGCTTTTCTTCAGCAGGGACAGGGAAGATGGTTAAAATTGATGGGAAGATGGATGGAGCCAAATACAGGACCATTCTGGAAGAAAACCTGTTGGAGTCTGCAAAAGATCTGAGACTGGGACGGAGATTTATCTTCCAACAAGACAATGATCCCAAACATAAAGCAAAATCTACAATGGAATGGTTCACAAATAAACGTATCCAGGTGTTAGAATGGCCAAGTCAAAGTCCAGACCTGAATCCAATCGAGAATCTGTGGAAAGAGCTGAAAACTGCTGTTCACAAACGCTCTCCATCCAACCTCACTGAGCTCAAGCTGTTTTCCAAGGAAGAATGGGCAAGAATTTCAGTCTCTCAATGTGCAAAACTGATAGAGACATACCCCAAGCGACTTGCAGCTGTAATCGCAGCAAAAGGTGGCGCTACAAAGTATTAACTTAAGGGGGCTGAATAATTTGGCACGCCCCACTTTTCAGTTTTTTATTTTTTACAAAAGTTTAAAATATCCAATAAATTTTGTTCCACTTCACGATTGTGTCCCACTTGTTGTTGATTCTTCACCAAAAAATTAAAATTTTATATTCTTATGTTTGAAGCCTGAAATGTGGTAAAAGGTTGAAAAGTTCAAGGGGGCCGAATACTTTTGCAAGGCACTGTACTTTAGTGCTTTATACTCTGTGCCAAAATAATATGATATCTACAATGTTCCCTCTAATTTAAGAAATTCATCTAATGTGCCCACAGATTGTAATGTGCTCATAAATTGCCCCAGTATGCCAACCAATAGCCCTGATTAAAAATGGCCCCCACCTTCTTACATTACTATTAAATATCCTACTGTATCTGAATCTAAAAATGCCCCTACTTTGTCCACTGAATAAAAATGCCTACACTCCTTACGCATTAGAAAAATTCCCTTACTGTACATGACTAATAAAATGCCCCACTCTGTGCCCTGAATAATAAAAATGCCACACTGTGTGCCCTGATTAAAATAAACCCGTGACTAAAACTCTGATTAAAAAGTTGTCCTGCTGCACCCTCTTATTAAAGGGTTTATCTACCTTTTAGAAATTCATGGCCATCAATTTTAGATCTGTGGGGAACCCCTGCTGGTCTGGACAGTTCCCAACATTATTTATAACATAATTTATTTGAAAATATACATTTTTAAAGTAACAAACTAAGAAATATACTAAGAAATATAATTAGACTGTTCTGCAAAAATAAAACTACTTAACATTTTTTGTAAAATCGTGTTGTTATTAATACACCTACAATATTATACAATTAGCTTTATTTTGCTTATAAGTCATTTATCTATTGACCTATCTTTATAATCTATATTGCATTGTACAACAATTGACATTCTTTCATTGCAGATTTTCTGCAACAACAAGAACATCAAGGATCCCACAGTATAATCTGGTCACTGTTCCAGCTGCTTATATCTTTTCATAGTCAATAGACACAATAATTCTCCTATGGCTTTTCTTTCTATCCTTCACCTGATGCTTTGATTCTATATTGATTCTAATTAAGATGAGTACCATCCTCAAGCTTGTGGGTTATACTCTCGAAACCAGCTGCTCATAAATTCAACACGTCAGTCTGATTTTAGGCCATCTCTTACAATTCTCGGAAGGACCTTTTAAATACACCAGGAGTTTCAATTGGGAAAAAAATCTCATTGTATACCAAAATATCTGTCTCTGATTTGCACCAAGAAGGTAGAGAAGCCAAAGTGGGACTCAATTTAAGAATAATTGCAAGTGCAAAAATATATTATCCTCCCTCATCTCTGTCTACCACCCAACCAGTGCTCACCGATTGGTCAATGATCTAAGACTAACATACTCTATTATCAGAACCTCTCACTCCCAAAAATATTTCTCCTGAGTTGCACAACTTCCCTGGAATTCACTATCTCGTACAGATTCACACCCAGCTGCTACAGCTTCAAGCACATTGTAAAGGCAGGTGTATCACATTTCCTAATTTAACATTTCTGCAGTTATACTCCCTAAAACTATCCCTCCTCTGTTCACCTGACCAGCTCTTACAGCTTTATTTATTTATTTATTTATGTAAATAAAGTAATCTTTTTCATAAAAATATCTGGTTAGCTGTACAAGCACTGCTACCTTTTGTGTCTCCCCCTTCTACCCCATAGATTGCAAGCTCTTGCGAGCAGGGCCCTCACTCCTATGGTTTAAATTGATTGATTATACTGTAATGTCTAATATTTTCTGTACATAAACCCTATAATTTGTGCTGCAGAATATGTTGGTGCTATATGAATAAAATATTATTACTATTACTGTATTAGTATATAATTGGTTATCAACATTCCTACAGTAATATTCAATTTTAACCAGATGAAAGTTGCATTACTTAAAGGGGTTATTCCACGAATTGTAAAAAAACAAAACAAAAAGAAAACAAAAAAGTGCACCATTATGTTAATACTATCAAGTGTCATCTTCACGCTTTTTAACCTCATTACTCACCCCTCTACAGTTGTGGTACTTTCATTTTTTTTGGACAGTACATGTTTGTACCCTTGTGATACACCATATGACTATCAAGCAACTGCATCTCCCAGGAGTACTTTACAGTCTGTTTCTTGCTAGTTCCACCCTCAAATGTGCGAGCTCAATGTAGTACTCTAGTACATATTGGATAGGAAAAAGCAGAGAAACATTAAAGTGAAAGAGAAATCAGACAACTCTTAGAAAGGGAAGCAAGTGGAGGGGAAAGATGCATGTGCACCATCTCACAACCACAAAATGAATCTATGTTTAAGGCATGTTTCTTTTACTAAGAATACCCATTTAATAATTTCAAATTAGAGAAAAAATAGCTGTGAAGTTTTTCTTTAACTTATTTTACTTCTATCCTTCCAAATGAGCCAACCAATGACCTCAAAGGTATATGATACACTATTGAGATGTGTGATTGACCACAGTGGTCAAGTACCAGAATGGTACCTCTAGTATAACAGTCAACTGAACAGGTAAGTCATGCTTATTTTGTTATTTCACATTATCCCCTGCTAGTGCCTCCATTTTTCTAATCTTGAAAATCCCTTTAAACTATAATGGCAAATCAGAAAAAAATAAGTATACATGTGAGTATGTCAGACCCATGTGAGTATGTCAGACACTGATCACTTTAACTCAACTTTTTCCATTGCTTTCAATGGCTGTTGTGAGTTATTACATTGAAGGAAGTTACCAGGTTCAAGATGGCTTCATTTGTATGATGACCTGTACAGATTTGATAATAATATTAGCAAGTTCAATTATACATTTTAGGCTACATGTCAATCATTCCTGCAACACCAGTTGCACGCCCAAGGATCACATTTTGACTACACTACACAGTAGAATAATGAAAGTGAATGGAGAGACATTGCAATTCACAGATTCCTTTGAATGCTACTCTACTGTCACAATAAATCAAGAAAGGTCAATCTGGATTTTTTGTGACTGTTGTGTTGTGCTCCATTAACTTTCATATAGCATAGTAGGAGTGTGTTCCTTGGCAGTGTGACGGTTATCAAGATTGCCATGTAGACTCAGCCTTATGTACAATAAATAGATTTTTCTCCCACTGAACAATCCCTTTAAGCTAGCCAAACAATAGTTACATGAGAGACAAGGAGTGGTTAAGCTTTTACCTAACATCCTTAGCAAGTATGCTAAAATCACATATACTTGATGTTTGAAGCCCTGGGAGATAAGTGGTACTGCAGATAGAGCTCTTTCTGCCTATGGCAGTAAACATGCATATTCAGCCAATTCAAATGCTGGTTATGTGGGAGTTGGAAAAAATAGTTGTTAGCTAAACAGTATGACTGTCCTATATCAATGACCAGTCGAAATCTATGTTCACATCACCAAAGGCCTGCTATTTTTTTTTTTTTTTTTTTTGCTTTTTTCCTAATTGTGAAAAGAACCTTTCAACAGGATAGAAAAACATGGAGTGAAACAGGCCGGAAATGTATTATATTGTACATACCGAAATGACAGGTAACAACAATGTCTCGCTCCCAATATCACAGATGGTAAATAAATAACTTGGAATGCAGCAAATATGGAGCACTTAAATTACTGTTTATTTGGCAGTGTAGTATGCACTGTCTGCATTACAGAAGGTAATAGATACTGTGTATGTGCTACAATAAATGTATGAAACGGACTCTGATGATTTCTTTTTCTTTAAAGTACCTTCTGCCTATGTTACAGATGGAATGGAATCATGTTAAAAGCACATCTAAACTAAGAAAGTGTGAAGTGGTTTAAATAATAATAAATTGTCCTTTTAATGGTTGTTTGTCACATAGCACTTTTTGAGAAAAGGTCACTTCAGTTTTTGAAGCCAAGAAGAGTAAATTTGAAAAGAATGGGAAATATAAAGGAATATCTTATACTTCTCCTTCTTGCTGGATTCACCTAAGGTTTTGGCTTAGAGAAATGGAAAAAAAAATTGTTTGTGATAAAGCACCCCAAAGGTCATTGCCTATAAAACCTCTAAACCTCATGCCTTGTATCACTGCTAGGTCGGTTCATACTTCATTGTGTTACAAAGCTAATAGTTCTGTAATATGGCATGTGATGAAACATGGCATAATTTTTTTGTTGGATTGTTACAGAATTTGACAGAAAAGAAAACTCTGTATGAAATTGAGGGAAAATGGATTAAAACTTTTTTTGATATTGGATTTCATATCCTTCACAGTTGGAAGGTATTACAGGACTGTAAGATGATCAGGCAATAGCCCAAATGACTTTTAGGACTGGTTATAGAAAAAAATTCACATTCTGCTTTATCTCTGCAAAGCTGCAAGTTGAAACTCTATAGCAGCGGTCCCCAACCTTTTTTTCTCCATGGCCCGGGTGGGGGTCGGGGCAGTCGGTTTAGGGGTGGGGCTTTGGTCATATGGGGGCGGGTTTATTCACTATACGGTGCTTTAGACGAGACGGGTCAGCGATCTGGCAACAGTGTTGCCAGAGGTCCCGTGCCATTAGCTATGCTAGGAGCCACAACACTGTTGCCAGATTGCCGACCCGCCCCACATAATGTTCCTGGAGCCACCTTTACCGAGGCCAGCCCGCCGCCCTGCGGACCGGCATAAGACCCCCAACGGCCCGGTCCCGGTCCATGGACCGGTGGTTGGGGACCCCTGCTCTATAGCATATAGAGATTGGTCATCCCTTTCTTGCCTTCTTGGCGGCACATGTCCACAAATCACAAATTAAGCTACTTTTCTCCTACACAACATGATCTCTTGACAAGTTATCATAAGGGCATAAACTATCCTATTTATGTCTATGAATTCTATGTCTGTGAATTTCAGCCTTTCAGGTTTTTATTAGCATGTTGTGATATTGTGTTACCTAGGAGATAAAAATAAAAAGTACATGGTGGTCCATAGTGTAGTATGTTTAAAGCTAATTGTGGCTATGGCTTGCTCTAAAAGCTACTTACCTGATGTTGTTGTGCTAGCAGACACAACTCTAGTTAGGGCGTAGAAAAGAGAATGCTATATTCCCTAGATCCTGAAGGGGCAGGGTCACAATCGAGCATATAGTACATTGAATTGTAATCAAATAACAAGGTTTCCACGCTATGTTTTGGCCTACTTTAGATAGCATGGCAACCTAGTTATTTGTTCATAATTGAGTTGATATTGTGTTGAATTGGTTTCATGACGAATTGGAATCTTTAACCACATTGAAAATCAATTGAGCTTGACCACATCCATACCATAAAAGGTTGGGAAAAGGGGAGTCTAAATATTAGATATTGTAGCCTATAGGGAATACAAAAACCACAAACTATGCATACACCACAAAATTCAATTTTACACTTTAATTGTTTACTTTAGTTAGTAGTAAATGCTACTTAAAAAAAAATAAATTAAACAAGTTCCTCTTTCCAGTGCAGTCATTTTGTGATATGACTCGTTTAGTTTTGGTAATTAGAGCATAGGTAGAAGTAGAATGTTGGGTTCTTTGTGTTACATCAAGCCATTTAAGATGCATTGGAAATCACTATTAAGATTGTGATTGATATTGTTAGTCATTAAATCAGTCATGTGACTACTGATCAAAAAAAAAACATAACAGCATTCATTGTGCATTATACAATAATGATAAAAAGGTTTGTTTTTTTCCATTTCTATTTTTAGTATTAAAATGTTAGTTTTAAGAATTTGCTTTTCCTTTCTAATCCATTTGCTTTGGTATATAACATAAGTAGTTTTAGGTTTAAGTTGGACATAGACAGTTTTGGTTCATGGTGCAGTTTTTCACTTATCCCATTAAATTTCTCATCTGACTTGTGATCACGTAATTAGTCATATGGCTACTGATGCCAAAAAGTAGTAGTACTCTACTCAGCACTGGTTATGGTAAATTAAAGAAGAAAGGAGCTGTAATTAGTGTTTGGTGTCTCATGTACTAGAACTTCATTTCTGTCATCACTGAGATCATCACGTTTACATTAAAATTTGTGTGTTTAGTACAAGTCTTGAAGAGAAATGCATAAAATAAGGATGCTTTTTTTAGAATCCCTGACTAATACACTGATGACTAATGTTTTGAATTTAAGTTAATATATAGTATACTTTTTGGATGTTCTCTTTTTACTAATGAAATAATAAAAAAATTTATTTGCCCCAAAAATTAAAAAATAATATAAAAATAACAGTGTATATCAGTAGGCCAAATAAATAAAATATAATGTATTTGACTTCTTTTGAAGTATGAAGCACATTTGTTGTTGTTTGAGTATGTTTTAGTTGACATTTTGAATGTCTTTGATCCTTTTTGGTTTTATTTTTCCTTAGAGTCAAGAATAATATTTTGCTGTTGCTATATTTTTCTTTATCAAATTGTAGTTATGTAGCTGTCCTTGCTATTTTGGTACATTCCCTTCTCTTTACTGCCTGTCAGGAGTATATAAAAAAGAAATGAAAAACACCAAAGTGTTTTCTTTAGTTAACTTGTAGATGATTTTTATGAAGTTTTTGAAACTTGTATACTCCCTATGGTTTGTTTTTAAATATGCGTTGGTATGCAGAATGTTCAGCTTATTTTGCCAGAAGTCATATTTTTTTGCATCAAAGATGGATAAGATTTCATTTTGCCTACGGTTTTACTTTGAATATCCTTCAGGATAGATGCTACAAAGTGAGGCCTCCTAACAGCTTTGTTTAGGTCTCCAGGATCCAAACAAATTACTTCTATCATACATTCTTTTCTCCTATTACAGATTATCAACAGAGCATTAAACTTAGACATCAATAGCAATTATAATCATCTTGTGGTCTACGTGGTAAATGTAGAATGTGCAGTGGTAGGATGCGTTTTGATAAAGTTTGGGTACTGAAATTGTTATAATTCAAAAGGGTATTAGAATCTAAAGCAATATTGTACATGTGTTCACCCTCCTAAAGTTTTAACAGATTTGTCCTTCCTTACCTTTCCCCATAGCATGGGCATGTCCATATATTTATTTCAAGAGCTGAAGTTATTTGTGATATGAAGTTACAAAGTCATATATATAGACTTTTGTGTTAGCATATCACTTTGTGATACTTTGAAAAAAAAGCATGATTTCACAATACTATGTCGAGAGTTGCTCCATGGGTTATTTCACAGCCATGGTGTAAAGGGTAACTGAATAAAATAAATTAACTTAAATTTATATATCTAAACTGAGATTTTAGTAATAATGTACAATTTTTATTTTTATTGTCTCATGAACAAAAATCTACAATGAGTTAAACTATGCATCTCCATGTGGTAATCTTAACAATCAATACATTTATGAAGAATCCATGTGTCAATTCTTAAATTGTATATTGTTTCCCTTTATAGTGTTCTATAAAAATAAGGTAAAAATTGAACTTGTCAGAGTCATTACACTTTCTCCGTACTGAACTAGGTGAACAAATAAGTGACAGGATGAAGTTGACATTTGCCCTGTTCAGTTACTCTGCAAAAGTTAGATAAGGAATGTGTGTAATTTTTCATCTTTAAGAATTTGAAACTGGTGTTTTTTTAAGATGTACATGTAAAATTCAATAGTATTGTTTTATATAACAGTATAGTTGTCATTGTCAGTGTTTGCAAAACAGGTTAATGAGCTCGATAAAATGGACATTTCTATAGAATGAATACGTATATCAATAAAAGGTGTTTATGGTGTATTGAGGACTTGGACCTCTACCAATCATGGTAAAGGGAGTTCTGTGTTCCTTGTTACTAGTACACAATAAAGCATATAAAGTAGGTGGCGGAGGAGTTCTGGCACAGATCTGACATATATGGCCTATTCTATATAAAGGCTACTAGTGTTCATCAGAAATGTATTTTTAATGCTGTTTAGTGCTGTTTGCCACCTTGAATTGTTAAACGTGCCATGCCCTTATCAGACTTATGAAATATAGTTTTATTTTGGACAAAATATTATGAAAAGGATAATGTTGACCTTGGAAAGCAGTGAAGGTTCATGTATTTATTCTGTAGATCTGAGCCTGTACAAACAAATTAATAGGGTGAAATGTTAGCAGTCATGTGTGCTTTATAGGCACGGATTGTATGTGATCTGAACGATCCATTAATATTGATGTTGGTTTTTTATGCATGCAAATTTTATTCACCTTGACTATTATTTGTGCTAACTGAAGGGTATCCAAGTCTCCATTTAGCGCTATATGGATAGACATTCAAATGCAAACTTCAAAAGGCTAACCATCAGAGAAGGAAAACTCACCAATCCATGCACCAACTGTCTAAACTTCAATGCCAAGATTTTTTCTTTAACTTATTTTTTTTTTTTATATAGTGAACAATACAATACCATGCTGCTGCCATTTTTATTGACATATAAATGAAAAGCACAGTAAATCTGACCTTATTTAAAGCATTTATAGTCTGCTAAACTTTAGTGACATAATACTAATAACATTACTTATTAAAATGTGCTTTGAAAATAAATGTATACTTATTAACCACTTCAGGACTGGGCTATTTTCCCTGGTTCAAGACCATACACATTTTCAGGTTTTTTCATATATGTGGTTTTTAGGGCTGTAACAATTTTTTTCCTTTGGATTATTCAAATAATTGTTGTGCCTTTTTTCGGTGATAAATAGGGATTTAATTGTATGTTGTTTTTATTTTTCCATATTTTTTCTTTACTTAAAAATACGAGAAAAATTTGTCTATAAAATGTGCAAATTTTTCAAATTTTTCATGTTTCTTTTTTCATAGCACAAAGTGCTAATAAAAATAAATAAATAAATAGCTTTCCCTCTCTGTTATAACCATTTTATGAAGGTGATACATACTGTGGTGTAGCCGGAGGCGGGAGCTAGAAACGATGTACTGGCCACACAGTGATCGGAAAGGCAGGGATGGTAATAAACCATCCCTGACTTTCTTATGGGAGGTCTGGCTGTACTAATACCAAATATCTTTATGTTACAGCTGCATGATTACAGCCTAATCTTGCAAGGATGTATGGGTATGTTTTTGCAGGGTTGGAAGTGGACTGCCTGGACATATATAGTTAACGGGCAGACTGGATCTAGTTAAATAATACCTGTTCACTCTAGTAAATACTTCAATTCCCCATAAAATAAAGCATCTGAAGCTACAATTATGTGTTGTATCATGTTTCTGTAATCTCTCCTTGAAATAAGTACTTACCTTGACAAATAAATGGCAACATTAGCTTGGATGTTATGTCAGTACAGTGATCTGGCTTAAAAAGGTTATCCACTTATACTTATACTAATAATGATGACCTATCCTTAGAATAGGTTGTTGAAAATATTAGATCTGTGAGGGTTTAAAATTGCGGAACCCACAAAACTGCTGCTTCCAGACAGATCAGCTCCAGATAATGTTTACGTGCAGGCATGTAAACATTACTGGGAAAAACACTGTCCCATAGCAACTGATCTGTGGGGGTCTTGGAAGTTGGACTCCCGTAAATCTGATATTGATGACCTATCCTAGGGATAGGCCGTCAATATTAAAAAGTGGATAGCCCCTATAAGGTATTCTCTGAGTTTTCCCCAGTGAGAAGTACAGTTCTACTGATACACAGGTGAGAATGATAACTTTCCTCTATCACAGTTCCTTCAAATTCTCATTCCTAATTTGGGGGTATTGCTCTCAGCAGAATATGCTTTAGGTTTTCCTATGCTTTAGATGTCTTTTAGCCCTATGTTTCTGATTCAGTTTCCTCTCTATAAGTAGATGTGAGGAGTTTGCTATCTCCATATGTCTCTAAAGTTGCTTATTGTTTTTACGGTATTCAATATGGCTCTCAGCATCATGCTCTATATACCAGGCAACAGCACATCAGAGTCTCCTTTTTTCAGCTACATCACATTCTCTAACAACCTGGCTCAGCATAATGCTGTTACTCATGGGTGAAACTACCAGGGTAGCAAACATAGCAGCTGCTATAGGTCTCCAACAACTACAGGGGTCCATTTCCACTGAGACCTAAGGTACAATTGGTGATAACTATAAATGATGGAAGGGGATGTGGAAAACTGAATGTGACTCCATTACTTTCTGGGACATCATAATGCCTGATCATGACAAAATCGATTTCTTCATATGTTGTGATAACACAGTGTACATAATCATTATCCCTGTGCTGTGACATCATAGTGGCCATTATCCCTTTACTGTGACATCACTGTGTATATTATTCGTGTGCTGTGACATTGCAAAGATGGGTGGGTGTGACCTGCAACAATAATTTAGTTGCAGCATGCAGACAAGATTTATAGAAATTTCATCCACAGTCCATACACATTATAATGGCCACTTTTTACCCTATATTAAATTTAATGGCCCTCTTTTCATCACCTTTTGCCCCCCACACAGTATAATGGTTTCTGGCTCCTAGCAGGGCCCTGGGGGTTAAGCGATGCTACAGATTTGCTCATTACTTGTCGTTCATTGCTCCTTAGACTCCCTGTTCCCTTTTCTGAGCTCTGGTGCCAGCACAAATCACCATGTAATAGGTGAGCAGTCCAGGGAACTGTGAGCAGTAAGTAATGCTGAAATATGTAGCACTGCTTGTTCCTTGGATTTGCAGAAGGCAAAAAGCACTTCCATATCTTTTAATGGAAGCACCCATTGTGGACCCTCAGTGGGTCCCCCAGCAGCTCTGGGCCCCACCACCTGCCAAGGTTGGCTGGCCAGCACTGCATCACTGTGTGCATTTTCTGTACTGTAAAATCACTATGTGCATTATCCTGTACTGTGAGATCACTGTGTGCATTATCCCTGAACTGTGACATCTTTATGTGCATTATTCCTGTACTGTGACATCACTGTATGCATTATCCCAAAATAACCGTATGCTTTTTAAGTTCTGAATTAACTGTTTAAATCAATTTTGGTGGGGCCCCACGTTTTGCTATGGCGCCCCATGGTTACCTGGTATGCCCCTGGTGCTGCTATAACCTCACTCCCCTTGGAAGGAAAGACAACCTCTTTTATCTCCCATAATTCTGAGCTATGTCTAAGCATTCTCATGGAACTACTGGACTGAGCTACTCATGACTCTTCCAACTAGGCATGGTACCTAGGGTTGTGCTTTTCCTTTGTCATCCTAACTTGGGCATGTGGACATCTACAACTGATTATATCAGCTTTACTAAAACCAGTATAAAAAATATGTTGCATTACAAATAACACTAAACAATAACAGTTTACTTGAATTCTGTAATGAAATCTGTGGTGAACTGGTAAAAGCCTGATATACGAGTAGCAACAGTTCAAAACACATCAGGAGGAGGGCATTCTACCAGTTTACATTTACATACTTTGACACAATTCAAGCAGTGATTGAGGGTGTGAGACTATGTAGGGCACACCTTAATGTCAAGTGGAATAATAACATTTCTAGAAAAAAAAAATGTCAAGGTTCTCATTAAATAACCACTTGTATGGATTGAGAGACTCCACACTTTCATTTTCACAGTCTTGCAGTACAGTATGATTCTAGCACATGTCTCAATGAAATAACTTACACACCTACAGCCTTTTATTTTATTGTGCTTCTGAAATTAAAGTGCTCTATTCTGTTTTTGGACAAATCATATTTTAGAATTATGTATTCTTAGTATATTCTGCAGTACACCATAATTAATCTATTCTTACATTATGATCCTCCTGCGTTTCATGTGTGCTTTAATTAAAATGACTGCTTATGAATATTTATTAAATACTCTTTCCATGTTTAGTCTTCTTGCAGATATCTCCTGTTGCTTGCATTGGAATAGCTTAAGCCATCAAGTGACCTCACATATTTTTCTGAGCAACACTGAGACTCCAAACTGTAGATTAAGATAGAGAAATTGAGAATACTTAGAGTCATACAATTTCATGAAAATAACCTGTCCAGTAACAATTTAAAGTAATACAGTGTTGACTCGAAATGGCTGACAGTACTTTCACAAAAATGTCCATCTAAAATGTGAAAATGTCTATTGTCACGTACATGTACGTGGGATAATGTGGGTATTACCGCATTCCCACGTACACGTACGTGATGGTGATCGAGCGGGCTCAGAAGCAGAGCCCATACGATCACCATGGGAGCCCACCTGTATCTGACAGCCAGGCTCCCACTGCAACAGCAGGGATGGTGATAACACTGATCCCCACTGTTTAACCCTTAAGATCCCGCGGTCAATATCGACCGTGGCATCTTAGGTGTTTGTCATTGAAACTGAAAGCCGCTGGCGGCATCGGGAGAGGGTGTTAGCTGTACCTCCGATCTGGGGTTTTATCCCTTGGATGTCACGGTCAAACATGACCCCCGCATTCAAGGGGTTTTGTCATGCTAAATGTCCCCATCGGCATCCCTCGTGGCGAGATCAGGGGGTGCTCATATGTATCTTTTGCAGCCTGGGGTCTGGCCAGTGACCCCAGGCTGCTAGGAGTCCCCAGTACCTGGTTGATCCTGCCAAGAAGCATAGGATGACTTCCTCTATAGACTGCAATACACGTGTATTGCAGTCTATAGTACTGAACCAGCGATCAGTGTATTGCTGGTTCAGGTCCCGTAGTGGGACATCACTAAAAACTCACAAAGTTCGAGTACCCATTGATTTCAATGGGGTTTGGGTTCAGGTTCGGGCCAAGTTCAGGTACCCAAACCGAACTTTTCGGCAAAGTTCGGCGGAACGCCTTGAACCCGAACTTCGATGGGTTCACTCAACACTATCTATTAGCAAAGCAGGAAATAAATTAATAAAGAAACATACTTCCAGAAGCTATGTGTATATCAAGCCTTTACACAGTTAGACAGTGCAAATTTAGAAAGGCAGTCTGAAATCACAGTGGCTGATGCTAAAAGATAAATCTGGTGTTTCTTTAGACTGACTAGACTACATTTGTACTACCTCTTAGTTGGCTTACTTTGAGCCTAAATTTTATGACAAAATTTTGGCATATTTTTGGTGCATTCTGGAACATTTCAGTCACTCCTTTTTTGGGAACCCATACCCATCTTTCTAGCAAGTTGAAAACTTTAGCTTCAACTAGATGTGCCGCATTGCAACAAAGATGTGCCATGTTTATGCCAGTGTCTAGTTGGAACTACAATAAAAAATATATGGCATTGTTAATGATTTTAAAGGAATTATCTCATCTTGACAACCACTTCTGGAAGCCAGTCCAACAATCAGCTGATTACTACAGTCTGGTTTCTGAATACTTTATGAAATAAAGGGAATCCTAGACAAGTATTCCATAGCATCTTCCATTTAGATGACTAATACGTAAATTGCACCCTAGTTTTCATGAAAAGTTTTAATATGTTTTGGGTCTTGCTCGGCAGCCTGTTCTATGGCTGTATAAGCCTTCATACATGATATATAATCAGTTTTTCTGCTGCTAATGATCAAAATATGGCTGGAGCACATTTTGCATTTGTCTCTGAGGCTGTGGGCATGTACAATAAAGAGCAGTCTGCCCCCTCCCCTATCCAATAATGATACAACTGGTTTCTTTAAATTTCATTTTGCCAGGAAACAAATAGCTGAGAAAAGCCCAAGCGACCATAATATAGGAGGTCCAGGAGCACTGGACTGTAAATACAGGGCAAATACATGCAGGCCAACAACTAAAACATAGGTAAAAACAATCTATGAGCAATCAGGAAACCTGATTGCTGTCTGTGAATAAGATCTCATCTAAAATTACACAAGCAGCCAGAAATAGATACAAGTACATATAAAACTTTTTTCTTGTAATATGTGAGACTTGCAGAATGTTTAATCTCTTTCACAGAGCAAGTGAAGACATAGCATAAACTCCCCCTCCACATACTGGGATGACATCTTGCTTATCTAATGTATCTATGGACGGACCTTAGCTAGCAACAGGGAGTTAACTGCAAATTATCTAAAAGGGAGACACCTATTAGTTGGAACTTTAGAATGGTTTACAGGCAGAAAACAACAACATTTTTAATTAAAATGCATTGCATTTTGGTCCAGAATGACATTCTCTATTAAATGAGACTAAGTTGTCATAAAAGTTAGTGACCATTTAAAAAGATCCTTTCATTACCTACACCAATTTCAGCTCAGTTGAAATTTTGTCTCTAGCCTCCACTGTTCTCAAGCAATCAGTCCCGTTAGTTTTGGTACCTGATATATTGGCTCTTTAATGTTTTATGTTGTCATACCAAAGTAAGAAAGAGTAATTCTGAGCTATCTGACTGCCTCTAACAGGAAAGTGTCAGAAAACCCAGAATCTTGCCTGATTCTGTCTATTACCATCCTCTTGACAGGAGAGGGCATATCAAGCACCAAAACTAACTGCATCAATAGCTCGGGATTGGTGGGGGCTAGAGAAAGGATGCCAACTGTGCTGGATTCAGTGGAGCTGTGACTATTAAATAATATAAATAGCTGGATTTGGTGGAGGTGGTGAAAGGTCCTCTTTAATTAATCACATTTACCTCATCTCCAGTTTTGTTAAGATGTCCAATTTCTCAAAACAATATCATGACATGCTAACAGCAAAAAATAATAACATGCTAAAGGCTTCAATTCCTGCCTACCACTTGGGGCTGCACATAGACACACACACAAATAATATTAGCATATCACTTCATGATTATTTATAAAAAAAACACATTGTTTTTAGAAAATCTGCTTAACATAATAATATAATATACACATATTTGAACATGGATATGGATCGACACATTTGTAGATTTGTGCATTTGATTTCTACTTTGGCTTATAAAGGACAGAGTCTTGAAGCGGAGATAACATCTTTAGGTAAAAACATATCGCAAAGTGTAAAAGCACCCTTCTTGTGCTTCTAGCTGAAATCCCAGACTTGTTTGCTCACTGTTGGATAAAATAAACTTCAATAATTTAGTTTAGTTGTAAAACACTAACGCTTTCCCACTGCAAACTTCATAAAAACAAATCCTTCCAATAACAGCAGGATTTCAAGCATAAAAAGATTAAAATCTATGTTTTCTCTCTGAGAATATCTTCAAATCCTCTTGTTTATCTCATTTACAAAAGACTAGGTGATAACAAAACAAGTAAAAGTCTTTTAACTATGGTTGCATCATCTTCCTTTCACATCAAAATCTACATGTAAAATTTGCACAGCTGTACATATTTGTGCATTGGTGCTCTAACATCAAATATTTTTTCCTCAGTAAAATAATAGAGGATAAACATCTGGGATGGTATTTTTTGACGCTCTAGATACCTTTTTTATCAGATATTTTCTTGTTTGAAATAATAAATCTTGGTTTGTTTCTCATTTTTGGCAATTTTCCAAAATAAAATTTGTCAGAAGGAAAAGCACACAAAGTGAAATACGATTCCTAAGTAGAGAAAGGAGATGGTGATATATCACTTGCAAAACAAAATATTTTAATGCTAATTAATTGTGCTCCTGAGTATTGGAAAGCATTATATTTGATACCAGACTGATTTTCAGAGGAAATGATAGAGTTGTTCTTTTTTAACCTCTCAACACACTAGGATATACATACATAAACTTGTAGATTCCAGTTGCACATAGATACTCTTGGTACAATATCTATCTGTTCCTTAATTGTAAAGTTTCGTCTTTAAGTGAAATTTATATGCTTCTAATGCTTTGATCCCTCTAAAGCAGTGTTTTTCAACCCTTTCAAATGTAGTACACCTTTGTGAGAAAAAGTCCCAAACGAGTACCTTCAAAGTAGTGATCATTGATAAATGTTAACAAAATAAGGCTTTGTTTGTAAAGTCCCCTGTCAGTGCTGTCATATGTAGTACAATGGCACTCACACTCAGTAAAACGGCCCCCTTCAGTGCTCCACATGTAATATAACGGTCCTCACAGTGCCCCACATGTAATATAATGGCCCTCTACACTTCCCAGATGTAATATAACAGTTTATTGACCCCCACATTTGATCCTATACTCAGTATAATGGCCCCATACTGTCTTCACACTCAGTATAATGGTCCCCACATTGTCCCACTCTCCCGGAGAGGTTTAAAGAGCCATTGACTAGCTGCATTTATTACTCAACACTGCTCCATATAACCTCTTTGCTCCAGGGCCTGCTGTGACATCAACACTCAGTGCACAGAGCAGATAGGTTGTAGGGAATGGTGAGTAATTAATGCAGCTCATCACTCACTCAATGGGGCACTTGTAACTACAATTATAGTCTCCATCAGTACTGATGGAAGCACTCATTGCTCTTCTAAAGTAAGGATGACGCCCATGGCTGTGTGCAGACAGCCATTGCCATTTGACTTGAAAACCGTATAATGTTTGAAAATTTAAAGGATGTTTAATGTTTGATGACAACATAAATTAGAGATATGGTAAATGATATGTATTAGCTATTTTGAGTGGTATCACTATATGTATTGTGACAGCTTGGGGAAATTAAACTCAAATGGTGGCTTTTCCTGATCCAGACAGCGGTCGTTCGTGGTACTGGGCGCCGGAAAGATAGCTTTCAGACAGTCCCAGTGTAAATAAAAGTGGCTTTTATTCAGCTTAAACTGCAACGTAACAAAACAATAAACACCTGGTCCGCCATTAGGGCCCTAACTCACTTATAGAGCCCCTCACTAGCCTGACTCTTGCTCAGCTCTAGCAAAGAGTCTCCGGTGGACCTCAGCCCTTCTGGCACAGACCGTCTATCTGTCCGGCTGGGTCCACCACCTCCTGCTCCATGCAGGATACTCCAGCCTTCTGGAGTTACACACCACCATTTCCTGCTTCCTGCAGGATGCTCCAGCCCCTCTGGAGCTACGTGCCACCACCCAAAGGCGTGGCTGAGAGCCTTTTCTGGCCTGGCCTGTGTTGCTCAACAGCGCCCTCTGGCTCACATACTTACATACCCTCCCCCTCAGGTCACTACCCATGTTGTGAGTTACAATGGGACGAGACATCCTATGACGAAGTCCCTCTTCAATCAAGTATGCCTGTCCAGTGTCTCTCCAGAAGTCCCAATCTGGCGTTCTCTTCTTCCAAATACTGCTCCGTCGAGTTCTCAGTTTTCTCCTCCCTTTAAATGCCACGCCAAGATCCTGGCCATTCTGTGCAAAGGCAAGTTTTGCTTCATCACCTTCACAATTCGCCATACAGTAGATCACATCATTTTCTTCACATTTCTCGCCATAGTCTTCAGCCATCCCATGGCATGACTTTGATCCCTTTAGTGATAGCCGTAAGAATCTTCATCTTCACCTATCATGAATTCACAGGAGCTCAGAGACCAACTAACACGTATTTCATGCACATCAATGTCTTTAGAGTATAACTGTATCACGGGAACTTTTTCCGTAACCTTCATCTCAAAGCAAACTTTGCCATCACCATCAAGGCTTAGAAGTTTAGGAGACATAGGCCGCTTGCTCTCCTCTTTGTTTGAGATACACAATCTCTGTTCCGCAATATCTTCTTCTTCTGCACGAGGGCCACACCGTACACTCTCACAAAATAGATCACGCTGAACTACATTTTCTGGTATGTCTTTAACAACTGTCACATCATTGGTGACATGTAACCATCTCTTACTTCCTGACTCCCCCTTCACAGACAACATGGAGTCATTATTCACCGTTTGTCCACCAGACATTTGGCTAGAGACAGGTACAGCAACACCGTTATCCACAATGGCTTCAGACACTTTAGCTGTTGGGACAACATATGCGTGGTCAGTCTTCTCACGGACTCTTGTTCCACATTTTTGGTGACCCTTCACCTTATTTATCATCTCACAGCCCTCTAGGCTTTGGACCTCATTGGTTTGAGGCTGGACCCACTCTTTCACAGGCAGCGTGTGACCAATCACAGTTTCTTCTTCTGTTGGACCTTCTTTGGCCTCCTCACATTTTGCAGGAAGTCCACCTTTAGCAGCATCTTCCTGGGGTACTATACCCTCTACTTGACGTTTTACCGAGTCACATGGTTTCACCATAATCTGATCATTGGTATCAACATCCGTGCACAGGTCACTCATATCTGTCTGACTTAATGATTCTCCTTTCTCTGCCTCTATGCTGGCAGCTTTTTCCAATTCTAACGCCTTCTGTAGCGCACAAATCTCTGATTCCAGTTCCAGAACTTTCTTCACTGCCACATTTTTCTGTGCCGCTTCCATCTCAGTCTTTACTAGTGCACCTTGCAGCTCTGATTCTTTAGAGGTTAACAGGCTCTGCAGCAAATCCTTCTCAGCTTCTAGTGCTGACAGCTTTGAAGATAGGGTAGATGCTGACTGTTCAGTATTGGATAGAGACTGCTGCAATCGATCCAATTCTTCTCTTTTAGATTCCACTTCAGTTTTTAACTGTGCTATCTGAACAGTGCCCTCTTCCAACTTTTTTTCTGACTCGCGCTTCACTTGATCCATCTGAAACTCCAGCTGTTTCTTGATTTCCTCCTGCTTGTTCACTTGCACCTTTAATTTAGCAACAAGCATTTTTAGATCTACAATCTCAGCAGATAAATTAGACAGGTTTCCTTCAAACTGAATCCTCATGTCTTCTGTCTGGAGGTCCAATTCTCTCTTGGCCTTTTCCAGCATCTCATAAGCATTAGCTTTGTTCTCATACAATATCTGCACAGATTCCAGGTTTGTCTCAACTTCATCCTTGGAGCTAACCAAATCCTCCATTTTTTCCTTCATATCAGTCGCCTGAGCCTGTAGTCTGTTTGCCTTGTCTAGCAGCTCTGCTTGAAACCTGTCTCCTTCTGTGACTTTTAGTTGCATCACTTGAAGTTGAGTCTCTACCTTTTTGTGACTCTCCTGTAAGGTTTGCACTTTCTGAGCATGAACAGACGACATTTCCATCAATTCTTTGTCTTTATTTTGCACCAAAACAGACAACTTCTCATTATCTTCACAAGATCCTGACAGCGCCCTCTCCAGGCTACATATTCTAGCTTTGAGTTTACTTTCTCTTTGTTTAGCAGTTTCAAGGTCATCTCTTAATTTTTCAATGACACTCTCTTTGGCAATGGAGTCTTGGACATGCTGCTCCTTTAAATCCTGCAATTGCTTCTCAAGCACTTGCTTTTGCTCTACATTCTGTATAACTTCATTAGATAGAGCACATTTCATTTCTGCAAACTCCTTCTTAGTGACACAGTCCATTCCAGGCAAACCCAGTACCACATTTTCACTATGACTAGGATATGAACTCCTCATAGATTCAAGATCTTTCTTTAACTTCAAGTTCAACTTAAGGTTTTCTTTTTCTAATACCTCAAGTTGCCATTTCCAATCAGATATTTTATCCTCATCAATGAACCTGATGGTTTTATTCTCATCTTGAAGCTGCTGCACCATAACATTTTCATCTTTGGCGCTTTGCACTCCATTATGAGACACACAGTCAGCAGGGGCATATTCCATCATAGAACAGAGGTGCTTTAGAAAAACTGAGTCACTTCCATGCAACTCATTATCTTTACTTGCATTCCACCTGATCTGTTCCGGGTTTTGTGTCTCTCTGCATTCAGACCGCTGCACTAATACACCTGTGCATAACTTCTCTGCTTTTTTACAAGCTGAAATTCTCTTTTTCTTGCCCATGGTTTACTAACAAGATTGCACAATATTCCACAGCAACCTTGGGGTTCAACCGGCAGCAACTTTTTGCTATCTTCTGCAGTCACCTGTATTCACACAGTTAACTTATGTGGCACTACAACAACCAGCATTTTCTTCTGTCTTCAACAGAAAACATCAACATGGCACCATAGCCTTTCACATACACTTGTTTGCAATATCCAGCTTCTACACACATTGCTTATTTTCTTGCCATCAGCAAGCACTTTATAGACTTCTGTGCCACAGTATACACAAAGTCCATTCCCTGGATTCCTCTTCCAGAGTTTTACAAACCTCTTGCTATGTTGCAATTCACTCACCCCTCCTGGGTTTCTTCAGTTGAAATCACAGATTTCTTCCAGCTGTAGGCCACAATGCACACTTTGCAGTACTGCAGTCACCATTCACTTGTCTTCCAGGACTTGCGTGGATCTCTTTATGCCCGCATTCTCCATCATATGTGACAGCTTGGGGAAATTAAACTCAAATGGTGGCTTTTCCGAGTCCAGACAGCGGTCGTTCGTGGTACTGGGCACTGGAAAGATAGCTTTCAGACGGTCCGAGTGTAAATAAAAGTGGCTTTTATTCAGCTTAAACTGCAACGTAACAAAACAATAAACGCCTGGTCCGCCATTAGGGCCCTAACTCACTTATAGAGCCCCTCACTAGCCTGACTCTTGCTCAGCTCTAGCAAAGAGTCTCCGGTGGACCTCAGCCCTCCTGGCACAGACCGTCTATCTGTCCGGCTGGGTCCACCACCTCCTGCTCCATGCAGGATACTCCAGCCTTCTGGAGTTACACACCACCATTTCCTGCTTCCTGCAGGATGCTCCAGCCCCTCTGGAGCTACGTGCCACCACCCAAAGGCGTGGCTGAGAGCCTTTTCTGGCCTGGCCTGGGTCGCTCAACAGCGCCCTCTGGCTCACATACTTACAGTATGTAAAGCAAATGATTTCCCAAACTTTTTAAATTGCATATTTTTTCAAAATTTTCACAAATTTTCCCATTTTTTTTCATTATTAAGCAAAAAACATATCAACCCAAATTTACCATTAACACAAAGTACAATGTGTCACTAAAACAATCTTAAAATCACTTTGGTGAATGAAAGTGTTTCAACATTATTACCACGTAAAGTGACACATCAGATTTGAAAAATGGAGCTCTATATGGAAGTCTGAAACTGGCTGCGGCATGAAGGGGTTAACTAAGTTAGAAATCAGTTAAGTGTGGACATATATATATCTATTAATGTACTATTTGTGCAGATGTCAGGTCTATGCCCTATGACAGCTGGGAGCTTATTGTAGACTCCCAAACTTGTCATTGTATGTATTCTATTACAGTCTATTCTATGCCTGTAAGAGAAGCAGTGCTATTTTGAAATGCTTTAGCATTGCATGCACTGAATTAGCAATCAGAACCCCTGGGGTTCAAGACATGTAGGGGGTCTAAAAATCACAGTAAATGAAAAAAAAAGTAAAAAAAAAAAAAAAAAAAAATTAAAAAATATATATATATATATATATATATATATATATAACAGTGCTGGCCAAAAGTATTGGCACCACTGCAATTCTGTCAGATAATACTCAATTTCTTCCAGAAAATGATTGCAATCACAAATGCTTTGGTAATAATATCTTCATTTATTTTGCTTGCAATGAAAAAACACAAAAGAGAATGAAAAAAAGTCAAATCATTGATCATTTTACACAAAACTCCAAAAATGGTCCGGACAAAAGTATTGGCACCCTCAGCCTAATACTTGGTAGCACAACCTTTAGACAAAATAACTGCGAACAACCGCTTCCGGTAACCATCAATGAGTTTCTTACAATGCTCTGCTGGAATTTTAGACCATTCTTCTTTGGCAAATTTCTACAGGTCCCTGAGATTTGAAGGGTGCCTTCTCCAAACTGCCATTTTGAGATCTCTCCACAGGTGTTCTATGGGATTCAGGTCTGGACTCATTGCTGGCCACTTAGAAGTCTCCAGTGCTTTATCTCAAACCATTTTCTAGTGCTTTTTGAAGTGTGTTTTGGGTCATTGTCCTGCTAGAAGACCCATGACCTCTGAGGGAGACCCAGCTTTCTCACACTGGGCCCTACATTATGCTGCAAAATTTGTTGGTAGTCTCCAGACTTCATAATTCCATGCACACGGTCAAGCAGTCCAGTGCCAGAGGCAGCAAAGCAACCCCAAAACATCAGGGAACCTCCGCCATGTTTGACTGTAGGGACCGTGTTCTTTTCTTTGAAGGCCTCTTTTTTTTTCCTGTAAACTCTATGTTGATGCCTTTTCCCAAAAAGCTCTACTTTTGTCTCATCTGACCAGAGAACATTCTTCCAAAAAGTTTTTGGCTTTCTCAGGTAAGTTTTGGAAAACTCCAGCCTGGCTTTTTTATGTCTCTGGGTCAGAAGTGGGGTCTTCCTGGGTATCCTACCATAGAGTCCCTTTTCATTCAGATGCCGACTGATAGTACGGGTTGACACTGTTGTACCCTCGGACTGCAGGGCAACTAGAACTTGTTTGGATGTTAGTCGAGGTTCTTTAGCCACCATCCGCACAATCTTTCGTTGAAATCTCTCGTCAATTTTTCTTTCCGTCCACATCTAGGGAGGTTAGTCACAGTGCCATGGGCTTTAAACTTCTTGATGACACTGCCCACGGTAGACACAGGAACATTCAGGTCTTTGGAGATGGACTTGTAGCCTTGAGATTGCTCATGCTTCCTCACAATTTTGCTTCTCAAGTTCTCAGACAGTTCTTTGGTCTTCTTTCTTTTCTCCATGCTCAATGTGATACACACAAGGACACAGGACAGAGGTTGAGTCAACTTTAATCCATTTCAACTGGCTGCAAGTGTGATTTAGTTATTGTCACCACCTGTTATGTGCCACAGGTAAGTAACAGGTGCTGCTAATTACACAAATTAGAGAAGCATCACATGATTTTTCAAAGGGTGCCAATACTTTTGTCCACCCCCTTTTTTTATGTTTGGTGTGGAATTATATCCAATTTGGCTTTTTGACAATTCTTTTTGTGGTTTTCCATTGACGACAAATTAAATGAAGATATTATTACCAAAGCATTTGTGATTGCAATCATTTTCTGGAAGAAATTGAGTATTATCTGACAGAATTGCAGGGGTGCCAATACTTTTGGCCAGCACTGTATATATATATATACATATACAGGTATATATATATTAAAAATTAAAATCATCCCCCCTTTCCCTAGAACACATATAAAAGTACATAAATAAAGTTAAACTCATACGCATTGGGTATCCCTTTGTCTGAACTGAAACTGAGTGAAAGTGAACGCCATAACAGGACAAAAATCAAAAGAGCCAAACGGCCATTTTTTTTTGCTGTTTCACCTCTCATAAAAATTTGAATAAATAGTGATGCAAAAAGAGATGCCTTATGCAGCCCTGTACACGAAAATATAATAAAGCTACGTGTGTCAGAATATGATGACTCCAAGAATTTTTTTTTTTTTTTGCATAGATTTGGATTTTTTTAAGGGGTTAAAATGTAAAAAAAAAAAACGATGTAAATTACACAATATAAATTTTGTATCCCTGGAATCATACTAACCCATAGAATAAATTTTGGCTGCACATTGAACACCGTAAAAATGAAACCCATAAGAAAGTGCACAAACAGTTTTTCTCCAATTCTACCACATTCTGATTTTTTTTCCAGCTTCCCAGTACATCATATGGAATATTAAATGGAGTCACTAAGAAGTACAATTTGTCCCGCAAAAATTAAGTGCTCATACAGCTCTGTGAATGGAAAAAAAAAAAAAAAGGCTTTTGTAAGGTTGGGAGTCAAAAACGAAAATTAAAAAATGGCTCCGGTGGGAGGTGGTTAAAGACTATTTGGGACGTTAACACTAAAGATCTATTATTTAAGGAGTCCTCCATTGCTGGTCTATACTTTAGATAGGTTATCAATTTTAGATCTGAGGGTACTATTGGGACTCCAGCAGATCATCCTTTTTTGCCATTGAGGACATGCAGGCCGCAGTACTTCTCACTCACCATATTATTGATAACTATAGCTATGTATACTGGAGCAATGTCCAATTCAAGTATTCAAGTCTGTACCCACAACTGCTCCTATGAATAATACAGTAAGTGAGCAGCACAGCACACTGCATGTAGACAATGCCAGGAGTTGCATGTCCAGGGAAACAGCTGATTCACAGTGGTCCCAACCCACAGTTGGATCCTGACTGATGGATATGCACTATGGATAGCACTGTTAAAGTCCCACCACTTTGATGTGCCCTGATCAAACAACACAAATCTATCAAGTCAAATTATTTCAAATATATTGGATCTGGATTTAGACAAGTGAAAGGCCTAAAAATGAATTGAACACAATTCAAGATAAATTGACAATTGCTGACAATGTTTGCTTGATAAAATGTTGTGGGAATGAAACATTTCTCCTCGTGTATCATCTAAGATATGTTTTTATCAGAGCGAGGAATTGCTAAAATAGAAAAAAAGATAATCAGCTATAAATCCAGGACTAGTCTCCAATGCTTAAAACAGCCATTAACTTCCAATTTCACACGTACATACACACACACATGTGTACACACACATATGTACACACACACACACTTATAACTAAATACAACTTCTAAGGAAATCAGAAATGTATATGAGGAGATTTCCGAGGCTAAACTGTATCTGTATTATATACTGTAGGAATCACTGACATTTATGGTGAATTAAAAGAAAAAAAAAGTCTGTCGCTTATGATGTTTTATTATTTTATCTCATGAATGCAGGCAGACGGCAAGAAAAGAAAGCTAAAATATATGGTCTACAAGATTCTACAAGGGTAGATTCATCATTCTTTATAATCAAATTTCTATGGAATAAAAGCATTAAGGGTTTTTTCACTAAAGACATTAGGTCTGTTGTATTAAGGCTGATATATAGTATGACAATGTTAATTGTCAGTTGTGCTGGCATAAAAAGTGTTAAAATTATTAACAGGTGTATACCTCTTAATAAATCCAACATATTTCTGAGATTCCATGTGCCACAATCAATACATATTTCAGCTATAATTTACCTCAGTTTCCTGGGGTAAATTATAACAGATTTATTGTATCGTGGGGACCATGTCCATGATCCCCCTACTTCCTGGCAAAGAGGTATGGGTGTTGAAAAAAACAGGAAGAGGAACAAGTTTCAGTGGCTGCTTTGAAAATATCTGACCTGTCATTAACGGAAGGGACACAGCTCTTCCACAAAGCCATCGACACTTTGTTCTAGTGATTGTGTATAAGTTGTGCATCAGTTGTGAGGTCGAACCCTAACTCATGAGACAATGATGACATCTTCTGGCAAGACGTTATAAATGGTTTTTAATGTGAAAACCTTTTTAATGGGAGCCTCCCTCCAGGTTTTACCCCTATAAAACATTCCCACTGTGCTGTATGACATAAAAAACAACTTTTTAAACTTATAGCCCTTGGTCCTCAGTTACAGAGTATACCTTAGAAAATAAAGTTAAAAATGCCTGCATGTGAGCCATGAATCAAATGCATTATCTGTGTGTCCGTGAACCTGCAATGAAATTTACTATCATAAATTATAATGGATCTGGTGAGGCTGATGGCTCACTGGAAGACCTCTTCATACCCTGTTTGGAAAGTGGCAGGAGTGGCATAAAAACTCCAGTTTTTGTTGCAACTGCCATTTTAAAAGTCATAAACCCCTGGTGTGTGCCTTTTTAAAACCAAAAAATAGCTTGTTTAAATAATAACTCTTCCCCAATGTTTATTTTTGCCCTAAAGAATGAGTTATCTGCTGGAGTGGCCTCTTGATTTTGTTGGAGTCAACATTCACATCACAGGGGATTTTTAGGATTTATTAATTGATGACCTTTCTATAGTATTGGTCATCAATTAAAGATCGGCAGGGGTCCGACACCCAGGCCACTGACCAGCTGTTTGAAAAGGCTGCAGCATTCACATGAGTTTACTTACCAAGCACCAAGTACAGCTCCAGGTAATGGGGACCCACTCTACCATAACCACCTTAAGCAGAAAGTTTAGAACTGGAAAAGTGTATGACTATAAAGCACATAGTGATTTTGCAGTACAGGTAATGCACACAGTGATGTCACAGTACAGGAATAATGCACACAGTGGTGTCATAATACAGGAATAGTAAACACAGTGATGTGACAGTACTAGGATAATGCACACAGTGATATCAAGGTACAGGAATAATGCACACACGGAGGGCACAGTACCAGAATAATACATGCAGTGATGTTACAGTACAGGAGTAATGCTCACACTGATTTCACAGTACAGAGATGAAGTATACAGTGATATCACAGTGCAAAGATGATACCCACGATGACATCAGGGATAATGCACACATAGAAGCTACTATGTTTGTGACTGTGGTAGTTACACCCATGCACATTCATAGCTCAGCCCGTTCATTTCAATGGAATTGAGCTGTCATCTGCCCATGTAGCTAATAAATGTGATGTCACATGGCCTGTCACTTCAAACAGCTAATCCACAAGGATCCAAGGATAGGTCATCAATTTAAAAGTCCCAGAAAACTTTAACAGAATGGGGGTAACAATGCAGCAAAAAACGTGTAACTTTGTTTTCTAAGGCATGCAGCTCTAGTTGGGCCCAATAGCTATATGTTTTAAGCTGAGGCCCCACGTTGCAGGAACACAACTTTTTTTGTTGCAGATTTTGCTGATGTTTTTTGAATCAAAGCCAGGAGTGGATTGAGCAGGAGGTAGAAGTATTACTGTTTTCTATATATTTCCCATTCCTTTTGAAGCCAGTCTTGGTTTTGGCTCAAAAAAACGCAGCAAAATCTGCAGCAAAAAAAAGCATTTCTGCAACGTGAGGCCTCAGTGATAAATCCTGCAGTTAGCTTACTCTTGGGTAAAGATTAGTGTCCCTAAAACGATCACACATGAATGTCAATTTAATATAGAATTATTGCATATTTTTTTTGGTTATTTTTACCTTCATTATTTGTTTATTTTAAACAGTCTAAAAGTAAGATCACACATGCTGAAATTTGCTGTTTTGACTTTTCAGTCTGAACCAGAAATAAAATAAAAATAAGTTTTCCAATTGTTTTTCAATCTGCTGAAATGCCTTTAATATTTTTTGAATTGTAAATGTATTTAATAACACCATAACTTCGATTCAGAATGATCTTTTCTTAGGTTCTGCAAAAAGCACAGAAGAAAGTACAAGAAAAATAGCAAAAAATTACGTAGGGTAGTTTACAGTAATAGTAACAGGCAGCTTTAAAGCCATTCTGAAATGTTATAAAAAGACCTTAATGTGTACATTTCAAAGAATCTGAGTTGTGTTTGCGTGGTCTAGTTTACTAAAATGGGAATCTGTAATAAGAAAACAAGTCCTGGCTATCTCATGTTGATAACAATGTGATAGGTTGAGATGAAAGTTATAAGATAATAAACCCTAGTGTTTTCAGATTAGTCATTTCTCAACAAAATATTTTCTTAAATGACCTCTATTAGAAAAAGCCACATGGGGAACCAGCAAACCAGCAAAACTGGTTAAAAGGCTCAGATAGAAGAAACTGTCTGCAGGGTGAATTTAATTTTCTTTCTGTTAATTTCTGTACACTGCATTTTATTGAAGCAAACAACTAAAATGCACATTAGAGAATATTAATACTTGACTATGCCAGAGGGCAGAAGATAATATTGTACACTGATTTCTCCAATAAAAGATACCTTCTTCTCAAAACAAAAAAACCTCTTAAAATCTTACAAAGTACATGTCAAACAAATGAATGTAAGACTGGAATAAATTAAATATGTAGTTAAATAGAAAATATTAAAATAAAGATAATAAAGTATTTCAATAATTACTCTTTAATGATAATGTCAAAGTTTCTTCAGTGAATAGCGCAGTAAACATTTCTAACATAATTGCTTGAAAGATATTTTAAAACCAGGTTTGTAAAAATATCTTTTTTACTCTCATCTTGACTACCGTAATTCTCCCACTTACTAAACTCTCCCCTCTACAATTTCTCATGAATACAGCAGCCAGACCTTGTGTCAGTCGATGTATTGGTTGCCCATCCACCACAGAATACAATTTAGACTTATTACACTCACCCATAAGTCTCTCTATAATGCTGCGCCCCCCTACATGTCCTTGTCTTTGTCTACCACCTTAACCGTCCACCTACTAACCTTGAACTCTTCTGTTACTTAAACATCCCACTCCCATCTCCAAGACTTTTCTCAAGCTGCACCGGTGCTCTATCCTGGACAGTCAGATTAACTTTGAACTACGGCAGCATCAAATGTGCTCCAAAACATATCTTTTTAGACAAGCTTATCACACGACCTGATCACACTGTTCTACATAACCTCACACTAAGCTAACATTTCTTATCCCTTTTTCTACTGTGTAGCTCAGAACCTGACCCCTCCATCCAGAAGGTGCCCCACACTTCATGTACTTAGTATCTATATATTCACAGATACCAGCTGGTGATGGGCTCAGACAGCTTCAGTTATATGACCTCATTTATTAAAAGATGGCTGGACCATTGTACCAAACCAAACCAAAGACCTCTTCCTGTGTGTGTCTCCCTATTTTCTCATAGATTGCAAGCTAAGCTCTAACCTCTATTGTTTGATATGTTAATTATTTTGTTATACTGTAATGTCTGATATTGTCTGTTCATGTATCCAGTGATTTGTAAAGTACTGCAGAATATGTTGGTGCTATATAAAATTAGAAAAAAAGAAAAGAAAATTATTATTATTACTCACATTACTTCACCTTTGCATATAAAGTAAAAATTGAAGACTGAGCAGCTTTTCAAACATAGTGATTCAGAATTAGATACTGTAAACTTAGACTAGATAAAGTGTAAAAATGTGGATTGGCTGATGCTGGATAAAACATTTGATGTGTCTTTATATTGTCTAGGCTAAGTTCATACCACCTATTAGTTGACTGACTTTACATAGTTACAGTTAGTTGGTTGAAAAAAGACCAAGGTCCATCAAGTTCAACTGATTTATATGATTTATATTTGAAAACCCAAGTTGAAGAAGACAAAAACAATCTGTCCATGCCACAGACACAACTCATCAGTAAGTGGAAAAAAAAATCATTCCTCGCCCCTGCTGGCAATTGGACAAATCACTTGATCAACATTCTGCATTAATACAATAGTCCTGTACAAAATTTCTGGCACAAATTATTTTATTCTTTGCCATGCCCACATGTTGAGCTAGAAAACCCAAGAAATCAATAAAGGTGCAAAGGATTAATCTGTTTGGTGCATCAAATGTGCTTAAAGCAGAATACTATGATGGACTTAATTGCATCAGAAATGTGCTTAATTTTCTTGCATTTATGCCAAGGTCTAGGGGCACACACGTATATATCTGCCTCACTGTTTACTATTCTACTATACATCATTCACATTCTTGGTGCATTCTACTGCAGCCATTCTGCAGTTAACAGATGAACCTTAGTTTAGCAGAGCTTCTACTGTATACTGCAAATTTGGCTCTGTATTGCACTTCATTTTAGGGAACATAGAGGCAGATGTGCTCAGAGTGCTGTTTCATACATCAATCTTAAAGAGGACCTGTGATCAGGTCTGAAAAGCCAAATTACATATATTATCTCATCTGTGCTGTCATTGTGAGCATTTTGGTGTTTTATTTATTTACACCTGTCTAACCAATCCAAAGATATACGCCATTTCAGTGCTGCAAATTAGGGTATATTAGCCAAGAGGGCAGAGACCCCCAGTGGTACTAACCACCCAGTTGGCTAGTCTATCCTAATTTGCATCAATGATGATAGGACTTGTATGTTTGGAATGGCTAAACAGATCTGGATAAAAAACAAACAAACAGAAAAAATTAAAAATACTCAGGGTGACAGCATGACAGGTTATGTATGTCATTGGACTTTCAGATCTGGTGACAGACTCTCTTTAATCCAAAGTACTTTGGGGCAAATTATGCTAAATTTATTAAGACTTGCACATATGGCGAATTCTGGTGCATGTCATAGTTAATCTTTTGATTTACGGAATTCTCCAACCTTCTTGTTAGCCTTGTTAGCAAGTGTCATGTCTTATCTGGAGGTGTGTGATATCTGAGCTGCACCTTTGCCCTTGTTTCGCTCTTGTAAGCCTCCATCAACACCATCTACTTTTCTTAGCACCTTAGAAAAGTGACATGGTTTCAAAAGTTTAGGGATTCCACTTATTGGTTTTTGCTATACTATTAGCAAAATAAAAAACATTTTTCTGTGTTTGTGGTCAAGGTACAGGAAGAAATTTATGATTAATCTAGAATGAATGCTAGCTCATAGAGGAATCAAATTACAGCTCTATGGAGAGGGGAGGAGGAACCAAGTGAGAGAAAGGGGGTGATAAATGGCACAGACACAGGCAGATAGACTTATGCAGTTTAAATTTTATTTGATTTATTTATTTTTTTGAAATCTCACCCCGAGTACTTTATTCACAACAGTACTGGTTAGTATTTCTATAAAATATCCTCTATAATGTTGTACTGAGGGAGAAGTAGACTTTCCTGTTTTCTCCATGTGATATATTACTTCTCTATAAAGTCTTATATGGTATTGTTGCTGAACGAGCGTCTGTACCCAATGGTGTTCTACTTTTTCCGGCAGGTGCAGCCACAAGATTACACACCGTACATTCTTTGCTCCTCCATGCTGACATGCATGTGCTCTTTCTGTTGCTGTTATTGCTGCTGGATCTGCCCATAGGTCAGGTGCATGCTCTCTTGCTCTTACTTAAAGGACAGCGCATGCACCTGCAATCCTTCCCTAGTCAATGTGTTTAAGGTCGGGGGCTCACGTGGTTACTCCACAATGTTTTACAGTCACTGCAAAGTGGATGGGATTCTAGCAATCCCATCCACATATTGCGGAAAAATATGCGAAGCGGACACACAGTGGTTTCCAAATCCATTGAGGTTTTGGAAATCACAGCATGCCAATTATACCTACAGAAACGCCGGCGGTATAATAGGTATAATTGAAGCAGAGACTTTCTGTGAAAAGTGCTGCGGGAAAAAATGCGATGCACTTTTTTGCAGTGGCCCGCTACTTGGGACCTTAGCCTTAATGTTAGCATCACTAGCCACAGCTTGCCTAAGCAAAGGTCCCTAGGTTGCTAGTACTGCTGTAGAGTTAACTGATTTGACCTGCATATTGATCTCTGGCTTGTTTCTTGATTATGTCCCTGTTTGTTGATCTAATCTGCCTGATACCTGTCTCGGTCCTTGGCTTGTTCTTGACCGCAGCTTCTTTGCTGCCTGCCTTGACAGCCTGTTTGTATCAGATTATACTTGAGCTCTGCCCATCCTGACCTTTACATGAATATAATTTTACCTGGCACCTCGTCAGCAATCACCTATGCCAGGACCGCTTTCTGTGGTAGTGACCTGGTAATTTCCTTGCAGTGAAGATCAGACGTGGGTTAAAAGGTGAAAACTGGGAAGGTCACTTAGACAACTCCTTTTTGACCCAAAGCCAAACCAGTTAGGTGGCTAGATGGTCCACAACCTATTCAGTATCACAAAGAGATTTAAGAGCTATAGTATCTATCTGAGACATCATAGTAGCTAGGTTTCACTCACTAGCTCTGGGACAACCCAAAATTAGGGACAGAGATGGTGACAAATGCAGAATACATGAAACATAATGGCCAGCAAATAATGAAAGGTTAGGTATGCTTTAGCAGTATCTCAGTAGAAAAATCAGGGCAGCTGCAAAGATACAAAGAAAGTAAATGACATTACTTAGGTTCTCTCTAGTTCTTTTTACTTCATCTGGCTGCTGTCTTTGCGTGTACTGTATGCTGTCACAGATTCAGTTAACTCTTTACAAGCAGCTGAAGAAATTAGAAAGCAGAGCTGTGTTTTATAAGGCTAAGTGATGTTAGGTAGAATATTTTTGTTTTTAAACATTCTATGGTGGATTTCACATCAACACTACAGAAACCTCAAGTATCATATTTGCACATGCAGATTGGCTACAGATTGTTGAGTGGAGCCATAATTTGGAGGCATGTGGGGTGAGAGTTCAAAAAAAGGAATTCACTTGTACTTTAATTTGCTGCAAATCCACAGCAAATGTTCATGTCTGAGCTTACGTTAATCAGGGGCGTAGCTATAGGCGGTGCAAAGGGAGCAATTGCTACCGAGACTTGGATCCTGAGGGGGCCCCAAAGTTCCCTCTGCCATACAGATTACAGATTTTGCACTGGGGCCCAGGAACTTCAAGCTGTGCCTCTGACCCTAATACTCAGATCAGAACATTGTTTTGAAACATTGTATTGAACATAAGTCATAATTGTTATGTAATTACTATGTTTTTGTCAGAATTATACTGTAGGTCTTCTTTAACTTTTATTTTACTGAATGTTCTGTGTCAATTCTATAAATTAATATACAAATGAATATATCTAAATTCACACTTTTTAGGTACTTTTTTGCCATAACATCTATCTGCATTGCAAAGTGTAACAAGGGGCCCTTTCCCCCAGTGATGTTTTATTAATTCAAGGATTTTTTTTTATAAAATAAATTCACTCTCTGCCTCACTAAGGTATTTTATTAATATGGTGCTCATTCTGAACAACATAATTTTCAATGTATTCACACCAGATATCTGATATAAATATTCCCTATACAGCTCAAAGAGATAATACTTGTTGCCTGCAGACGCCACTAGAGAAGAGGGCAGTGCATGAAATGTATACAAGTTACCACTACACTCAATGGAAGCTGTAAAAATCTTCTTCTAAACTGTGTGCCCACCCCCATCTCCAGTAAAACAACAGTGTTAATGCTGAACACTGAGTTATTCTGCTTCCCTTGTAATAATACTTTTTATCTTAAAAATATACAAGGCATTGTGGATATGGGTCCTATGTAAGTTATTATCACACAGTATTTGTTTTATGGTACTGCTGGTGAACACTTATAATAATTAGTATTGTTGGATGAAACTTTCCTAAGTAACATGCAGAAGTAATAATAATTGTGTAGAAGCGATTAAACTGTACCAGCTGTGTGTAGTGTGCTGGGTACTTGCGCAATGTACATGGGAGTCAAAACATTTAGTCTACGCATATGGTATTTATTGCAATTTTATATTGATTCTTATTTATATCATCTCTCATCAACCTCTATATACTGTACAGTATATGTAATAAAATATTATATGAATAATATTTCCACCTAGAAAACATCCTATTTTTTTATCCTATAGTTCTCTTTTCATTTTGCAAACACCATGCTTTTGTACACCAAGGTATATGCATACTGTGTTCAATTTTCACTTCAGGAAGTTCACTACTGTGTTCTGGCATAGATTTTAAGCCACTATGAAATCTACAAAAATTATTAAGTTCAGTCTATCTATCTATATACTATCTATCTATCTATCTAACTATCTATCCATCTATCTATCTAACTACTAGCCCTATCTATCTGTCAGGGGAGGCACATGATTAACATTAGTGGCTTCTAAATATTATCCCATATGCCATTATTATTGTACTGTTCTGTATATCCTATTATTTGATCCCTAAGAGTAAAGTCAGCAAGCTATGTCAATTACCAAGACTCTAAAGATTACAAATAAAAAAAAGTAAAAAAAAATAATACTAATAATAGAGCAAAACATTCAAGCATTTGCTGTGCCCAAAATGCAACTAACAAGGTCCTACCTAATATGCAATGTGTACAATAAATAGAAAATAATAGTAATATGCTGTACTTCATTATGGCCTCTCCTTCGAACAAGTTATCAATATCAGATCAGTGAGGTCAACTCTGGGGACTTGAATGTGAATGAACTTACAGTAGTGTGCCTTTCCTACAGTCACACAGCATGCAAAGCTGTAAAGCTGTACGGGTCATCTCTGACACACGGCTGATCAGTCGGAGTGTTGGGAATTGGATACCCCTGAATCTGGTATTGATGACCTATCTTAAGGAAAGGTCATCAGTAGTAAGGTCTTGGACAAGCCTTTTAACAGTCTGTAAACCAGATGTATCATGTAAATGTTCAGCAATTCTGTTGAATCCAAAACAAAAATCACAGCAAACTGTACCTTGGAAGGATAACCAGGAAAGAACTTTTACATGTACCTGGTGATCTGATGTCTTTATGAAGTGACAAGGTTAGAATCCAAATGATAGTACAATGCGATGTTAGAGTACAGTCGGGGAGCGGGGCGTTCCTTACAGCCCAACGATGACACTGAGCTATGAGGAATGCCCTTCTGATAGTGGGGAGACATTGGTGCTGAAATTACCGGTACCAATATCTCCACCACTGGGGGACATAATGGGAAAGCCAACAGGGATTTCAAGATTAGCATATCTTATGCCACTATTAAACAATTCCCCGCTTGCACCAGATGGACCAGAAATGAAATCTATACCAGTCAGGGACTGCAGAAGATTTTAGGTATAATTCACGTTAGTTTTGTGGTGTGAGTTATAGCAAATTTTGCAGGCCTCGTCTTCCCTTGGTTTGTTCTCAGTTCTATCCACTTTCCTCAAAAGTGGCAAGAAAAGCACAGAAACAACATGTGGAACATTTTTGGTGTAAAAAAGGGCTGTGCGTCAAAGACATGCCATATTGCATCCATCTATGCTAGGTTAGTAAATTTCCCCCCCTCTCTAATTCTCAGTTGTCACATAGATAGTAGGTGAAGATGCTATGATATAACCCTTTAATACACTATTTGAAAACCCTTCCCACAACATGTGGGCAAGTATTACAGTAGAATGTAGCAGCCATAATGTATAAACCCATCCTCAAAAATATGCATGATTTAAAGGGTTTTTCCCATAAAAAAAATAAACATTTCAATTTATAGACAATTAAAAGTTAAACATTTTTATAAATATAAGTAATTAAACATTTTTCTAAAGTTTTAAAGATTTTCTCTAAACATCTTAGTGGTGACAGTTTTTTTGTCTTGGCCGGTTGCCATTTGATACAAGCATGAATGCACATGATTTCTAAGGTCTGGCACTTGTCAGAAATCCAACCATAACTTCCTTATTGTGGCCAGGTTATCAATGAGGTATATTACATGCATAAAAAGATGACTTGGCCACAAGTTATTTTAAGCTACAGTTATCAAGCTACAATTGCGGTATAGAGCAGTATATTAAGTTTTATGCAATCTTGTGCACTAGAACTGTGACTCAGTAGCTAAAATAACCTCAGTCTAAAGTCTGCGTCACACTGGCGTATTCAGTTTGTATGGATAACGTATCGACTGTATTTCCCAGTTTGAACACAATCCAGGGACCTGGTCTCACAGTACCACAGTTATCTATGAGGCTGTAAGTCACTGCCTCACCATGGGACTACTGTCTACTTCTATAATTGTGCTTTCAATATGGAAAAGTACTACCACTGGGAGGCAGTGACTCACAGCATCATATTTCATATATATAATGCTCACATTACATGGCAAAATACATGCCGTAGTTGATGTGGTGCAAAACACAAAGTGACATACAGTATCACTTCTTGCAACATTTTGTACCTGATTGTTCACAAACTCCAAATATGCTTGTTTGCTTTTTATTGTGTATATTGCAGGATACCACTCTAGTCAGTCAATAGGATCTCTATTGATCATATTTATTAATCTACAGCCACTAATAACCACACAGGAAGAGCTCCTATGTTATCTTCACACAGAAATGACATTAGATATCTTGTTGCTTATGTATTTTATATGCTACCAGTCAATTGCTACAGTCCAATAAGTGCTTATTTATAAGTACCATGTTGCTTTAATTAAAACTAATATATATATAGCCCCCCACTATGTTTCTCCATAAACTGGCATCTTCACAGGTCCATGGGGCTTGGAGTGATGCCTAAATAGGAGGTTTTATAACCCATATGTAACACATTTGTTATGCAGACAACAGTTTATGGCGAAACATGGGGGGGGGCTTGTATACGTTAGTTTTAATTAAAGAAAATGTAACATAAATAAGCAGTCATTGAACTTCAGCAATTGACTGGTAGTATATAAAATACATTAGCAGCCTAGTGTCCAAGTATCTCTTACATTGTTCCTGTGTGGAGTTAATGCTGGAGATGTTCTTGTGTGCGTATTGTTAGTGACTGTAGGGATCAATAGGGATTAATAAATAGGATCAATGGAGATCCTATTGATTGGATATTGGATGAATATGTGGCGTCTGTTACTATGATTCTATGATGCTTTAACATTATTATAGTAAGCAATCCAATTGGTTTTACAGTCTGTATAGTCTTAAACTATAAAGATTTCTGTTCCTAAGAAGGAGTTTTGTTAGACTTTTAATACAATTGATAATATTGATTTTAAAAACACAACAGTTGCATGACAAGTTATCACAAAATGATACGCTAACTCTTCTATTTGTGTGACCTCACAGTGAATTGCAGCATTTCAAGGCTTTTGGTAACAAGTGGCAATACAGTGTGAATTGCATTAGTTAACTAAACTGAAGAGCAGTTAAAGATGTGGTACAGGGAATTTAATTTTACTTACTTCCTACAGGGATTTATTCAAGCTGGACCCGGGTGTCTGGACTGGTTTCAACCCTGGGTCACGTGATCGGAGCCAGCAAAAATTAAAATTGAATTTCTTGGACAACCCCTTTAAGGCTTCTTGCACTTGACCATAGTTGTTTTCAGTATATTGTCTGCAATAATGGATCAATAATTGCAGATAGTATATGAACCCATTCATTTTTATGACCCCATACACATGAGTGTGGTTTTTACAGATCAGTGTTGAGGCCGTACAAACCATCCACAAAATATGGAGCAGCTCTTATTCCTGTCTGCATCGATGGCACAAGCTAGCTCAATCAAGTCTTTTTGAAAATCTGGGATTGCAGATGATATACTGATACAATGCAGACATGTTTTTTGCGGAATACAGATCTGTTTTTGCAGGCAGTAAATCCACTATAGTTGTGTGCATGTAGCATATGCTTGAGAGTATTTCTTATTGTTTTTTAAAGCTGCATAAAATATTGCGTTCTAAGTGCAGCTAATAATATTTCTCATTGAATTTATTGGAAGGCTGTTTCCAGAAGTATGTAATGCCCACACAGTTGGGTGTTTAATACACCAAAATACACTTGAGAAATTGCCTTAGGGCATGTTCACATGGCAGTGTTCTGCTCAGTATTTTGCATACCTAGTTTAAGCCAAAACCAGGAATGAAATCTACAGAGGGAAAGAATAATGGAATATTTGCTCCTCTTCAGTGTTTTGGACCCACTCCTGGTTTTGGCTTTCAAATACTGAAGCAAGATACTGATTAGGATGTGACATGTGAATGGCCTAAAGCTAAGCTTACAACAGTTTTTCAAGCTTATTTTTTGTACATAAAATGATTGTATCGCTCACCACAATACGATCAAATACAGCTGGGAACAGCTTCCCATTGAGTTTGATAAGAGATATGTGTGGAGTAGTCTGCTACACAGTCAAGCAACACATGTCAATATTGCATATGGCTTGCTTCGTACTGACACACATCCACAGCAAGTACAAGTAATCTACCATGAACACAAGTGAAGAAATTTTTTTTATTTTTTTTGAATGATTCATTTTTTTTTATTAAAGAGTTTTGTTCTTTTTTTTTCACTCAGTAAGGTTTAACAATACCTCTACTGTATTTCATCTGCAGAAGGATCAGATTCCTGAAAGGCATTTGGGCAGGACCACATTGGGCCAGCAGCTCAAATTTCTATTAAATTTGGAGTTTGTGGGGGCGTGGCTAGCGCTCAACGCGGTCGGTCGCATGTGAGCTGAGCTCCGTTAGAGCCGCTCATTAATCCTGCATATTATCCTGACTCGTCGGTGCCTGGGGCAGTCATCAGCTGGAACGCACTACAGGGGTCCTCCCCTTGGCTCCGGGACTCCCGCTCTGACGATATTGGTCCCCGCTGGGCTGTAGTCGGTAGCCGCTACACGTGGCCGGCGGCCATATTACACTGCTGTCACTGTCGGCGCTGCCCTGGCCTGTGCTACCATTGCCTGGAACTGCGTCCGTGCCGCTACGCGTGTGTGCCGGCCTGGGGCTGCGCTGGCACCGCCGACACCGCTGATCCTGCTGCCGCGCGGACTGTGGTCTCCCCTCTCTCCTCGTGGCCGGCGGCCATTTTCATCCTCACCTGCTCGGACATCGGCTGGTGGGGGGCGCTGAGACCGGAGTCTCTTGTGACCTGGGCCTTGTCCTGACTGACTCCTCTGTCCCTGCCTGGAGGTCTGGGAGCCGGCACTCCTCTCTCCTGCTTGCTACTCTGCATGTGGGGACCCTCCTTTAATTCCTCTGGGCAACACTGCAAACTAACGTCTGCTGCAGCTATCAACGGTTTCTGACCCATTGAAGGTGTGTGCTTTTGTATGGTTGTCGCCCTGCTGACTGCTCTTCTTGGAGGCTTTACTTATAATCCAGTGAAGGTTGCTGTATGCACTATTGGACTGTTGAGTTACCATCTGTCCTCCTCTAGTTCCTCCTGGCAATCTGTCTACTTCATTACTCCGCTGATGGCTCTCTCTTGGAGGCTTTACTTATAATCCAGTGAACATTGCCATTGGTACTATCGGACTGTTGAGTTACTGTCTGTCCTTGGCTGCTTGATTGGCCCTGGTGGCCCGACACAGAAGCTCCTATCGTTCAACTGTTTTAGCCAGAGACCTTGCTTATAATCCTCTGAGATCGACCTGGTCTTGCCAGAATCACATCTCCTCCTTGCCATCATACCCACCCTTACGGCACGCAGGAAAAGCGGCCGCCGACTCTCTAAAATGAGTCGCCCGCAATCAACCTCTGTCTCTGATCACCTGAGGGGGTTCTCCAGGGCCGCATCTGCTTCTGCATCCTCATCTCTAGTGGCAGCCTCTCCTGCCCTCCCAGGGGAAGACCCTGAGCCCACTTTAAAACAAGTTACTGGACAGCTACTAGAGGCGATCCATGCTGGTACTTCCTCGCTGACCGGGAAAATCGAAGAGGTAAAAATTGACCTGTGCCTGCTCCGCCAGGACTTCCAGGCCTTACGAGACAGGGTGCGTGAGGTGGAGGATCGGGTCTCTCAGGTGGAGGACTCTGTTAACCCACTTCCTGCCAAGCTCCGGGACCTGGAGAGGGCTGCAAGTCTGTGGACCCAGCGTGCAGATGATTTGGAGAACAGACTGCGACGAAATAATCTCCGTATTCTGAGCCTGCCGGAGCGGGCAGAGGGTGACGATCCTCGGGCCTTTGTGGAGTGGTGGCTGAAGAATGTCTTGCCGGAGGCTCACTTCTCACCAATATTTGCAGTGGAACGGGCCCATAGGGTTCCTGCTAAACCGCCGCCTCAGGGCGCACCTCCTCGGCTTTTGTTGGCCCGTCTGCTTAATAGCACAGATCGAGATACGGCATTACGAGCTGCACGCCAGGCTGGTGAGCTTAAATACAATGGAGCTGCAGTGGCCATGTTTCCAGATTTCTCGGCGGCTCTCCAGAAGACCCGGACATCCTTCGTGGCCGTGAAAAGATGGCTGCGAGAAAAGGCTATACAATACTCCATGATCTACCCAGCTCGTCTTTGGGTCATCCATGACGGCAGGTCCCTCTTCTTCCCTTCACCAAAAGATGTGGAGGACTGGCTATCTCTTGTACCTCGATCACCGAGGCGCTGATCCTGAGGGCGTGTGGTGAGGGGTCCGGTCGGACCATACATAAGGACTTACGGGATGTTCTCGTTTTACTGCATAATAGTTTTATGATAATGTGCGGTTTTACTATCATTTTATCCTGTATCTTTATAGTTGCTTTGGCTGGCGGCCCCCGAGGTGCCAGTGTATCTTACTTACTTATGCAAACCTGGCTCTGTTGAAAGTATATCCCCTAGCCTATTGATCACCTGTACCTTTAAGACAGTGCCCCGTATACCAACCATTTTGGGTGCACTTCTTACCCCCGTTATTTGTAGCCACGGTTCTCTAAACGAATATTGCTCTGTTTATGTCAGTAATATTTCTTACACCCATTAGGGGTGCAATGGTTTATTTAGTTTGTATATGGTTCTTAGGTTGCTGCACACTACTCTCTGTCTCACTCAGCCATGCACTACACATTCATATGTGGGTCGTTTTTGGGGTCCTGAACTGCCATGATTACATTCTTAGATGACGATGGCATCATTTAGTGTACTATCTTGGAATGTGAAGGGCCTGGGAAGCCCACGAAAGAGGTCGCTAGTCTTTTCCCAGATCAGGAGGGCTGACCCGCACCTTATATGTCTTCAGGAAACTCATTTAGTTCCAGACAATTCCAGACAACTTCAAAAGCCATGGGTTCAGTGGGCGGCTCATTCTACACATACATCCTATTCCAGGGGGTATCCATCTTGGTGCATCGTAGACTCAGGTGGGAGCCGGGCCTCATTGTAAGGGACCCCGAGGGACAATATGTTTTTGCCCAGGCCTGGGTTGATTCGGTCCTGTATGTTATCCTGGGTGTGTACCTGCCACCGGCGTCTGATCTCTCTGTGCTCCAGCAGGCTGCGCAGTTTGCGACCAGATTCCCTGGAGCTATCGTATTATGTCTGGGTGATTTTAATAAAGTTATGGATATTGCTTTGGACCGGTTCTCTACGGAGCCGGACTCCCCCTCGCTACCTCACCCTACTACAATGGCCAAAATGATCCATGAACTAGGATGGCAGGATTTGTGGCAGGTTCGATTTCCGGAGGCCCGCACTTTTTCCTGTCACTCTGCCAACAGACATTCTCTGTCTAGGATTGACCATGTTTTTTGAAATACTAAAGCCTGGTCTCTGTTGCAGACCATATTCGTTTTACCTAGAGCAGTGTCTGATCATTCCCCTTTGTTGGTCCAACTAAATAGTAGTACGGCTGCCAGGCCACGACAGGGCTGGCGAATCCACCCATTTTGGTTAAAACTATTTGTATCACATGATAGAATACCCGACCAACTTCAGATGTTTTTGAACATTAATTCTCCAGATACTTCACCACTCCTCGTATGGGAGACCATGAAGGCATATCTTAGAGGTTGTATTAAGTCCTCCATTTCCTTTATAAAAAGGGAGTCCTCACTGTTGGAAACTACCCTGACGACCCAGTGTGCTTCTCTCGAAGCCGCCTACGTGGCTAATCCAACTGATGAGGCTAGATCTCAGTGGTTACACACAAGTAGACAGTATCTGCATATATTACATGACAAGGCACGTAGGTCTCTGTTTTTTAGCAAACAGAAATTTTACGAACTTGGTAGCCAGTCAAGCAGCCTTCTGCCTCAACTGATACATCAAAACACAGCCTCACCTGCAATACTACGAGTGCATTCGGAGACGGGGGAGGTACTGTCCAATAGCTTGGCCATTAGTGACAGATTTTATAGGTATTACAGTGAGTTATACCTCTCCAAGCTTAGAGTCACCGAACGGGAACTCGCCACTTATTTGGACTAGGTCCCCCTTCCCACTTTGTCAGATGACCAGCGAGCCCTTTTAGATTCCCCTTTTGCGCTGGAGGAACTTTCGGGAGCCCTGGCAGATATGGCAAGGGGCAAATCACCTGGCCCGGATGGCATCCTGGTGAAGGTTTACGCCCAGTATGGGGACCTGCTTCTCCCGGTGTTGCTTGAATGTTACAATGCTGCCTTTGCAGGCCGTAGTCTCCCGGGGTCCTTTTACGATGCCATTATCATCCTGTTACTTAAGCCTGATAAGGACCCGCTGGACTGCGGCTCATATAGGCCTATATCACTGCTTAATATAGACTACAAACTCCTTACTAAAATGTTGGCAAATAGGCTCAATTCAGTTGTTCTCGATCTTGTTCACCCAGATCAGACAGGCTTTATGCCTGGAAAATCCACATCGGATAATCTCAGACGGGTTCAGGTGATCACTCAGATTGGTGCATCATCCTCACATGACTGGGCGGTGGCCTCTTTAGATGCAACAAAGGCGTTCGACTCTGTCGAGTGGCCCTTTTTATTGCAGGTGTTGCGTGGATACGGATTTGGAGAGGGATTCATTACCTGGATTTCCCTTTTGTATAGTTCCCCTAGAGCGGCATTGTCGATTACTGGCACGTTGTCTCCCTATTTTCCCCTAGGTAGGGGTACAAGACAGGGCTGCCCATTGTCACCGCTACTGTTTGCTTTGGCAGTGGAGCCCTTGGCAATACTGCTTTGGAACGACCCCATATACAGAGGCATAGTGATAGGCACCCGGGAGGAGAGGACAGCACTTTACGCTGATGATTTGCTCCTGTTCATGAGTGACCCCTCCCAATCCCTGCCCAGAGCCATGGCTGTAATTGATGAGTTTGGTAATTATTCTGGCCTGCGGACCAATTGGACTAAATCCTCATACATGCATATTGGCTGCGCGTCGAGTGTAGCTGAGGGGGATGTGGTGTGTGGATTGACGACTGTTTCAACATGAAAATATTTGGGCATTTTTATATCTAAAGACCACAAGCGTTTTTTGGAACAGAACATTTTTCTGCTCATCCCGCACTTTAGGCCCAAGTTTAACCTCTGGGCTGCACTACCTTTGTCGGTGGCTGGTAGAATCAACCTTGTTAAAATGATAGTGCTGCCCAAATGTCTATATGCTTTAAGCCATTCTGCTGTGTCTGTGCCCCTTAGATTTTTTAAACAAATGGACTCTCTCATTATTTCCTTTGTGTGGGGGAATTCTAGATCTCAGCTTAGGTTGTCATCTCTACAACGACCGAAACAGCTCGGTGGTACATCGCTCCCTGATCTGTTTCTTTACTACCTGGCAGGACAGCTCCGTTTCATCCAGAAGTTGCTCTCATCTGATCCCCTGTCGGGGTCCAAGGCACATCTGGCTCACCACCTGGGTCTGCGTATTCTGTGGCCAGTGTTGGAGCAGCCAACCATGTTCAGGGGGAAATTGTTGCCTATTCATGCTCTGGCGGGACAGGTTTGGCGTCAGGCGAAAAAGGTGTATGCCTACTCTGATGTACCTGCGGAGACCCCGCTTTGGCGCAACCCTGGTCTGCCGGCGCTATTGGCCCTGCCTGGCGTTCAGGCCTGGTCGCAGTATGGCGTATCCTCTCTTAATGACCTGTATACCCAAGGCATTTTTAGAACGTTTGACTCACTAAGTTCCTCCTATGGCATCCCTAGAGCACAGTTCTTTAGATATTTACAGATTCGACATGCACTCTCTTCTCAGTTCCCAGATCGGATGGACAATATATCTAAGTATCCACTTATCGGAATACTTCGGTCACAGGGCCCTGGGGGTTTGATCTCTACTTTGTATGCACACCTGATACAGGCCAAGGTATCCTTATTGGACGCCCCGGCCCTGACGCGATGGCGCACTCACATCCCAGCTCTCACAGATGAGATGTTTCAAGACATCCTCGAATCTCATCAACATGTGTCACCTTCAGCGAATAACAAACTGATTCAAACATACATTCTACACCAATGCTACTTGACGCTTTCCCGTCTTTACAAAATGGGACGTCTACCGAACCCAGGTTGCCTTAGGTGCCCTTGTCCACAGTCAGATTTTTGGCATATGATTTGGGCCTGTCCGATCATACAAAGTTTCTGGAAGGGGGTCGTGGATCTCCTGGTGGAAGTTCTGGCCAGACCTATACCATTAACCCCAGAGGTATGCCTCTTTGGTATATTATATGAAGAATTATGGCAACACCATGTTAGAATCTTCTTGCGGGAGTCTTTATTTTATGCCAGGAAGGTTATCGCATTGCGATGGATGGCTTCGAGACCCCCATCAGTAGCTCAGAGGAGGAAACTTGTTAAATGCAATCTTTCAACCAGATTGTGTATAAAGGGAGAGGATGTCCTCAGAAATTCCATAAGGTGTGGGGAACATGGTGCAATTCTTCGGTAACTCAATATACGGCTCCCTCATTGCGTACTGCCATTCATTTACTTATGCTGTGAGGGGTGGGAGACACCGGGAGTATCCACGACCTCTAATCTTGGATTGTATTCTTGCTGTTATCCTTGATTTATTGATTGCATGTTCTTGTATATGTATAATTGATTTAGACAATATTATATGTGTTCTGCATATCTCTTTTTTGTACCGAGTCTACGTTGTTTTGTCCAAGTGGTGCGTGGGCGATAGACTGACGAGGTGGTGACGAGATACTTTGAATGACTCTGTATCAACTTCTTGATTTTCTTGTGTGCAATCTGTTATATATATTTTGTTTCTTTTCCTTGTGTCTGGTACACAATTTTCAATAAAACGAGTTTAAAAAAAAAAGATGGTCAAAGAGTGACTATAATCACACCAGAATACAATAAAATAAGTGTTTAGTAAAGGAAAGAGATAATGCTTAAAAAAAAAAAATATAAAAATAAAATTTGGAGTTTGTGACATGAGGCTAATGATTGTTCCTACTGCGTGTATGGTAGTCTTTGATTTTTGGGCAATTAGTACTTGGGTAGGTATAAGAATTTAGAAAATTAACATTCACACTTGCTTGTCCTGGTGCAGAAGCTCATTTTAGATCCCTGGATTATTTTCTCCCCATGACCAGCAGCTGCATTCTATCCATACATTTTTTAGCTGCATTTACATTTCCTCTTGTTCTATATCTGGCTTGTGTGCTTCACATCAATTCCACTCCCTGGCAGTACCCCCACATAATTATGCCCTCTTTTGTGCCTACACCCCTCAATGAATTTATCCAGGGGTCTAGTGAGCATCTTGACTTCACAGCTGTTTCACTGATTTTATTAACATCAGGACTTGAAAATGAAAAATTACTTTTCTCCAAAATAAAGTTTCATTAGGCACAAAATTTTAATTTTCATAATGGGTCAAAGGAGAAAAAGTACCTCACAGTTCATTACAAAATTCCTCCTGAACATAGAAATACCCCATTTGATTTTAAACTGCTGTATGGGTCCATCATGGGGTTTGGAATGGAAGTTTCCCAAATGGACTCACATGTGTCCAAACAGCAGTTTATACCCACTTGTGATATTGTTAACTTATAGAGTGCAGATTTAGATGTTTGGTTTCTGAATGCCCTATCATGTTTGCAGAGCCCCATCTGGTGCTGGTAGAGTGGAATACCCCAGGAAGTGATTTTGAAAACTGATAAATAATTTATCAAGGGGTGTAGTGAGCATTCATTTTCCAGATCTGAATTCTGATGATAAAAAGAAAATATGTAAGATGTGATACACCAAATTCCCTACTATTTTCACAGTAACTCCTAAGATTGGGGGTTTTATCTGGGGGGAGGGGCACATCTTATGTATTTTTCCTTGTACTTTCTAAGCCTGAGGTGTACCATGCTGTACGCATTTTGCAAAAAAAAAGGTCATGGTTATTGACCTTTTTTTGTAAAATGCAGTCAGACCCTGTTTTGTCTGTTTGGAAGGTGCTGGTACTAGTGAGGTACACATATGGAGGTGCGGGACAGCCCGTCTAAGCTAAAAGCAGGGGTATCATTTAATACGTTGTTAGCTGGCACTGTGTTATCATGTGACCAGAAGCTTATGCAAACTTTATCTTTGTGCATTTGAAATGGCAGCATCCACCCCCCCTCATTGTAGGTGTGAGTGGTTGCTTCATCAGCATTATGCACCTGAGCTGTTTTCGTAATATATTACAAGGGTCCCTCCCAGCACCTAGGAAGGTACCCATCTCTCCAAGGGTTCTGCAAAGGAGGGAGAATGGGGGCTGCCTGGGTAGAAGGTGTGGGTGGGGCACTAGCCATATGCTGGGGGGAGACCTGGATTCTTGGGTCATTCAGCAAAGAGGCAGCAAGGAGGTATTATCTTGGAGAAGATGTGAGGGCATTTTGATGCTGTGGAATGCAGCATGGGCCTAGCATTGAGGCCTGAAGCCTTTCCCTTTGTCCTGGACAACATGTAGAAAACTTGTTTTCTGCAACTCGCTTAAGCTTGCGCCCTAGGTCCAAAACTCTGCTGTGGCCTAGAGAAACGGACTACGAGCCTGTGCCGGTATTTTCTCTATCTTTTATTTCCCTTTTTATTTTGTGTGCTGTATCTTAACTTTATCCGTAATCTTGCTTGGTAATTGATATATATTCCTGTATCTGTTAATGCTTAGTACTGACCCACTTGGGTTAATAAATATATAAAATTTAAAAAGCTTGCTTCGTATTATCCTATGACCCGATCCGCTCACGGTGTGTGAGTGGGAGGTTAGGAAAGAAGGTTGATCGCAAGTGTGCCAGGCGGCTTGGCGAGGCAAGATCCTTCACAGGGTGCATATGACTTTTTGATCACATTTTATTCCATATTTCGTGAGGTGAAAAATCATTACTCGGATAGGGTTAAATAATGTTTTAGTTTTGTTGTACTGATTGCTCCAGACGAGGCAATATCAAATATGCATTTTTTTTATTTTATTATTATTGTTCTTATTATTTTTACTTAATGAATGATGTTATATGAGAAAATGGCACTTGGGGGGGGTATTCTTTTTTTATATTTTAAACTGAATTTTTTTTTTTTTTTACTTTTTCTTTTAAGTTTTTTGTTGTCCCTCAATTAAACTTGAACAGGTGATTTCCTGATGGCTTGTTTAGTAATATAATATATACAGCCTGTCAGCCTATGCAGATACATACTGCTGAATCTGGCTGCCATGGCAACCTATTAGCACCGCCCAAGAATGACGTGGAAAAGGTGCGGGATGGGTGGAACAGGTGAAGAAGCCCCTTAGATGTCACATTCATGATTGTTACAGGCGGGGGTCAGCTGTATCATACACCCTACATCAGTTTCTGATTGCACCTGCTCAGCTCCTGAGTGGGTGCTATCATCATGATGTAATAGTACGTCATGACACAGGAAGTAACATTACTACTTGATGCACGTTATGGTATGGGAAGGGGTTACAGGAGTTTTTAATGCTGTTAAAGGTCAAGGCCACATGTTGCAGAAAAGCTGCATTTTTTGTTGCAGATTTTACTACATCTTTTTTAAGTCAAAGCCATGAGTGGATTTAAAAGAAGGGAGAAGTATTAGTGCTTCCTGTGTATTTACCATTCCTTTTTAAGGCTGTGGCTCCACGTTGCGGAAACGCAGATTTTTTTGTTGCAGATTTTGCTGTATTTTTTTGAGCCAAAGCCAGGAGTGGATTGACTAGAAGGGAGAAGTATAAGAACTTCCTATATCTTTCCCATTCCTTTTGTAGCCATTCTTGGCTTTGGCTCAAAAAAATGCAGCAAAATCTGCACCAAAAAGTTGCGTTTCTACAACGTGGGGCCTTACACTTATGTGACATTAGCCTACATAAGTTATTACCTAGAGATGCCAGCTGCAAACTATGTTTTACTTCATTGTATTACTTGGTGCCTGTACTATACCTGACTACTTATCCTGGAACATATGGCAAACTTATTGTAAAATACTTACATTTTCTTTATTTTTCTTCACATCATTATCCTAGCTCAAGTTTTGTTATAGGATTTAATTATTTCTTTAGAACTGTACTTATAATATCTTCTCTTGACTTCCTAATATAATATAATTTAAATGCGATCACCTAGCTTTAGAGTCACTTTTTTCTAACTCTCGGTTATCAATTTTTAACATGATAATTCTGTTGATTAATATGGTGTTTTCTATCAAGTGTCTGGATGTTTTCAAGCCCCCTTCCAGACACAGTGAATGTGATATCTTTGGCAATAACATTACTGTGATGAATTTCGGATCTAATAATGACTATGGAAATCAACATTGACTTATCATCAATCACAATTTGTAACCAATCAATTTCTTTAGTTTTGTTCTTTGAATAAAGTTTTATGCAGATAAAAATTCTCTCTATAGTGAATGACGTGATTATCGTCCAAAAACCATTAACATGTTTTAATATGTTGGTTGCTTAGGTATTAGAGTAGCCTTTATTTCTCTTAGCAGAATAAATTAAATACTATAAATTATTGGAAGATTACATATTTGATCATTGCTTTGGTTAAGCCCTTTCGCACTTACAGATATCTGTCCAGTTATTGTTCAGACCAATATCAACATAGAATGCATAGGAAACTTTTGTTTTAGGAAGATCAAAACAGATATGGAAGAAGAGAACAGAATATATTGTAACAAAATATAAACACCTGTTTGTTTGTAAAAGGAGAGGAACCAATCTGTCACTGTTGTGGCCCACACAGGATTGCGGATTTTGGTCCCTCCATACCATTGCCTAACTAAAGTTAGAACAGCCAGGTCACTGCTAACTTTAGCATTTACCAAGTTACCAAGTTGACGTAAGAAAGTATACACTCACTTGCAGGTCTTGTTATCACTGGTACCTTCCAGGGTAAACAATAGTTGCCCAGTAGAAGGAATACAGTAGGTGTCACTAAGATCTGCAAATGATAATATTTTCAAGCACCTAGCTCCAATATGTGGCATGTGGGAGGGGCATAAATGGCAGATTGGGCTATGAGCCACCCATACAGCTACAGGTGTTTCATCAACCTTAATCCACTGTCTTCAAATGCTATCTTGGTTCACAGCAAGATGGTAATGGAGGCTGGAATGGAGGTGTATCTTCTTCAATGAGTCATGCTCTTATTTGATATTTTTGATTGCTCTGGAGACCACATGGGCAATGCCATGAATAGGCCTTCACAAGGGAATGTCCCACTGAACCTACCACTGGAATTATGTTGTGGGGTGACACAATGTACAGTAGCCAAACCCATCTAGCCTTCATTTCTGGTACGCTAACAAATTCATTTGCTCATGGAACCAGTGGTATGACCATTTTACCAAAGTGTCCCAGGAGCAGTTTTTCAATGGGACTGCACCAGGAACATGTATTGTTGTACAACTGCAAGCAACCTGCACAGCCTTAACTTGCTACCGTGGCTTGCAATGTCTCTGGACTTGTCTCCCATTAAGCACATCTAGGACATCATTGGTTGCCAATTGCAAAGGGTTCTGCCAGCAGCAATCTTTGATTTTTGCATGCCCAAGTGTATTCAGTATGGCATAACATTCCTCAACCACTGATAGCACACCAAGTCATTTAAGAATGTGTATTTCTGTAAATCAAGATACTTTGAATATTTTCTTTCCATTTTTCTATCATTTCCATATCATTAACATATCTATCTATCCTGATTTTCATAAACTCAAGCCCTTCTCTTCTTGGTGTTGCAATTTCAATGTTGAGGAGAGTATATGTACCAGTCACAGTGCTTTTGTACTTACCTTATCCACTGTCATGAAGTCATTGGTAATTTAGTAATGGTAGAAGGGACTCATATTTCTCCCTGCTGTCTGCAGAGTAGTGAGCAGGGGCGTAAATATTGGGGTAGCAGCGGTAGCGGCTGCCACAGGGCCCGGGACATTAGGGGGCCCGGAGCCCTGTGGCAGGCGCTACCGGGAACCCCACAAACCAGTTGCGTAACAATCGCAGTCGCAGGGGGTGTGACCGCGACCGGACCCGGCAGGCTACGGGAGATGGCCGGGGCTCCGGACCACTATGATAGTGGTCGGGGAAAGCTTGGTTCCCCGACCGCTATACATACCATTATTGGAAAGGGACCCTGGCATATTACAGGCCCCTTTCCAATAGAGGGCCGGGCACCCAGGGGAGGTGACTGAAAATAATAAATACATATTCTCACCTCTCCTGGGTACAGCGTTCTCTCCGGCGCTCTTCCGTCATGTGACTGAAGCCTGTGATTAGGCCCCAGCGGTCACATGGGGCGCGGCCGCGTAATGACGTCAGTGCGCCCCTACGTGACCACTGAGGCCCAATCACAGGCTTCAGCAGCGACGTCGGAAGAGAGTCCTGAAGATGCTGAAGACGGCAGGATGGAGCGAGGCTGCCAAGGAAAGTTAAGGCAAGGTGAGTATGAATGTTTGTTATTTTTAATCACCAACCTGGGCCTCCGATTATTATACTCTGGTGTCTGAGGAGACCCCAGAGTATAATAATAGCACCGGGGGGCTGTTGGGAGCATATAATACTGTGTGGGGGCCACTGTAGAGCATATAATACTGATTGGGGGCCACTGTAGAGCATATACTGCTGGGTGGGGGCCACTGTAGAGCATATACTACTGTGTGGGGGCCACTGTAGAGCATATACTACTGTGTGGGGGGCACTGTGGGCATGTACTACTGGGTGGGGGCTACTGTAGAGTATATATTACTGGGTGGGGGCCACTGTAGAGCATATAATACTGGGTGGGGCCACTGTAGAGCATATAATACTGGGTGGGGGCCATTGTGGGGGGCATATAATACTGGGTGGGGGCCACTGTGGGGGCATATAATACTTGGTGGAAGCCACTGTGGGGGGCATATAATACTGGGTGGGGGCCATTGCGGGGGGCATATAATACTGGGAGGGAGCCATTGTGGGGGGCATATAATACTGGGTGGGGGCCACTGTAAAGAATATACTAGTGGGTGGGGGCCAATGTAGAGCATATAATACTTGGTGGGGGCCACTCGCGGGTTGCATAAAATACTGGGAGGGGGCCATTGTGGGGGGCGTATAATACTGGGTGGAGGCCACTGTGGGGGGTATATAATACTGGGTGGGGGCCACTATAAAGCATATACTAGTGGGTGGGGGCCACTCTAGAGCATATAATACAGGGTGGGGCCCACTGTGGGGGGCATATAATACTGTGTGGGGACCACTGCGGGGTGCATATAATATAGGGTGGGGACCACTGTGTGGAGCATATTATACTGTGTGGGGCCACTGTGGGTAGCATATTATACTGTGTGTGGGGGAGCAATGTAGAGCATATAATGTTGTATGGGGGCCACTGTGGAGCATATAATGCTGTGTGGGGGCCACTGTTGAGCATATTTTACTGTTTGGGGACCCGTAACCTGTTCGGGGGGGGGGGGGCATGTCAAATGTTTGCCTTGGGGCCCAGCCATTCCTAGTTACGCCACTGGTAGTGAGTATACATGTGCACAACCACTGACTCTGACATGACTTTGTGCATGTACACACAGCTACTGTGGACTGAAAGCTATCATTTATATCTTAATCCTTACAAGGTATATTGCTCTCCCTGCAATATAGCTGAGGCTTGTATTAATCACAACAGTGACTGACAATCAGGGCCGGCGTTAGGGGGGGGGGGCAAACTGGGCAATTGCCCAGGGCCCCGTCCCCAAAGGGGCCCCCGGGATCCGGAACCTGATGACTCCGGATCCCGGAGTCAGGCCCAGTCAAAGCAATAACAGAAAGGGACCGAGATGAGTAAAAATAACAAACATTTTTACTCACCTGTCCTTGGCGTCCGACGTCATCTTCTGGCGTTCCGGACATCACTGCTGAGGCGCTGAGGCCTGGCCTCAGCGGTCACGTGGGGCGTGCCTCACGTAATCGCTGAGGCCCAATCACAGGCCTCAGAGGTGACGTCCACAACGCGTGATGTCAGCCGCAGAGAAGAAGAAGCGGTCGCCGGCGGGGACAGCGGGGACAGCGGAGCAGCGCGAGGAGGCCCAGCAGAGGTAAGAACAAAGTGAGTATAACTGTTTGTTATTTTACCTTACTTACCCCGGGCCTTCGATTATTATACTCTGGGGTCTGAAGAGACCCCAGAATATAATATAATAATAGCACTGTAGGGCCCCTGTGGAGCATTATACTGGGGGCCCCCTCTGGATAGCATATTATACTGGGGGGCCACTGTGGAGCATTATACTGGGGAAGGGGCCCCTTTGGATAGCATGTTATATTTTGTGGGGCCTCTGTGGAAAATTATAATGTGTGTGTGGGGGGGGGGGGCCTCTGGAGATAATGTTATATTCTGTGGGGCCACTTTGGAGCATTATGCTCTCCAGAGGGGCCCCACAGAATATAACATGCTCTCCAGAGCCCCCCCACTTTATAATACTCCATAGAGGCCCCGCAGAATATAACATGTTCTCCAGAGGGCCCCCTCCCCAGTATAATGCTCCACAGTGGCCCCACACAGTATAATATGCTCTCCAGAGCCCCCCAGTATAATGCTCCACTGTGGCCCCACACAGTATAATATGCTCTCCAGAGGGCCCCCCCCCAGTATATTATACTGTGCGGGGCCACCGTGGAGCATTATAATGGGGGGGGCTCTGGAGAGCATGTTATACTGTTTTGGGCCACTGTAGAGCATTATACTGGGGGGGGGGCTCTGGAGAGCATATTATACTGTTTTGGGCCACTGTGAGTATTATACTGGGGAAACCTCTCTGGGCAGTATATTATACTGTGTGGAGGCCATTCTGAAGCATGTTATACTGAGTGGGGTCACTGTGGAGCATTATTCTGGGGGTGGGCATCAGCAGAGCATATTATATTGTGCGGTGCCACTGTGGGGCATTATTTGGGGGGGACTAATGAGCATTATACTAGGGGGCCCTCTGGGGAGCATATTATACTGCGTGGGGCCTACTGTGGAACATTATACTGTGGGGACGCTCTGGGGAGCATAATATATTGCGTGGGGCCACTGTGGAGCAAAATACTGGAGGGGGCACTGTGGAGCATTATACTAGCGGGGGCCCTCTGGGGAGCATATTATACTATGGGCCACTGTGGAGCTTTATACTGGAGGAATGGACAGTGTGGGGAGCCTGTTATACTGTGTGGGGCCACTGTGGAGTGTATTATATTGTGTGGGGCTTTTCGGGAGCATATTATACTCTGTGGGGCCATTGTAGAGCATTATACTGGGGGGGACTGTGGGGAACATATTATACTGTGGGGGACCACTGTGGAGCATTATACTGGGGGAACCCCTCTGGGGAGTATATTATACTGTGTGGAGGTCATTATGGAGCATGTTATACTGTGTTAGGCCACTGTGGAGCATTATACTGGGGGGGCATTGTGGGGTGCATATTATACTGTATGGAGCATATTATATTGTGTGGGGCTGCTGGGGAGCATATTGTACTGTCTGGGGCCACTAAGGGGTAGTATACTGTGTGGGCCACTGTGGAGTATTATACTGTGTGGAGCCTTACAAACCATGTGGGACCACAATGGGGGGCTCAGGGGAGCATTTTATACTGTGTGGGGTCACTGTGGAGCATTATATACCATGTGGGGAAACTGGAGGGCTCAGGAGAGCATTTTATACTGTGGAGCATTATATACCATGTAGAGCATTATACTGTGGGGGGGGGGGGCTCACAATTCCTGCTGGCAGCCCTGTGTGCTATGTCAGCATCACAGCTGCCTCACTATAATCTTGCACATATGTGTAGTGCTCCATGGCCATGTCATTCCCCATACAGTACTGTGCATGAACCGGCCATGGAGTTATTGGGGCCTGCACAGTACTATAGGGGCTGACTATACGGGGAACATACTCAGTAACACCAGATAGTCAGCACATATGTAAGACTTCAGTGAAGGAGCCGTGGTGTAGGCTATTAGCAGGAAGCTGTTGGGTGGGGCCCCAGAACAAGTTCCGCTGGTGGGCCTAAGGCCCTTCAGTCCGACACTGTATAACGGAGAACTATTATATATAAGGGTGGGTTACTATATATAATTGGGAAACTTAAGTATGAGGGGGCTATTATAAGGGGAAACTATTATTTATAAGAGGGGAACTATTTATACGGGGGGTATAATTGTTAAGTGAGCTTATTTATAAAGGGGGCTATTAGTGATAATGAGGACTATTATTTATAAGGGTAACTATTATTTATGAGGGGGCTATTATTTTTAAGGGAGCAGTATTATTTTTACGGGGTGACTGTTACTGATAAGGTGGGATATTACTGATACAGGGCACTATTTATCATTTATAAGGGATCTATTATTAATAAAGGTGTAAGATTATTTATAATCAGGGACTATTATTTATAAGGAGGCGCTATAGTAACTGATGACTGGGTGCAAAAATCTAATAGGTGGTACAAAGGTGCTCATTTGAATTGTATGTGGTAAAATAGGGCTTGTTATTACTTTTTTGTTGGCAGAAAGGAGGCGTTATTATTGGGGTTGTCACTGGAAGACGATGGTGTTGTTTGCATATCAGCATTTGGGGCCCCGCTTTTAATTTTTGCCCAGGGTCCCACTTTGTCTAAAACCGGCCCTGCTCACAATATCTGTAAAGTGCTGTGGAATATGATGGCTCTATACAAGTAAGCATAATAATAATAATAATAATAATAATAACATTGTAGATTATAGTTGGACAATGTGTTTTGTCAGCCAAAAACACACCCTATACATTTGTTGAAATGGAAACTGGGTGCAACCTGATGCAACTCATGAGTAACTAAACACAATTGTCCCTACTGCCATACCCTCTGAATAAGTGGTTTATTTGTATTGGCCAGAGATCTTTATTGTAGTTGGATGAACCACTGCAGATTCGTTTAATTTCGTGTTTGGGTAGTTCAGATCAACAATTTGTTTTGGGCCGAAAAAGTTTGGTACAAACCAGAGCTTAAATTGAAAACCTTAGCTTGAGACCTAGTGTATGACACTTTCAGGGCCCCTAGGACTCTATCGAATCGATTATCTAACTCTCTAAGGCAAACACTGCTGAAGTTACATCAAAATGAAAGTGACATTTATGTCTATGGAAAACGGATGGTAAGCAGAGGATGCAAACTCCTAGATGAACCATACATTGCGTTGACACTCGCTTTTGCACATTTTAACATTTAAACCAGTCTAAAAATTACCCTTTTATTAAGGAAAGGTGCTTGTCCATGTTTTTTTTTTTTATACACACATGGTGATTGAAAAAAAATCAATGGTTTTATAGAAAAATTAGCCAGTTTTGATGACTTGTAAGTGCTACAGACTTGTTATTTTAAATAAAAATGTTTGTTGCGGTGTCTAGTTGAAAAGTGAGGAAAAATTGGCTTTCCAAAACAAAAAGTTAATAAAAATTATTCCTTCATGGGTGCAGATGTGAAATCAACATGGAATTTGTATTGAAATATGCAAAAGCACAGATTTTGTGACGTGGGGAGCTTTTTCAATACTGTGGCATAGTAGAATGTGATGGACCAGGCCTCAGGACATGTCTGGCTGAGTGGTGGCAAGTGCTGGTAGCTGTGGCAACATGTGTGGACCATTATTCAGTAGTTTTATAGTAACTGTTGCTGCTGTTTTCCAATAGAAAATGAAGCAATTGCTTTGGATCATTCAGTGATTAATAACACGTCTGTCCCATAGCCTGAGTATCACAAAATCACTCTTCTCCTTGATGCAAAGAGCATCAAATACTATCTGTGATATCAGCACTATAAGGTCTCCACTTACCACTCATTATTGGCTGAGAGGCTGTCAGGTGATATCAGGTAATGCCAAAATGTCACACACGTGTCTCCTCTGCATTTTCACTTTGTAATGCATGTTGTGGCGGCTGTCTTAGTTCACCCAAGACAAATTGCAATGTATATGGTTTCGTTAAAAACTGAACAATTTGGAATATTTGGGTTGAATTAAGCTCAGAATGAAACAATTCGCTCATCTGTAATCTGTATCATAACTTTATAGTGTGCGGCTCAGTTTCTTGTTTTCACTTCAAATGGCAGAGTGGGAGAAAGAGATTTGAGAGGCAGAATCGCTAAGGTAATATGAAAAAGTATGGTGGAGGCGATCGGAAATACTAATTCACACAAGCTGGCCTTTGCATGATGGCATGGAAGTGTGGAAACTTAATGCCACTGGAACCTGAACTAAGGAAGTAGTGTGCAGACATTTCTATTTATAGAGTTGCTGCACCACTGCATAAGCCCAGTGAAAGGCTGTAGCCAACACAGGGTTGAACTCTTATTGTGTCTCATTGATTTCCATAATACAACTTCCAGCCCAGGGTAGATTGGCAATGTATTTTACTGGGAATATTCTAAGTGGGCTGCTTCGCTTATGGATTAGAGGGCTGTTCTCCTGTAGAGATGTATGCAGTAGGCTTGTATGCTTGTTACTGTGACAGAGCCTTTGGAGAACTGAAAAGTCCTCCAGTCACAGCAACAAGAAGACTCTAGAAAATGTAAATAATAATCCTATGGAATGTAAGCATAGCTCCCAACTGTCAGGGATCCAATAGAACAGTCCTGGTTTTGCATGGCACTCCCACCGTCCCAGACAGTTGTGTGCTTGTCCCACTGTACCCTCACTTTCCCTACCAGGCCCACTTTAGGTTGTTCCCCACTTGTAGTTAAGCACTTAGGTCCTCCAGAGTTTTAACCCGTGTCCGAGTCACCAGTGAGACAGAAGTCACTTGAAGTGAGTCCACCTCCTATTCCCCTGCATGTGAGAAGCCAGAACAGTTAGAAAAGGTGCCACATAGAAGCAGTTGCCTCTTCCGCTCTGGTCTCAGGTCCAGGGATTGTCAACCCTGTGAGTGCGGGGGACGGACGCGATTCTGAGTGGAGTCTCCATCATATCAAGGACTGTGTGCTTGGTCCCCCAAGGGTTCTGCAGTATTTAAACAGATTAGTATAGTCTATATACCGATCCCTTTATACTGATCTATATATATTGCACCCTATATACCGATATAAAAATCAGTTTATAGGGTGAAGTATATAGAGATCAGTATACAGGGTGTATTATATAGAGATCAGTATATAGGGAGCTATGATTTGGCAGGGCACAATTGCCATTTTCTTATATAGACACTTCACAGCACCATTTCCATTGCTATTGCCCTATATAGACACTGCACAGTACCACTCCAATTCCCATAGCTCTTGAGGCCTTTGTGGGGAGCAAATTATACTATGTGGAGCCACTGTAGAACATTTTACTGTGGGGAGCTCTGGGGAACATATTATACTGTGTAAGGCCACTGTGGAGGATCATACTGTGTGGGGCCACTGTGAAGCATTATACTATTTGGGGCCACTGTAGAGCATCATACTGTGGGGGGACACTGTAGAGCATTATGCTGTGGGAGGCTTTAGGGAGCATATTATTTTATGTGGGGCCACTGTGGAGCACTATACTGTGGGGGGGGATTTAGGGAGCATATTATACTGAGGGGGGCCACTGTGGAGCATCATACTGTGGGGGAGCTCTGGAGAAAGTATTATACGGTGTGGCCACTGTGGAGTATTACACTGTAAGGGTGGGGGCTCTGTGGAGCATCTTACTGCGCGGGAACTCTGGTGAGCATATTATGCTGTGTGGGGCCACTGTGGAGTATTATACTGTGTTTGGCCACTGTGGAGCATTATACTGGGGGGGCCTCTGGGGAGCAAAATATACTGTGAAGGGAACCTTCACAGCTGGCACCTTCATACAGTATAATGTCCCATAGCAGCCCCTCGACACAGTATAATGTCCCACAGCAGCCCCTCCACACAATATAATGTCTCATCGCAGCCTCTCCACACAGTATAATGTCCCACAGCAGCCCCTCTACACAATATAATGTCCCATAGCAGCCCCTCCACACAGTATAATGTCCCACAGCAGCCCCCCTACACAATATAATGTCCCAAAACAGCGCCTCCACACAATATAATGTCCCATAGCAGCCCCTCCACACAGTATAATGTCCAACAGCAGCCCCCTACACAATATAATGTCCCAAAACAGCGCCTCCACACAATATAATGTCCCATAGTAGCCCCTCCACACAGTATAATGTGTCATAGTGGCCCCTCCACACAGTATGATGTGCCACTGCGGCCCCTCCACACAGTATGATGTCCCATAATGGCTCTACCACACAGTATAATGGCCACTCCATACAATATAATGTCCCATAGCAGCCCCTCCACACAGTATAACGTCCCATAGCAGCACCTCCACACAGTATAATGTGCCATAGCAGCTCTTCCACACAATATAACGTCCCATAGCAGCACCTCCAAACAGTATAATGTTCCATAGCGTCCCTTCCACACAATATAATGTGCCATAGCGGCCCCTCCACACAGTATAATGTACCATAGCAGCTCCTTCACACTGTATAATGTCCCACAGCAGCCCCTCCACACAGTATAATGTCTCATAGCGGCCCCTCCACACAGTATAATGATCTATAGTAGCTCCTTCTCACAGTATAATGTCCCATAGTGGCCTCTCTACACAGTATAATATACCATTGTGGCCTCCACACAATATGATGTCCCATAGTGGCTCTTCCACACAGCATAATGTCCCACATCAGCCACTCCATACAATATAATGTCCCATAGCAGCCCCTCCACACAGTATAACGTCCCATAGCAGCACCTCCACACAGTATAATGTCCCATAGCAGCTCTTACACAAAATATAACGTCCCATAGCAGCACCTCCACACAGTATAATGTACCATAGCAGCTCCTTCACACTGTATAATGTCCCACAGCAGCCCCTCCACACAGTATAATGTCTCATAGCGGCCCCTCCACACAGTATAATGATCTATAGTAGCTCCTTCTCACAGTATAATGTCCCATAGTGGCCTCTCTACACAGTATAATATACCATTGTGGCCTCCACACAATATGATGTCCCATAGTGGCTCTTCCACACAGCATAATGTCCCACATCAGCCACTCCATACAATATAATGTCCCATAGCAGCCCCTCCACACAGTATAACGTCCCATAGCAGCACCTCCACACAGTATAATGTCCCATAGCAGCTCTTACACAAAATATAACGTCCCATAGCAGCACCTCCACACAGTATAATGTACCATAGCAGCTCCTTCACACTGTATAATGTCCCACAGCAGCCCCTCCACACAGTATAATGTCTCATAGCGGCCCCTCCACACAGTATAATGATCTATAGTAGCTACTTCTCACAATATAATGTCCCATAGCAGCCACTCCACACAGTATAATATCCCACAGCAGCTCTTCCACACAATATAATGTTCTATAGCAGCCCCTCCACATAGTATAATGTGCCACAGTGGCCGCTTTGGTATTTGTTGCAAATAATGCAAAAATTTTGGGTTCAGCAGAACTCAAAATTTTGAGGGTTCACCACCCACAAACTTATTACACTCTGGGGTCTTTTCAGACCCCAGAGTATAATGAACAGAGACCCAGAGGAGGTGATCAAATATAAAAACTAGTGTTACTCACCTTTCTGGGGGTTCCGGCACGGAATGTGAATTTCACCAGCATCATTAAGCGTCATGATGCTGGCCTGACCCATGTGACATGTGATGTCATTGAAGAGGCCCAAAGACCCATGCTGGAGACCCTGAAAGGGGAGTAACACTGCTTTTTATGTTTGCTCATCTCCCCCTGGCCTCCGATCATTATATTTGGGGATCTGAAGAGACGCCAGAGTATAATAATAACAGTTTTGGTTCAGACGTGTTCGGTCTGCCAGCCGAACGTGCTCAACAGATACCAAGTACCGTTATCTTACTTAACGATCCTGCCCACAACCACCTCCGCTTCCCCTTGAGCCCTATCATGTCCCTGTCAGTGACGTCCTGGTGCTGTTCAGCATCAACAACTTGATGTGGGCCGCAAGGGGCCACCTGGAGGGCATAAGGAGAAGTGGAGGTGTCCATGCCTATAAAAAAAAAAAAAATAATAAAAAGCAGTAGGGTCCCACTGCCCCCCCTAAGGTTGTGGGCACTGTAGCAGCCACTACGGTAGCTGTGTAGTAGTTCCACCACTACATAGGCATAAAACACAACTTTTTGGCCTTTGCAGAAACGCAGCAGAAAAAGCCCTGTGTTTTAAAGTCCCATCATAGTGAATCAGATTTTATTTAATCTCATCCCCACATTGCAGAAAAACTGGTGCAGCATTTTAATAAATACATCTGTTTTTTTTTTTTTTAATTCAGCATGCTAATTTTATCTGCAATAATGCTGCATTTTCCCCTTAGACTTATATGGAGGTGAGAGAAAATGTAAAATGCAGTGGGAAAGCAGTGAAAAAATATGTTGCATTTCTTTCCACTGCGTCTCTACTGCTATTATATTTGTTTTGTAGCTGTGATTTGGTACATGGGTCTTAGCCTAAGCTTGAATCATCACTGTACTATATATATATATATATATATATATATATATATATATACAGTATATATATATATTCTATCCTTTTGTTAATATTGATTACTCTTTAAATTTTTTAGCAAGAAAATAACAACCACGTGTAAAGCAGAAAATGTTGTAGTGTTCTTTATTTCACTTATGTTTCTAGAATATTCTAGATTTTTTTTGGTATCATTATAGTCCTCTTTTTTATTTTTATATTGTAGCAAAAGCAAATACAATAGAACTGTAACAATTTTTCTTCAATGTAGATTCTGTCCACATGGTGGTGTTTCTAGACTGCTTCCAGAACAAAATCTGTGCTTGCAATATTTCTCATCTAAACACTGAGACGAGAATCAATACAACGTGACACACTGTCATATTTTGTTTTTATAAAAAATTGCTGTCATTTTCACACTTCAGGCGGTTTTAAAATGTCAGAGGGAAACACAATGATTAAACATTCATTATAATGAATAGTCCTTTTGTTAGTCCTATATACACAATATTTTCTATATATAATAATTTATGATTGATAATTGCAGAGATCATACCAGGTAATAGGGATCACAATCATTTTGTAACTAGAAATTTTGCAGGGACAAGCTATGCTGAAAGCAGTATTATGAGTTAATATTTATACCAATACTCCAGTTTGTTATTGCTTTGCAATAATGCACATTTTTGGATTATGAGTTGTATACAATATTATAACAATTATATTATACCTTCAAACTTTATTACAGAACCCAGACATTGTTAACCTCCTGTATGTATAAAGTCTAATAAGATGTCACTGGCTATCAATTTGGCTTGTGCGTATGAGTGTTGATGGATTGGCACTAGAAGTCCTAGAAAGCTCTGTACTGCTCGATTGTTAAAAGGTTTCAGCCAGTAACCATTATGGTTCTCTTTCTTGCTAGCATCTGCAGGGTCTTACTCATTTTAGGACATTTATAAAATACCTCTGAATATAATGTTTTAGAGGGGTATTCTAGGACTCCTATATACAGTAGATGACCTCATAGTCCTTCTGCGCCTACGTTCCATTCAAGATAATGGGACTGAGCTGCAATACCAGGCACAGCTGCTGTGCTATGTATGGCACTGTGCTTGGTATAAGAAAAAGAAGCTACAGTGCTCAACCCTCTTCTGCTAATCAATGGGGGTGATGAAACATGAACCCCCACCAATCTGATCTTTATAACCCATCCTATGGATAGGTCATCAATATAAAAGTCTTGAAATACCCTTTTAAGTATGGTGCACTCTTCAAATCTATGGTGGAATTATAAACCCTGGACCACTAGATGGTCATCTGAGCATTATGATAATAATATTAATGGAAGGGCATTTTAATAGTCTCTGACATTAGACTATAGATCTAGCAAAGTGTAACTTTACTTTCTACAACATGATAACTTGCAGAGTGGTGTATTGTCACAGAATATAGCAAAAGCCATTGTAAAGCCATGAAAAAACTATGAACACTGTGCCACAGTATTTTTAACACATTCCATGTCTATTTTACTATGCTACATCTATAGTTTATTTTTGTAATGTTATGCATAGTGGCATAACATACTGTGCATATGTTCTCTTACTCTCTCTACACACAATGCCCAGATTTACTGTTGTGGTTACAACTAGGCACTGGCATAATGATGGTGCATCTTGGCTTATCCAGTTTGGGATAAAATCTTTCAACTTGCTAGACATGTGGGTGTAGATTTTTTATAAAAAGGGGGTGTGGCTTAAATGTACCACAATGTATCAAAAATGATCCAAAATTGCTTCGTAAAATTGGGGTTAAAACTAAGCCAGCTAAAATGTGGTATAAACTCTATAGAATAGAAAAGGGGTCACCAATCTCTGACACCTTTGCCGGCATATTTATTCGGCACAGGGCTCTCTCTAATGTTTAATACGCTGCTGATCCAGGTAATCCGTCTCTTTCATGGACCATGTAAACACAGTCGGTGGGAAGGAAGCACTAAGGGAGAAAGCATGAGGTATGACATCCTAGTGTCCGGAGTAAAGAAAGAATATGGGGGTGGCACCGAGCTGCCCACACTGAGATATAGTCCAATAGATTCCGGAGGTGTATAAATGGAAACCTCCTCACTTTCCTAGGCTGTGCAGTGGTTGGCAACAGCCTATATCCATACAGTACCTTCTCAACCAAGCTGGAGAGGGTAGAAGCAGCTAAAGTCACAACCGCACGTCACTTAGGCGACATCCAAGATGAGATAGAGGGATACCAGTAGCGGACCTGTATCCGAATCCACACTAAGGGACAAGGAACAGGAAGGCTTGTAGAAAGACACAGCGCTTCACCACGGATGGTACGTCAAAATCACACTTTAATCCAGACACGAATAAAAAACACACGACGCCGGGATTGGCGTTTCGGGGCAATACCCCTTTTTCAAGTGTATGATAGTGTCAGTAGACAGAGAGACGTACCATCCGTGGTGAAGCACTGTATCTTTCTACAAGCCTTCCTGTTCCTTATCCCTTAGTGTCCGGAGTAGTCAGAGGACAGCCTGTGCAATTTGTGTTTGTACCTTGAAGCAAGTGCAAAAGTAAAGTATGATATGGTACCTGAATATGTTAAATAGGTGTTTGTTAATTTCAACAAGGCTGGACAGATATGTATGGGTTTATACAGGAAAAAATGATCAGGCTATGAGAGGGACTGCTTCTTCATAGGTGGTTTACTGCAGATCAATCTACTGTCAGCCAAAAGTCTTATCATCCGGAGAAGAATCATCTTTGCACAGAAAAGTCATGGACAAGGATCATATTGAAATTAAAGTGTAATCAACCAGTTACTTGGTTACTGTTATGGTGTGTATTATATACAGTGGGGAAAAAAAGTATTTAGCCAGCCACCAACTGTGCAAGTTCTCCCACTTAAAAAGATGAGAGAGGTCTGTAATTATCATCATAGGTAGACCTCAACTATGAGAGACAAAATGAGAAAACAAATCCAGAAAATCACATTGTCTGATTTTTTAAGAATTTATTTGCAAATTATGGTGGAAATAAGTATTTGGTCACCTACAAACAAGCAAGATTTCTGACTCTCACAGACCTGTAACTTCTTCTTTAAGAGTCTCCTCTGTCCTCCACTCATTACCTGTAGTAAAGACACCTGTCCACAACCTCAAACAGTCACACTCCAAACTCCACTATGGTGAAGACCAAAGAGCTGTGGAAGGACACCAGAAACAAAATTGTAGACCTGCACCAGGCTGGGAAGACTGAATCTGCAATAGGCAAGCAGCTTGGTGTGAAGAAATCAACTGTGGGAGCAATAATTAGAAAATAGAAGACATACAAGGCCACTGATAATCTCCCTCGATCAGGGGCTCCACGCAAGATCTCACCCCGTAGGGTCAAAATGATCACAAGAACGGTGAGCAAAAGTCCCAGAACCACATGGGGGGACCTAGTGAATGACCTGCAGAAAGCTGGGACTAACATAACAAAGGCTACTGTCAGTAACACACTACGCTGCCAGGGACTCAGATCCTGCAGTGCCAGACGTGTCCCCCTGCTTAAGCCAGTACATATCCAGGCCCATCTGAAGTTTGCTAGAGAGCATGTGGATGTTCCAGAAGAGTATTGGGAGAATGTGCTATGGTCAGATGAAACCAAAGTAGAATTGTTTGGTAGAAACACAACTCGTTGTGTTTGGAGGAGAGTTGCATCCAAAGAACACCATACCTACTGTGAAACATGGGGGTGGCAACATCATGCTTTGGGGCTGTTTCTCTGCAAAAGGACCAGGACGACTGATCCGTGTACATGAAAGAATGAATGGGGCCATGTATCATGAGATTTTGAGTGCAAACCTCCTTCCATCAGCAAGGGCATTGAAGATGAAACGTGGCTGGGTCTTTCAGCATGACAATAATCTCAAGCACACCACCAGGGCAACTAAGGAGTGGCTTAGTAAGAAGCATTTCAAGGTCCTGGAGTGGCCTAGCCAGTATCCAGATCTCAACCCCATAGAAAACCTTTGGAGGGAGTTGAAAGTCCGTGTTGCCCAGCGACAGCCCCAAAACATCACTGCTCTAGAGGAGATCTGCATGGAGGAATGGGCCAACATACCAGAAACAGTGTGTGCCAACCTTGTGAAGACTTACAGAAAACATTTGACCTCTGTCATTGCCAACAAAGGATATATAACAAAGTATTGAGATTAACTTTTGTTATTGACCAAATACTTATTTTCCACCATAATTTGCAAATAAATTCTTTAAAAATCAGACAATATGATTTTCTGGATATGTTTTCTCATTTTGACTCTCATAGTTGAGGTCTACCTATGATGTCAATTACAGGCCTCTCTCAACTTTTTAAGTGGGGGAACTTGCACAATTGGTGGCTGACTAAATACTTTTTTTCCCCACTGTAACTGTCATGTAGGGGGTGAACATCCTTACAATTATTGCTCGGCATACTGACTACTTCATCTTTGATTTTTTGAAAAAACGTCAGCACACAATACAAAAAAGGCAGCTGAACCCTGGACTAGTAGTTTAAAGCTTCATCAGATATATCCTCCAGCATCAGCCACTGTGATAAACCTGACAAATATTCAGACTGCCTGTCTAAGTTTACACTGTCTAACTGTTAGAAAATCTGGGTCAATATGTATAGTGAAATCTCTTTAAGATAACTAGCCAAAAGTGGCTGGGGAAGGGGGGTTCTATTTAAAGCAGTGGTCTTGTGGATACCTCATGGCTTTAGGGCATCCATTATAAATACAATCTATTATCTTATTTTATAATATCTTGTAATGTGTCACTGTGAATATATGCAATAAGTAAGAGAGGCAAAGTCATTAAAACTTCTCTCAAATTGGTAGCAGCTATAGAAAACATAGTCAGGCTGAAAATACTGTATTAGAATTAAAAACATAAAAGGGAAATTATCTTCTGGCTTTAACCTGTGAATCAACTCTCTATGAAGTAAGGTTAGAAAACACATAGGAAAGATAAGGTATGTGTCTAATCAATGGCGGGTCAACTGCTGAAACAGGCACCTCTGTGTGTGCCATGTAAAAGGAGTAGTGGTGCACACGCATGGCCACCACTCTTTTCAATACTATATGACAGTGAATATGGAGATCTCTGACAGAAACATAGAAGACATTGGAGTGGTGGCCATGTGTACTACTGCTCCATTCACATGGAGCACTTTGAGATAGTTGTTGGATCCTGTTCTCCTGATCTCCTGTGAATAGGTAATAAGTATATAAAGTGGAATAACCCCTTTACGTTTTTTACATGTAAAGTCTAATTCTTATGTATTTTTAATGAATGAAATGCAGCTACTAATGAGAATGTTGATTACTTGACAATAAATAGTTAACTAGCCTACTCCATATTTAAGACATCATCGCTAGAGCATAGCAAGTGTGCAGTCAATCAAAGAGTGAAATTGACTACCCATGAGTTAGAACATTCATATTCTTTTCTTCATAAGGGAATTTAGCTCATTTGTCATTTTGCCAGATTATTACCAGAGAACTACAGACTATAGCTTTTATTTTTTTCCTACTGTGATTTCCTAAAGGGCACTTATGGGACTGTTAAAATTGAATCTGTAAGCTCTTGCATTTAACTTTGCAAATCAGTGTGAAAAGTGCATAAATTATTATAATCATTATTATCAGCCACAGCTTAAAAACATCTGGATCTCAGCTTGCTTTTATCATATCATACTGTTTTATTGTATTGCACACTGACATAATTTTTATGTAAATTTGTGAATCTTTGTTAATGTTTCAATGCCAAATCCAGTCTGCATGGCGAGAACTCCTAGGCAGATTGATTAGCAGCAAGTGGTTTATGGCTATAGCAACATAAATTTGCAAAACCTTGGGTTCAGCAGCCGTATGGTTTATTACTGTTGTCTAGTCCCAGCTGGAAATAGCTCTTAACCTACAGTACACAAAACATAAGGGAAATGCATTGGTTCACTGGGCAAACACAATATTTTATACATAATTTTCCCTTACTTGTTTTCCTTTTTAAAAGGTTTGTGTGAGCCTGTAAAATAAAATGTTGTAGTGTAAGGACTTTTACAGTTTTACTTGATTTGTTTTCCGTCCTCAGTTCATATTTTATTTTGAGCATAAAAATCATTATATTCTCTGAATATTCAACATAAGAGAAAGTTCTGGTTGGCACTGTGCTGTTTTGGTGTGGTGCTTTATGACTTAAGGGGTCAGTGCAGGCAGGATCACCTGTTAAAAGATGAGAGTGAGAGGAGGAGGGTGCTTGCTGGTTAATTTTGCAATAATTTATTGTATTTGTTTAAAAGTCATAACTAATGGTGAATATACAACTGGCAGAGTCAAGTTTGTATCACGAGGCATCATCATGCCGCTCTGTAACTTTTTCTGGGTTTAGGATGCTGCATTTTAATAGAAGAGACATACTTAGGTTGATGTTGGAGCCCAAGAGAAACTTTCACGGCCAAAGCACTTCCTTTACAGATAAGTACTTCTCTGTATATGTTCTGTGCTGTTCCAGGGCTGTTTCTGAATGAGATGGTTGTAGAGCATATCCTCCTCTACTCATTGGCTCAGATTTACTAATAGTTAAACAGTGTACACTTGGATAGGCAGTCTGAAAATATGCCAGATTTATCATAGTGCCTGTTTCTGGATGATAAATCTGCCGTATTTTTAGGCTGTCTAGTTGTAAGGTAATTACTAGAGGAGCGATTCCCCAGTAGCTGCTGGTGAACCCCCCCCCCCCACTGTCCCTGGCTAACTTGCTTGATCTGTCCTAGGTGACAGCCAGCAACTGGTCAACAGTCCCTTCTTAATATAAGTGACAACACAGAACGCAGACAGGACAAACAACAACAAAAGATAGGTCAGCTAGCCAAGGGGTTGGTAACAGTCAAGCAATGCAGTACAGAATCAAAATCCAAGAGAATAGTCAAAGTCAAAGCCAGAGGTCAGGAATAAGAATACAGGTAATTAAACAGCAAGAGTAATAGCCAGCACGAGGCAATAGCAAGCGCCAATGTGAATGTGAGCAAATTATAAATAGGAAGGAAGAACCCGCCCCAGACTTGATAGGACAATAGGCTGTCAATCACACAGGTAAGACTAAGATTAACTATTAGAGAAGCAGAAAGAAACCAAGGTAAAGGAGATGGGTGTGGTGGAAAATCAATTGAGGAGGTGAGGGAATAACACAATGTTCAGACAATATCAGAAGAACCCAAAGGAAGGAATCACAGCCGGACATGCCTCCTGCGCCGCAGCATGCGGCTGGAGGATGGCGCCAAAGCCCAGACAGGCAAGGATGTTACACTAGTCTAACGTTATACCACCTTTTAGTTGGCTTACTTTGTGCCAGTCTTTTTCAACACTATTTTGGGTGTGCATTTTTAGTGTATTGTAGTGCATTCAAGCCACCTCCCCCCTTTTTTAAGAGAATCCACAACAGCATGTCTAGCATGTCTGAAAGAAATGTTAGTCCAAACTAGATGCATCTTGATGCAACACAATGCACCAGATATAGGCCACATTGTGCCAGAGATTCACCATGTTTACTCCAGTGTCTAGTCCTAACAACAATAGTAAATCTGAATCACTGTGTGCATTGTATTACATATACTCTCCACCTAGCAGTTTGGAGAAAAGCAGGGAAGAAGCTGCTAAAAACTGCAGAATATAAGCCATATAATGACAAAAAATAGTGTTACTCCTCATGAACACACACATAACAGCTTATCCTGAAATGTCACCTGAAACAACAGGTAGACTTCAAATATCAAATGATTTGGATTGGAAATATAATGCTTATATCTTATTTAAGGTAGTGCTGCAGGACCCTCCTCAGCGGTGTCCGGCCGAGGAGTGGGGCTGAGGTGCGTGGCTGAGTGTGCTCGGCCTAGCTGGAGGCACGTCATCGGCCACTACTATTCCCATCCTCCGTTTCCCTCCATCTGGGTTGTGGCATGATCACCAAATAAGGATTTAACACAATATCATGACATGCTAACAAAAACCTTGGTAGGCTGCATTTAACATTTCCAGTGTACAGTGTGATCAATCCTAGACACAAATAGGGTAGTAATCATATCCATTTGTGGTCATGTATAACAAAATCATGTTGTTTTTAGAAAAACTGCTTAGTTTGTGATACATGTACAGATGTAGAAAAGTCTAAGATTACACTTATTACACACTACTGTACAGCCTGATGACACAACCCAACAAAAAAGCCATTGAAATCTTCTGAAAGTTAACTTTCTGTGTCAGTGTTGTGAAAAGAATAATTAAGTCCTAAAAATTATTTGCATCGAATATTGTGGATACCGTGTCGTCTTATAGATGTGTCATCTTAAATTTGTATATAAATAGATAAATATGATTGGGCCAGTTTTATGTAATAGAGGCGAATAGAAAGACATACAGTATGCATTTAAAAAGACATAGCTCTAGTAAGAATTATTAGCAGTCAGAAGTTTGCCTGACAAGCATGTAAAAAAATAACTGTACTGTGAATTGAATTTGATTTGAAATGACATTCATACACCCAAATTGTTCTAAAAAAAAAAAAAAAAAATCTTATCTTCACTATTTGTCATGTGTCACTTCCTCATACATTATAGTATAACCCTAAAGCAGCTGAGCACATCATTGTATTTCTTATCTCAATGCTATTGAAATCTATCTTTTAACAAGTGATATGTAATACCTTGTAAAACATTCTCATTTTTCACTTGAAAGCAGTACATTTATCTCTTCCTCTTTATGTCTCATTTCATCTCTTTATGCCACCTGCCTGGCCAGCAAATCTGATCTTTCCTGTTCTTTCCCACTCATGTGTAATAGAAGTCAGCAAAATTTGTATTTCATCTGACAAGGTAAATTGGAATATTATAAGCTTGTTTGTAAATCTGTGATGGCTTTATTGGATTATTGGATATATATATATATATATGTGTGTGTGTGTGTGTGTGTGTGTGTGTGTGTGTGTGTGTACAGATACAGCTGGTGTTAAAGGGGTTGTCCAGAATAAGCATTTTTTTTTTTTTTGCAAGGGGGACCGGGGAAGGTGAAAAAAAACATAACAACCCATACTCACCTGTCCTCGATGCTCTATTGTCTCCCACCGCTCAAGTACCAACTGCTACATCTGTATGAAAGCAGCTATCAGGAAGTTAATTTATCTACTAAACAATCTACAAATCCTATATATATATTTACAAATATCTATCTTATATTATACATTCAGAAGGCCATGTGCAGGCTGTATGGCAACATGCAGAGGGTTCATTTGCTTATTGGTGGCTTAGTGGTTAGAGCTATTGCCTTGCAGCACTGAAGTCTCGGCTTTAAGTCTGGCCAAAGACAACCTCTGCATGGAGTTTGTATGTTCTTCCGGTGTTTGCATGGACTTCCTCCCACTACAAAGATATACCGATTGGGAATTTAGATTGTGAGCCCTACTTGAAACACTGAGTGATGACAACAACAGTAAAGTGTTGCTGAATATGTCGGCACTATCTAAATATTAAAGACAATAACAATATTGGTTTAATGCTAAATAACTTTTATTATAACAATTAAAAGAATTCCTAAATTGCTAGGAAAAAATTAATGACCCACAAGGCTATGTGAGTATAAACACCTGGAATGCATGTAATTTCAAGGGGTGTTACTATGTATTTTGCCCATTTATAGCACTAGCCTTGAATAGGTACAGTGGAGAAAAAAAAAGTATTTAGTCAGCCACCTATTATGCAAGTTCTCCCACTTAAAAATATGAGGCCGGCCTGTTTGTTTGTTTGTTTGTTTGAGTTGGAAGGGACCTCAAGGGCCATCGAGTCCAACCCCCTGCAAAGCAGGAATTCCTAAAACATCCCAGGTATATACCTATCCAGTTTCCGCTTGAAGATTTCAATTGATGGAGAACTCACCACCTCCCGTGGCAGCCTATTCCACTCTCTCACTACCCTTACTGTTAGAAAGTTTTTCCTAATGTCTAATCTGAATCTCCTTCCCCTTAGTTTCATTCCATTACTTCTCGTGCTTCCTTCTGCTAATGAGAATAGGGTAGATCCCTCTGCACTGTGACAACCTTTCAGATATTTAAATACCGCTATTAAGTCTCCCCTTAGCCTTCTCTTCTGCAAACTAAGCAGTCCCAATTCTTTTAGCCTCTCCTCGTAGGACATGGTTTGTAGACCTTCCACCATTTTGGTTGCTCTTCTCTGGACCTGCTCCAATAAATCGGTGTCTTTCTTAAACTGGGGAGCCCAGAACTGTACACAGTATTCCAGGTGGGGTCTGACCAGGGCAGAGTACAGCGGAATAATTACCTCTCTTGATCTAGCTTCAATGCTCGTCTTGATACATCCTAGAATTTTATTAGCCTTTTTAGCCACCGCACCGCACTGTTGACTCATGTTGAATTTGCGATCTATTATTATGCCCAGATCCTTTTCCCCTGTACTCTCACTTAGTACTATTCCTCCCATACTATATATGCTTCTTGCATTTCTGTTACCCAGATGTAGAACTTTGCATTTGTCCCTGTTGAATACCATTTTGTTCACCTCAGCCCATTGTTCCAGTGTGTCCAAGTCCTTTTGGATGCATTCTCTCTCCTCTCTAGTGTTGGCCATTCCTCCTAGCTTTGTATCATCTGCAAATTTTATTAGTTCCCCATTAACCCCATCATCCAGATCATTTATAAAAATATTAAAAAGTACTGGGCCCAGGACAGAGCCCTGCGGCACCCCGCTTTTTACTTTCTTCCAGTTTGATGTATAGCCATTTAGAATTACTCGTTGTGCCCGATCATTAAGCCAATTGTGAACCCACCTCACTGATATTTTATCAAAGCCATACTTGATCATTTTTTCAATAAGAAAGTTATGTGATACTTTATCAAAGGCCTTACTAAAGTCAAGATATACTATGTCCACTGCATTTCCCTGGTCCAACCATTCAGTGACTTTATTATAGAAGGAAATAAGATTAGTCTGACAAGATTTATTAGGCATAAAGCTGTGCTGGCTCTGATTAATTAAAGCCTTCCCATCCAGGTACCTAATTAAATGTTCTTTAATGATTTGTTCAAAGATTTTTCCTACTATCGAGGTCAGACTTACCGGCCTATAATTTCCTGGGTCGTCCCTATTCCCTTTTTGTAGATGGGGACCACATTTGCCCTTTTCCAATCTAGAGGGACCACTCCTGTTTCCCATGACTTATTAAAGATTATTGCAAGGAGTTCTGTTATTTCCTCTGCTAATTCTTTTAAAACTCTAGGGTGTAAATCATCCGGTCCTGGGGACTTGGTTTCCTTAATCTGAGCTAAATGTTCTCTTACCAAACCTTCGCTTATAATCAGCTTGGAGTCCTCTTTCCCCTCATCACTATCACCATTAATGTTGATATTTCCATCCATTTCTTGGGAGAAGACGGATACAAAATATGAATTCAGTAACTCCACCTGCTGATCCACCATGTTAACTTTTTCACCCTTTTCGTTCTTCAGGACTCCAATGGTTTCCTTCACTTTTCTTTTGCTCTTAACATATCCCCAAAAACCTTTTACATTACTCTTAACTTCTTTTGCAAGCTTCAATTCGTATTCAGCCTTGGCTTTTTTAATGCTTATCTTGCAGAGTCTGCAAACTGCTGTATACTCTCCCTTAGATATAGCTCCCATCTTCCACTTGTTGTAAGTTTCCTTTTTCTTTTTTAGTAGGTTATGTAATTTTTTGGTCATCCATCCTGGAGTTTTTAGGTGATTCCCATTTTTCTTGCTTCTAGGTATTGTTAGTTCCTGTGCATTAATGATTTCCCTACGGAAAATTTCCCACCCCTCATGTGCATTTTTGTGCTTAAGTAATTTTTGCCATGGAATTCTACTAACCCTTACCTTTAGGCCCCTAAAATCTGCCCTACTAAAATTGAGCCTTCTAATCTTTGTCTTCTCAGGTCTTCTTCTTCTTACAACCCCAAACTCGAGTATAGCATGGTCGCTGAATCCCAATGTCCCTGCTACCCTTAATTCCTTAACCATGTCCTCCTTATTAGTTAAAACTAGGTCCAGAATGGATGTTCCTCTCGTGTTTTTTTCTACTAACTGGGCAATGAAGTTGTCTGCTAGAGAGGATAAAAATTTGATAGAGCCTTTGCTCGTAGCTGTGTGAGTTTCCCAATGAATATCTGGGTAATTAAAGTCACCCATGATAACAATTTCAAATTTCTTCGAAAGCGTGGTCATTTGCTGTGAAAAAATCCCATCCCTGTCTTCTGTCTGTCCTGGTGGTCTATAATAAACCCCTATTATGATGTCCTTATCATTGTTTTTCCCCTGAATTGTTACCCAAATATTTTCCAATAAGTTATCATTTTGTAAAACTGTGATTTCCGTGGAAATGTGATCTTTTTTAACATACAATGCAACTCCTCCCCCTCTTTTATTAGTTCTATTTTTTTTTAATAAGTTGTATCCTTCCATCTGTATATTCCAATCATGCTTATCGTTCCACCAAGTTTCTGTAATTGACATCATAGGTAGACCTCAACTATGAGAGACAAAATGAGAAAACAAATCCAGAAAATCACATTGTCTGATTTTTTTAAGAATTTATTTGCAAATTATGATGGAAAATAAGTATTTGGTCACCTACAAACAAGCAAGATCTCTGGCTCTCACAGACCTGTAACTTCTTCTTTAAGAGGCTCCTCTGTCCTCCACTCATGACCTGTAGTAATGGCACCTGTTTGACATTGTTATCAGTATAAAAGACACCTGTCCACAACCTCAGTCACACTCCAAACTCCACTATGGTGAAGACCAAAGAGCTGTGGAAGGACACCAGAAACAAAATACTTTTTTTTTCCCCACTGTATATAAAAGTCCTTTCCACGGCCAACACTTAGCAATTAATTCACAAGTTAGTCCACTAGGCTATAACTTTGGAACAGAAATGAAACTTTTAATAGGCTCCCACAGACTCCCAATGTTTCCCAAACCTTTATTATCAGGGACCTCCAGTAGGTACATTTTTTGTCTGTTCTACTAGAAAGAAGTAATGGAATAAATAATGATAATGCTGTACAAATGCAACCAAAAAATATGCCTTTTTGAAAAAAAGTAAACCTCTTTATGACTCTATACAAAATAAAAGGCAAACAAAAAGCGCTATGAACTCTGTGAGTTGCCTACAATTAAACTATTCTCCCTAAATTCCATAAATGTTTACAAAATAGGAAGATAAAGAGCTTTAATGTTAATGTTAGGTGACTACATTGGCTGAAGACCACATCATTGGAGTCAAGTGAATATTCACGTATTTTTATTTTGTTTATTGGTTACTGGCATCTGAAGGAAATCTTTACTCTTATAAAATAGACTTTTGCAACATACTTTTGAAATCTACACCTGATTTATTTCATGTTTTTTGTTATCTTCAGAGAAAATTATATTAATTCACTGTCACAAAATTACGTTTCAAAACAAAAGCTGGTGGTATCTCTTGTGTCTGGCTGTGTCTGAATGAATAGCCAGTTTCAGCATATTACCCAGTGAGGCTTTAAATACTTCCATCATTTCAATGGCTATTCAAAGTGCATAGACAATCACCTTCTGAAAACTTCATGTGAACTGTAAGGTAGGTCAATACAACATAACCAATAGAGCAAGTAAATGACAAGATTCATCTGGTAAGACGTTATAGCCACACGTAGCCAAATTTATTTCCAAAAACTGTAACTTCACATCACCTGCAAGCTCATATGGAATCCGCACCTATCTCTGACATGAACCATCCAAGGTCTGTCCCCCGACTCTACTACACTGTGACCTTGCAGACAGTGAAATCCAAATTGTCCCTGTTGGAAGTGAATGGGAGTTACAGAAACAACATAGATAGTTCTAAGCTGTTTCCAGAACTCCCATTCCCTTCTATTCACTTTTTTTTACCACAAAAAACGATGATCTGTCTTTCGTGAGAAAATCCCATTAAAATACCTCTTATGCCCCTCTATGTGCCTCCTATTGTGGCATACAGATGTGTTTACCCTCAGCTTACTTTAAATTTAGTTAAGGACTCCTAAATTCTCATGAAACTAATTCAATGTAACATCAAAAAATGCTATAAAAAATCCCTGGACATCCTGCAGTTCACAACACGATCACTGGGTGGATACAAATTGGTGACACCATAGAGATAGAAAAGAAATCTCATGGTACAATATTGCAACTATGGTATGATCTATCACAGCCTGCATCGTACTGTATTCAGAAAATATCTCTGTAAGCAAGGAGTTCTAAGGAGCTTGCATGGAATTGAACGGATGTCATACAGGTTCTAAATACTGTTGGACAGGCTCCATGTCAATGAGAATAAGCTCTAATTGTAATAGACTTCACTCTATTGGACACAGACAGTTTTGGCCTTCAGGGCATGATTTTTTCTGTTTGTCGTTGTCACATTTTGAAAGCCATACCTTTTTGATTTTTTTCATCAATGTAGCTGTTTGAGGACTTGTCTTTTGCAGGATGATTTGTATTTTTTGATGTTCTCCACGTTATTTAGTTACATTCAGTGAGTGCCCCATTCATTTATCCATCTAGAAAAGGGTATAAAAATGCCAAACAATCATTCCACTGTATCATCAGTTGATCAGTAAAAAAGTTAATCTCTGCTGCATCTACTGCTTTTTCTTAAGGTGGTTAATCATTTAATGATTTGCAATTTGCAGAACATTCTTCTTGGTTTCCTTTTCACCTTCCTTCAAAAAGATGAAGAGAGGTTTATGATGAATAGCTTGACAGTCCTTTGCTAAGTACATTATAATAGAAACTGCAAGCCTACTGAGGCATGTTATAAAGCCTGTTAGCTAAAGCGTCTTTGCATAACAAGAGTTCTTCATGTGAGTGTTACCATAGCACATAGGTTTCAATTCAGCATTTTATAGTTGACATTCACAATTGATTTGGGAATAATGCCAAAGTTTAATTTGCTCAGGATTTCTATTTTCACCTCCATCCTGAAAGTCCTGCCCAGAGGAGGCAAGTCATTGTTGTCTTCTTGCTGTTGAACATATCTTGACAGTCTTCGATGTCAACTTCTTTAAATGTTACATAAAATCTGATAATGTCTTTCGTCAGTGTGAGTGAGCTACGAACAATTTCATGGCAAGAACAATCAAAATTGCTTGGAAAATACACACTTTATTAAAACCTGTTACTGTGCTGAAGCTCCTGATTATTGCAAAATGTCACTCAAGTTATGAAAAAGGACAACATTTACAGTTCTCAGACTACTTGAAATTAAACTAAGCTGTATAATTTATACCTTTAAGAGTTGAAATCTTATTATTGAAGATGCTTCTCAATTTTCCATTAGAAAGTCATGTTTTTTTAACATTATGTACATGTTCAAGTCTTCCACATCAGATCTACCCATCAAGTAGTTTACTTTAATTTTATATCTATTCTTTTTTTCAAGGATCATTCTTAAGACTATTAATAGCACTGTGTGTCATATGCATCAAACTCTTTTCTTTGAAAGTAAGAAGGAAAGAGGGATTAATATTTTATGCCCGTAGCTTTTGAGGAACATTACGCCTTTCAGTCTTTTAAACACTGCTTCTACATGCATGCCAATCAGTGGTCTTTAACAGATGTAAAATGCATCTTGTCTCCTTGTCATTGAAAAATGTAAGGATCGCAAGATACGGTACATCTAAAATATTCATCATGTAGACAAAAGTCTGGGCATGGGAGGAAATTGCTGAGCTCTGCTGACGGCTCTTATCTCATTTTTTTTAACCTCTCCACTTAAAAGCTTTCAGTATGGAGAAAACTGCTGTCTACTCTGTCCATTTAGCTGAAATTCTAGATTCTAATATTATTGATACTATTTAAAAACCTCAATATTTTACAATACTAAGATTTATCATTTTTTTAATGTTCATGTATTTATGGCCTAGAATATGTGATGACATTTACTGAAAATTTTAACTGTGTCCTTATTTTTCATTTGTACTTTTTGCTCATATGTTTTAATATATATTTATTTTCTAAGGCAACCCCTAGATAGCCAGTATCCAAGGATGAACTTGGCTGTTAGGAACCCAGGTTAGATCTGGAGAGTCAGGTGGCAGAATGTAGGTGCAAGTTTGCAGGCCATAGACCTAGCTAGATGATCATTGGCAGGAAGAAAAGCATAAACAAACTGTACCAGGAGAGTACACATAAAGTTAATTTGTATATAGAAGGTAACCTGGAAATTTAGGAATGGTTGAGTATAGGAATGTACAGGTATAGCCATATCAGGAAGCAAGAGGTTAACTAGTGCAACTAGCCAAATTCAGTACACATAGGGTTAATCACATTAACTAAATGAAGCACAACAACTGAGCACACACAAGGAGCCAGGAAACATGAAGCAATCACAGGCACTAACCTAGTAGTAAGTTTTAATTAGTCTACCTTGATTAGATGTCAAACAACAGCCATGATTGGCTCAATGTCCCAAGCTTTTGACTGGCCTAGCAACCACAGCTAGGGGGCGTATCAAGCTTAATGGCACAGCTGTGCGACAAATTCATGCACTATTTATGATCTCCATCAGTGTTGCTGCACAGGCCAGAGCAGTGGCTTCTGGGCAAAGAAGCAAGAATGAAAGAAGCACAGATATGTATGTTCCTAACATATACTGTGCATATTCAGACCGACAGATGCAGTACTAGTGTGTATCTATGTTGTATATTGTTATACAAAAGTGTCTTAACCTTTTTACCTGTTTTATTATATCTCGAAATAAATGGTACGAGATGAACAGCTTTACAAAAACTAAAAAATAAAACTGTTTTATTACACACAATGTCTGATAGAATAATTTCTATCAGGTCCATAATGCCTCCCAAACCAATAATAGTGCTGTATATGAACCTTTATTGGGAGAAGAAACATACTTCTGTGACAACAATCCGATGAAGCCATGTGGTGATAATCATCTTTTTATGAATATGCAAATCAGTCTGCAAGTGCATCTTGGGCAGACCCAGTTTGTCAGATTTGCCTACAAACAGACACAAGTACACTGACTCTACTCTGATATAATTGTCCCTTTAACTGTTTTTCACCTTTCAACTATTTTTATCCTATGCCTGTGTCAACACTGTCTGTATGCAAATTTGGCAAATCAGATGTGCATTCACAAGCTGATTTACATATGGATAAAAGATTATTATCTTTATATTTCTTAATCAGTTTGTGGTCACAAAGGTATGTTTCTGCTCCGATTAAAGTTTTACTACAAAGCACAAATATTGGTTTCAGAAGCATTTTGGATCCAACAGACTCCCTTCTAAAGTTGATCAACTTGTGACCTATCTCAATGCAAAAATATCAGAATAGATAAATCTGCAGGAATTCTTCAAAATAGTTATGAGGCTTATGAGACATAAAATAAACTACACTTTTAACACTGGATATTAAAGCTGATCTTACCCTATGACAATTATATATAGCAGTAGCAGTCTGACAAGAGCTACCACTATTAGCTATTATTAAAATACATGAAAGGTTTATGACAAAGTACTATAAAAATACAATAACAGTTTAAACATCCGGAGTAGTAAGAGGGTAATTTTGAGGTGCCCTTTTCAATGTAGAACCCTTAAATATAATTGTGAGAGCAAAGGTTAAAATAGAGTGATAGCACCACAATGAGAGCAATTGGTTGCATTGTATATATACCCTAAGAATGTAGAAGAGTCGGTAATAGATCAAAACTCCTTGGCTTACACCCATCACCTACAATGAGATAACTATGCTACTTCAATGCTATGTTTAACTGATCATTAGGACAAACTGCACACTTATGATATCACAGAACACATTCCTATTATATAGAAAATCAAAGCCCACCTTTTAGGGCCCTCAGCTATGACTTATTAATATTTTATAGTCAAAATAAAACATGCACTGTTATAACTAACAAGGATGCTGTCACACTGTACCCTGTGGCACTGTAGTCACCCTCTGAGCTAAGTTGCCAATGCTTTCACGCAAGTAAGTGAAACACCGATTGATTGTGGTCTTTTCCCTAGTGCAATAACCAGAACAAAATTAAAGAGAATATGGTGTGGCAGCACCCTGCATGATAGCATAGACACCCAATGGTTTGCAGTGTTGCCTGTTCAAATATGACCAATGGCAATATCTGCATCAAGATTTTCTATCAAGAAAATCAAGAGTTCTATCTGAGAAAGTAGTTTACTTTTATGCTCCAAAAATATACTGATAGACTAATGTGGAATTTATATTGCAAGCCCCAATGAAGATAGGGACTGTTAGTGTTGCACTTGTGTCCAGCACAAGTTGGTTCAGCAGCTGGTAGAAAGTATTTTATAGTCATTTTTAAATGTGATTTACAGCTATGTTCACACTACCATTGTTTATTCCGTTGTTCTAATTCATCATAGGATCAGCCATAGGTTCAGAACATTGGACTGAAAAACTAATAGAATAAAGGCTGCAGACAAAGAACATTCTGTCTGTGTCCATCATTCTATCACAAGGCATTATGGGAAAGGAGCTGGGGAGCTCATGCGCCCTCTGTTGGATGTAACAGATCCTCAATTTGCTTTTGACTCACCGAGCCTTGAGACAGCAAAAGGGATTTTAGCCAAGCCAATTTCACTTATCTGCATACAGCGCTGTTTTTTTGATTGAACAAAAACTCTTTATTTACAACACATCTTATTTCCACAAGGAATAACAAGGGGTTTACGACGCAGCGCACTGAGTTACAAAACCACAATCAATGACTAAGAGTCATCCTTAAGGGATGCGGCGCAACATGCGGCGGGAAATGCATTTTATTCCTACCTAACATGCTGAACTACAAACCTACTCTAACATTGGTCAAAATATAAAGCATAGAACTGTAACAAAAAGGGGGGGGAAGGTCACAGGCCCGAAGATTTATTTAAGACCACAACACACAAGGGGGCAGGACAGGTACAATACAGGCAATGATACACTCCCTATACTACCACTACTTCCTACCCTACATAGCGTACATTTCTGAAAACAAGGTTAAACAAAAAGCATACAGTACATGTGATGGGAGGGGGGGAGGAGAGAGGGGAAAAGGTAGGGGGTAATCACAAGGCCCGAAGCTTTATTGAATAACACAACACACATGGGGGGAGAGGGGGAGGGGGAGAACGACGCCGCCGCCGATGGTGGTGGATCAGTCCTCTTCCTCCTCTTCGCCGGCCAGGCTATCCAAGATCGAATAGTCCCGTTGCAGACTGTGGATGAGTCTGCAACAATCCTGGAAGGAGACACTCTCCCTCCGCAAAATCAGTCTTTTCCTGGCGAACCAAATGGCATCCTTGAAGCAGTTCACAAGGCGCCAGGCCTCCTGGATGTCAGACTCTGCGTGAGTCCCCTGGAAAAGTCCATACAGTACCGCGTGGTACGTCAGACCCCTCCTGGGGACGCAATCCTCGAATTCTTCCTCCAGCTCATCCAACAGACCCTGAGCGAACGGGCACTCCCAAAAGATGTGCAGAGATGTTTCCTCCTTGTAGGGGCACCGCGGGCAATACCTCGTCCTGCTCAGGTTGCGGGCGTGCATGAACGACCTCGTTGGGAGTCCTCCTCCGACAGCCATCCACGACAGGTCCTTGTGTCCGTTGGTCAGCGAGTTTGAAGAGATGTTTTCCCAAACGACCTCTGCTGTACTCGCTGGCAGAGCTGGCACCTCCTCCAACGAATCCCTCGCTCGGATGAGCTTGTGGATCGTCTTCGGTTTCCAGAGATTCGGCTTCAGACCCTCCAGTTGGAACTCCCTCACGAATCTGGTCACATCTGCGTAGAACCACGGGACGGTCCAGTTGTAAGGGATGGAGCTGTCCCACTTCTCCCAGCCGAGTCCTCTCCAGAGGGGTAGCAGGAACAGGCGCGACATGGTCTTCCCCGCGGATCCGTTAGCTGTCCTCAGGGTTCTGCGAACACAATCACAAACAAAAACAATCCTTAGTAAAGTCGGAATATCTGGGATATTCTTACCTCCCTTCAGATGACACTTGTACATGCGTGTCCGCTTCACCCGATCCATCTTGGAGCCCCAGATGAAGTGGAAGACGGTCCTGGTGATGGCCCTCAACACCGTTGCCAGCGGCGGCCATGCCTGTGCCGTGTACTGGAGTACAGGCAAGATCGCGTTTCTCAGGACCAGCGCTTTCCCTTCGATGGTAAGGTTCCGGAGACTCCACAGTCCAATCCTCTGATTGACCTTCTTCAGACGTTCGACCCAGGACTTCAGGGCCGCACCTTCCTTCCCGAACCAGACTCCCAGGATCTTGATGAAGTCCGGTTTAACTGTGAAAGGAAAGACAGCAGAGGAGGCCAGCTGCCACGCCCCGAAGAGCATGGCTTCTGACTTTCCGCAGTTGACTTTTGCCCCCGAAGCCTGGCCGAAGCGCTCGCAGGTCCGGACGAGTGTTGACACCGACGCCTCATCAGCGCAGAAGACAGTCACATCGTCCATGTACAAGGAGCACTTCACCTCGTATCCACCTGGTCCCGTTGCAGCGATTCCTCTGATCTCTCGATTCTGCCGGATAGACTCCGCGAAGAGCTCTATGACACAAACAAAAAGGAGAGGTGACAGAGGACAGCCTTGTCTGACTCCAGAGCTAACAGGAAAGGAGTCAGTCTTCCAGCCGTTCACCATCACCGAGCTGTGAATATCAAAATACATCAGGCTGACATAACGACAGAACATCTTACCCATACCAAGTTGGCGGAGTGCCTTGGCCATGAAGGTGTGAGAGACACGATCGAAGGCCTTCTCCTGATCCAGACTGATCAGGGCCGCATGTGCACGGCGGTCTCCGATGTAGTGCAATGTGTCTCTCACCATGGCCAAGCTGTCCGCAATCCTACGACCTGGAATCCCACAAGTTTGGTCCGGATGGATGATCGTGCCCGCGACAGCCTTCAGTCTCGTAGCCAGATTCTTCGCCAGGATCTTGTAGTCCACGTTGAGAAGAGTGATGGGTCGCCAATTCTTCAGCTCGCATCGTTCTCCCTTCCGCTTGTACAGGATCGTGACCAGTCCCTCCCGCAGTGACGGTGGCATGGTACCCTCCGCTATCATTTCCTCATAGAGATCTTTCAGATCCGAACAGATCAGGTCGCCCAGAGCTATGTATAGCTCGACCGGGAGACCGTCACTGCCCGGAGTCCTTCCGACCCTAAGGGATTTAACAGCAGTGAGCACTTCCGCCGCCGTCAAAGGGGCATCGAGCGTAGCAGCACCTGTAGGATCAAGCTTGTTAGTGATACCTGACAGGAACTCCTCTTCTGTGTCTTCATCGGTGGGTTTCAGGGAGTAGAGGTCGCGGTAGTAGTCGTGGACGACTCCCATCACTTCCGTCTTCCCCCCGTCTGATGTTTCCGTCTGCATCCTTCATCTCTGTAACAGGCGTGTGTCCTGAGTGGAGCTTCTTGAAAAAGAAAGAATTACACTTCTCACCTTTCTCCAGCTGCTCCACCTTGGAACGGAAGATGACCTGCCGTGATTCCTCCTCAAAGTGCCTCTTGAGGCCCCTCTTGGTTTCCTCCAGCATGCCCCTGACGTCCCAGCCACAACGCTCGAGATCTTGAAGGGAACGAAGCTCGCGCTGCATCTCCTTCAGGTCACTCTTGCGCCGGGCCGCCTGCTGACGGCCTCTCGCCTGTAAGAAACAACGGATGTTGACTTTCACATATTCCCACCAATCCGACAACCTGTTGAAAGAAAACTTGTCATTACGAATGAGCAGGTAAACATCCCTAAGTTCCGCTAGCAGTTCCACATTTTCCAGCAGGGAGCAATTCAATTTCCAGGACCCCGGGCCCGGTGCGAAACCGTTCCCCAGCGTCCCTTCAAAGAGAATGCCCCTGTGGTCAGTGAAAAAGCAAGAGACCATAGAGTGTCTTACCTGGGCTACCGACCGAGAGGTGAACACAAAGTCAATCCTAGAACGAGATGAGCCATCCGGGCGACACCAAGTGTAATTCACTGATGCCGGCCCCATGGAACCCACCGCGTCCTTCAGAGAGGCCTCGGTTACCATCTCGATCAGCAGTTTAGATGTCTTGTCCAGCTTCGCTGATGTTGAGGAGCTTCTCCCGTCGCCCTCCACAGGACAGTTGAAATCCCCAGCCAGAACCACTGCCCTGGTGGTGGCGAGCTGAGTGCGCAGGATCTGGAAAAGTTCCATACGCTTGTGCTTCTGAGGAGATGCGTACACGTTGATGAGCCTAATGGGCTCCCCTGCCCAGGTCCCGTCTATGACCATAAGACGGCCACAGACGAGCTCCCGGTAGGTTTCAAGCATGAAGGCATTACCTCGGATGAGCACGGCGATACCTGCGGACTTGCAGTCGCCACCACCGGACCAGTAGGACGGACCGTGGCTCCACTCCCTGCAGAGGTGGCTGTAAGACCTAAGAGAAGGGAGAGACCATTCCTGCAACAAAATGACATTAGCGTTCTTCAACGTATCCACGAAGGACAGGACCGTCTGACGTCTAGTCTTGTCTTTGATGCTCCTCACGTTGATGGTAAGAATGTTGATTCCCGCCATTTGTAAAGAGAAAAAAGAAAGATTAAACCCTTCAAGACAGTGACTGTCTACTTACCGCCCCCCCCCCCGGAGGAGGGGGTTCTTCCAAGGATCCCACAGGCATCAGGTCCCGCAGGGTCTCGTTGATCTCACTCGGGGCGTTCGAAGGCACGGACGTGTCCATCTCTCCCAACTCCAACTCGCTGAGATCCAGGACCTCACGGATGTCGATGGGGGTTGGGTCCGCCACCAGGTGTTCCACCATCTCCTCCAGCTCCTGGTGCCTGGCGAGGGCCTCCTCAGGGGTGTCTTCGGGGGTCTCTACCGGGGCCTCGACCGCTATCCTCTTCTCGGAAGTCTCGTTGGAACAAGACTCCTCGCTCAGCCTCCTCTTCCGGTGTCCGCCATCTGAAACGAGAGAAAGGGGAGAGGGGGAGGGGGGGAACTCCTCCAGAGAGGGGACCACAGCAGCTGGAGGAAGGACGGTTAGTGCTGCTGGGGCTGGCGTGGCCGGGGGTGTGGGCTGGGGCAGGGCTGGGCGAGGGGGGGCAGGGGTGGCCACTGGGGAAATGGGGGGGAGGAGTGGGAGCTCCTCAGTGGAAGGGACGGTGAGGGGAGGGGGGGGTGGGGGCTTTCACCCCCTTACCTGTTCCAGATGGCTGGCTGGCTGGCTTGGTCTGTTGCTGCTGCTGGGCCTTCTTGGGGGGCTGCTGCTGCTTCCCAGATGGCTTCGGCTGCGGCTTCTTCTTGTCTTGGGGCTTGGGCCGTGGCGTCTTCTTGGCCAGGGTGGCTGGCGCCGTGGCTGCGAAATCCGCCGCTACCTTCGCCCACGATCTCTTGGGACATCCCTTGTAGGCAGGTCTTCCTCCGTGGGCAATCCTTGGACTCGTGCCCCACCGTACGACAGTTCCGACATGCGTCCTCTTTGCAGTCCTTGCCAACGTGCCCGGTCTTGCCGCACCTCCGGCAGAGATTTGGCATGCCCGAGTAGTTGATCAGGCCGTAAGAGTTCCCAAGCGAAAAGGTCGGGGGCAGATGCTGGAGGCCGTCTGGACTGAAGGGGTCCTTGTGGAGCCTCACAACGACAGACCACTTTGCGATCCAAAAGCCGAGACTGTTCAGTATCTTGGTGGGTTCCTTGATGACTGTACAATAACGACCTAGGAAAGTGGCCACGTCGCTTCCTGAGGTATGCGGATTTCTCATGGAGACCGTGATCCGCCTCTCGTTGTGCTGGACAGGACAGCTGCCCACGAACCTGCTGAGAGGGGACCCCGGACTCGCCGATCTAACCGCGTCCCAATATCTCCGACAGATATCCACAGTGGCAAAGGTCACGAAGAAGATCCCCGTGATGAAGGAGTGGATGGCCAAGGTCTCAGCCTTGGTGAAGCCCTGGTCCAACACCATCATTTGCAGAATAAATTGTACTTTAGGGACAAGAATCTCTCACATTGAGGAGAGCACCAGTGAAGGTGTGTAGAGATTGAATTGCCTTTTGCCCTCTACTTACTCTACTCCACTTCACCCAGGGCCGGTTTTAGACAAAGTGGGGCCCTGGGCAAAATTAAAAGTGGGGCCCCAAATGCTGATATGCAAACAACACCATCGTCTTGCAGTGGCAACCCTTATAATAATGTCTCCTTTCTGCCAACAAAAAAGTAATAACAAGCCCCATTTACCACACACAATTCAAATGAGCACCTTTGTACCACCTAATAGATTTTTTCACCCAGTCATCAGTTATTATAGCACCTCCTTATAAATAATATAATATTACACCTTTATCAGTAATAGCGCCCTTATAAATGATAAATAGTGCCCTGTATCAGTAATATCCCCCCTTATCAGTAACAATCACTGCTCCCTTATAAATAATAGCCCTCTCATAAATAATAGTTATCCTTATAAATAATAGTCCCCATAATCACTAACGGTTCCCTTTATAAATAAGCCCACTTAACAATTATATCCCCCTTATAAATAGTTCCCCTCTTATAAATAACAGCTCCCCCTTATAATGGATGCCTTATATATAATAGTTCCACCCTTATAAATAATAGCCCGTCTTATAAATAATAGTTCCCCCTTATAATAGCCGCCTCATATTTAAGTTTCCCAATTATATATAGTAACCCACCCTTATATATAATAGTTCTCCGTTATACAGTGTCGTACTGAAGGGCCTTTGGCCCACCAGAGGATCTTTTTCTGGGGCCCCACCCAACAGCTTCCTGCTAATAGCCTACACCACCGCTCCTTCACTGATGTCTTACATATGTGCTGACTATCTGGTGTTACTGAGTATGTTCCCCGTATAGTAAGCCCCTATAGCACTGTGCAGGCCCCAATAACTCCATGGCCAGTTCATGCACAGTACCGTATGGGGAATGACATGGCCATGGGGCACTACACATATGTGCAAGATTATAGTGAGGGAGCTGTGATGTGGACATAGCGTACAGGGCTGCCAGCAGGAATTGTGACCCCCCCCCCCCACAGTATAATGCTCTACATGGTATATAATGCTCCACAGTATAAAATGCTCTCCTGAGCCCTTCAGTTTCCCCACATGGAATATAATGCTCCACAGTGACCCCACACAGTATAAAATGCTCCCCTGAGCCCCCCATTGTGGTCCCACATGGTTTGTAAGGCTCCACACAGTATAATACTCCACAGTGGCCCACACAGTATACTACCCCTTAGTGGCCCCAGACAGTACAATATGCTCCCCAGCAGCCCCACACAATATAATATGCTCCATACAGTATAATATGTACCCCACAATGCCCCCAGTATAATGCTCCACAGTGACCTAACACAGCATAACATGCTCCATAATGACCTCCATACAGTATAATATACTCCCCAGAGGGGTTCCCCCAGTATAATGCTCCACAGTGGTCCCCCACAGTATAATATGTTCCCCACAGTCCCCCCAGTATAATGTTCTACAATGGCCCCACAGAGTATAATATGCTCCCGAAAAGCCCCACACAATATAATACACTCCACAGTGGCCCCACACAGTATAACAGGCTCCCCACACTGTCCATTCCCCCAGTATAAAGCTCCACAGTGGCCCATAGTATAATATGCTCCCCAGAGGGCCCCCGCTAGTATAATGCTCCACAGTGCCCCCTCCAGTATTTTGCTCCACAGTGGCCCCACGCAATATATTATGCTCCCCAGAGCGTCCCCCCAGTATAATGTTCCACAGTAGGCCCCACGCAGTATAATATGCTCCCCAGAGGGCCCCCTAGTATAATGCTCATTAGTCCCCCCCAAATAATGCCCCACGCAATATAATATGCTCTGCTGATGCCCCCCCCAGAATAATGCTCCACAGTGACCCCACTCAGTATAACATGCTCCAGAATGGCCTCCACACAGTATAATATACTGCCCAGAGAGGTTTCCCCAGTATAATGCTCCACAGTGACCCCACTCAGTATAACATGCTCCAGAATGGCCTCCACACAGTATAATATACTGCCCAGAGAGGTTTCCCCAGTATAATACTCACAGTGGCCCAAAACAGTATAATATACTCTCCAGAGCCCCCCCCCGGAGAGCATATTATACTGTGTGGGGGCCACAGTGGAGCATTATACTGGGGGGGGCTCTGGAGAGCATATTATACTGTGTGGGGCCACTGTGGAGCATTATACTGGGGAGGGGGCCCTCTGGAGAACATGTTATATTTGTTATATTCTGCGGGGCCTCTATGGAGTATTATAAAGTGGGGGGGGGCTCTGGAGAGCATGTTATATTCTGTGGGGCCACTTTGGAGCATTATACTGGGGGCCCCTCTGGAGAGCATAATGCTCCAAAGTGGCCCCACAGAATATAACATTATCTCCAGAGCCCCCCCCCCCACACATTATAATTTTCCACAGAGGCCCCACAGAATATAACATGCTATCCAGAGGGGCCCCTTCCCCAGTATAATGCTCCTCAGTGGCCCCACACAGTATAATATGCTATCCAGAGGGGGCCCCCCAGTATAATATGCTATCCAGAGGGGGCCCCCCAGTATAATGCTCCACAGGGGCCCTACAGTGCTATTATTATATTATATTCTGGGGTCTCTTCAGACCCCAGAGTATAATAATCGAAGGCCCGGGGTAAGTAAGGTAAAATAACAAACAACTATACTCACCTTGTCTTACCTCTCCTGGGCCTCCTCGCGCTGCTCCGCTATCCCCACTGGCGACCGCTTCTTCTACTCTGCGGCTGACGTCACGCGTTGTGGACGTCACCTCTGAGGCCTGTGATTGGGCCTCAGCGATTACGTGAGGCACGCCCCACGTGACCGCCGAGGCCAGGCCTCAGCGCCTCAGCAGTGATGCCCGGAACGCCAGAAGATGACGTCGGACGCCACAGACAGGTGAGTAAAAATGTTTGTTATTTTTACTCACCTCGGAAAGGGGCCCTGCAGTCCCTTTCTGTTATTGCTTTGGCTGGGCCTGATTCTGGGATCTGGAGTCATCAGGTTCCGGATCCCTGGGGCCCCTTTGGGGACGGGGCTCTGGGCAATTGCCCAGTTTGCCCCCCCCTAACGGCAGCCCTGGCTATTATTATACTCTGGGGTATCTTCAGACCCCAGAGTATAATGATGGGAGGCTCAGGGGGAGCATAAAAAAATGTTACTCACCTCTCCTGGACTCCGGTGCAACTCCATGCTGTCTTCGGGCCTTTGTAGTGACGTCACAGACATCATGTGGGTCAGGCCGGCATCATGATGCATAATGATGCCAGCGTATCCAACGTCTGTGACGTCATTGAACAATAGTTTGTGGGTTGTGAACCACATAAATAGTTTAAATGCCTTTTCAAAGTATGGTATTGAAACACCTCAGTTGCCTCTTCGGTCACTTTTCCACTGCACAAAAAACCGAAAGTGCTTGGTACAAAGTAATTTTTGATACCTGCTTTAGGCTATGTACCAAGAGATCTAAAGCTGTATTAGATGAAACACATTATCAGTTGAATTAAAAAATATATTTCATTTTAAAAAGTTAAATATTACAATAAAAGTGACAATAAAGATTGCACATTCAACCCAGGCTGCTTATAACTTGAACTACACTGCCAAGATGTTCCGACCTAGCACATTCTCTTCTTATCTTCACCAGATGAGCCTTTCTGGATGTGTTGCAGGTACTAAGTTTTTGGCAAGAGTATGCACAAGCAGTCAAACACTGAAAAAGGTGAAAATGTTTAATGCTTTAATGCGTATCTTCAACTATAAAATAAGTTTAAATAAGTTTAAATAAATGAACAGTACATGTGAATATAAGAAATAATTTGTAATATATTTTATTAAGGAAATCTGCTTCTTTCATCACATTAGGCTGCTCTCTTTCTTTCCGTCTGTATCCTGTATCTGGCTCACACAGAGAAATCTATGGAGAGGAGAATAGGGAGACTGTTAGTTGATTTATTGCCTCATTTTGTGCAGTGGTAGTTTTATCTTCAAGAAAAAGCAGTGTTTGGCTAGTTGCAGACGACCGTGGGTATTTTGCGGTCCACAAACTAGTAATTAGTCTTCAGTTTTTGCGGACAGAGTGTCTGCAGTGTGTGATCCTAGTTTGCGGATCCACCATAAAAAACAGACATACTGATAGGGAATGTAGATTGTGAGCCCTATATGGGACAGTGACTGTCAATGTCTGTACAGCGCTGCAGAATATGATGGCGCTATATAAGTAAGCATAATAAATAAATAAATAAATAAATAAATAAGGAGACATCTAATATATCCCTAGCTTGTCCGTGAAAACAGACGGCACACTGATGACACACGGAGTACATCAGTGAGCCGTCCTAGGTTTTTAGTCTCCCATAGGCTTCTATGGGCGAGTCCATTCCGCAAAAACTGAATAGAATAGGACATTTGATGCGGTGCGGAATCACGGCTCGCACACTGATCAGTGAAAAACATGGTCATGTGCATGTGCCCATAGAAGTGAATGGGTCAGTGTGCAATCCACGAAAAACAATGAGAGCACATGGATCTCGCCCAGGGTCGTCTACAACGGGCCTTAGAAATAGCAGAGTAGCAGAGTGCAGCTGATGCACCTATTAGTTTGCCTTTTCCAGAAGCCTCCTCCATCCCCCTCCCTGTTACAAAGAGTGATATGTAAAAAGTAACTCAGCTTGATAAATGGAGAAGGAAACATATTTCTTTAATAATATATATTACAAAGTTATTTTTAAATTCATCTGTGCTATTCATTTATGAAAAATTGCTATAATTGAAGGTTCACTTTAAACATCAAATTCATATCAACAATGAAGATGGTAGAATCGCTTAATTTATTTGTTTATTGTGTCCAAACACTGCTCAGCTGATCACTGTAGATGACAAACAACCTCCATGTATTAAACTTACTTGAATAGTACCAACCATGCTGCCCATGAAGTGGGTACTGCAGTTGAAAGCAAATTACAAGGTATCTGAACTGAGTCAAAATGAGATGAACCAAGCGAAGTTATTCAAGCTCCCTATTCAATGAAAAAGTGGCTACAGTCCTTTGGGCAGGTCCTATCCTCACAATTCCCAGTCCCTGTATGGACCAGACATTGTGCTGTACAAGTACCCCCATGTAAGGTACCATGGGTACTATTGTTTGTTGTTTAATTTTAGCTTACAGAGATAGGAGCTAGTAAACAGGTTACTACTATTAGTGTAAATGAAATTACCAAAAAGCATCTTTTCCCCCGCACACATACATTTTTTATGTTTAAAAAGTTAAATAATAAAAAGACTTACACATAATTGGTATCAACCAATTTAAAAGTTGTTATGTCATTTAACCAAAATTGTTGTTTTGAGCGTGGTACTGTAATAGTATGCCACCATTGCAACAAGACAGTTGTGAAATTCCTTCCCTACTAGATATACCATGTTCAACTGTGAGTGGTATGATTGAAAATGGAAACAATAAAGGTGTTTTCTGGGCAAAAATTATTTAAAAAAAAAAAAAAAAGTTCTTTTAGTGCTATTAATGGGTTAATAAGTGCACCCAAATACCTTTAGCAGTGTTTTGAGTGATTTCTGGGTTTCTCTGGGAGCGCCTAGCATCTTCTGCATTTGTTTACATGGCGTAGCTTCCTGCTTGCTTACCTGATGCAATGCATTCTGGTAATTGTAGGCTCTCACACTATCTCCTTCTCACTCCTCCCCCCTCTCTGTCTCCCTAGCTACCCTAGCTACCCACTACTAGCCCTTCTCAACTAACTGAGCCCACCCCCCACCCCATTATACTTACCTGTCTTCTTCCTGTCCAGGCTTGCTTCTGCAGGGAATGGCTCTTTTGTGACTCTACCAGCATGCAGCAGTCCTGGTACTATGCTATATCCTTTACTCCATCTCTACTGTGCAGGCGTGGGCAGCTACTTCGGACTCCCATGCTTGCGCAATAGAGATGGAGTGTCGGCTCCAGCGCAAAGCCGGGACTCCGGCTCGTTTGCACATTCGCGGGCTGACCTCACAGAAAGAGGAGGACCGTTTCCTGCAGAAGGAAACCTGGACCGGAAGAACATAGGTAAGTATGATGGGGTGGATGGAGGGGTTTGAAGGATCTCACTTTGCCAAGCCACTTGGCACACCTGCAATCATCCTTCTTAACCTTCCACTCATGCCCCATGAGTGGACTGAGTTCATAGGATCATATGAAACGAGCTTTAGAAATTTTATATATTTATTAACCCAAGTGGATCGGTACTATCCACTACAGTATCCATATTAGGACATCCTCAGATATCAGTGTCAAACATCAGATTAATAGCAGTTTACAACAGTGACTTTGACTTTGATTCTGACAACAACTTTGACTTTGATTCTGACAACGACTTTGATTCTGACTCTGACTTTGATTCTGACTTTGATTCTGACTCTGACTTTGATTCTGACTCTCACTTTGCTTCTGACTTTGATTCTGACTACGACTTTGATTCTGACTACGACTTTGATTCTGACAACGACTTTGACTTTGATTCTGACTTTGATTCTGACTTTGATTCTGACTTTGATTCTGACTCTGACTTTGATTCTGAATCTGACTTTGATTCTGACTCTCACTTTGCTTCTGACTTTGATTCTGACTCTGACTTTGATTCTGACTCTGACTTTGATTCTGACTCTGACTTTGATTCTGACTTTGATTCTGACTCTGACTTTGATTGTGACTCTGACTTTGATTGTGACTCTGACTTTGATTGTGACTCTGACTTTGATTCTGACTCTGACTTTGATTCTCACTCTGACTTTGATTCTGACTCTGACTTTGATTCTGACTTTGATTCTGACTCTGACTTTGATTCTGACTCTGACTTTGACTTTGATTCTGACACTGACATCTGCAGTTTCTGATTGGCCAACAGATGAGGTCCGCCCCCTATATAACTGTACTTTACAGGGGCTTCAGACTCTTCAGACCTCAGTCCTCACAATAGTGGCAGAAGAATCATTTCAGTGCATCAATAGGTACAGACATTTCTGACTTTTACTTATCCTAAATAATACTTCCTTTTTACTGCTCCCTTAGGGGGCGTTCACACTACTGTTGTATGTCTGTTCTGATAGAGTCTGTAAAAAAAAAAAAAGGACACCTATCATAACAGACCGTAACTGATGTTAATGTGTCCGCTTTTTAGACTCTCCGTTTTTGCTTATTTTTTTGTTCTTCTTTCTGAGCATACGCAGAAAAAACCCAACAGTATAACGGACTGTCCGTTACTTTCAGTTAGCCATAGACATTAATGTTAAAAAATAATGCACGGTTAATGCCTGCACCCCGCGTTATTCTGTCCGCTAAAAAAAAAAACAACATGTCATGGATTTGGTGAGAAAGGACATTAATGGACAACATATCAAATCCCAGTGAAATCCCCCTGGGCTATCTATAAATTTGCCAGTGGCTAACTTGTGGCAATTTACTGGCACAGCATAGTGAATGGCATCTAAACATTTCCCATTCACACTGTGCAGTTTCTGGGCTGGTTGAAAACCTCAGATGTTCTCTCTAGACAACTTTTTATCAGACTCATGGAGCTCTCAGCCTGCAGCCTTATACAAGTATCTTCTACTGCTGAGTGTGAGCAGTGAGTTCACTCAGAGGTCAGTCAGACTGGCCAATCACAGTGTAACATTGTATGTGCTTCATACTGTAGTAAATTGCCACAAGTTAGCCACTGGCAAATTTGTAGATAACCCAGGGGGATTTCACTGGGATTTGATATGTTGTCCATTAATGTCTTTTCTCACCAAATCCATGACATGTCGTTTTTTTTTTTTAGCGGACAGAATAACGCGGGGTGCAGGCATTAACTGTGCGTTATTTTTTAACATTAATGTCTATGGCTAACTGAAAGTAACGGACGGTCGTCCGTTATACTGATGGGTTTTTTCTGCGTATGCTCAGAAAGAAGAACAAAAAAATAAGCAAAAACAGAGAGTCTAAAAAGCGGACACATTAACATCAGTTGCGGTCTGTTATGATAGGTGTCCATTTTTTTTTTACAGACCCTATCAGAACAGACATACAACAGTAGTATGAACGCCCCCTAAGGGAGCAGTAAACATGAAGTATTATTTAGGATAAGTAAAAGTCAGAAATGTCTGTACCTATTGATGCACTGAAATGATTCTTCTGCCACTATTGCGAGGACTGAGGTCTGAAGAGTCTGAAGCCCCTGTAAAGTACAGTTATATAGGGGGCGGACCTCATCTGTTGGCCAATCAGAAACTGCAGATGTCAGTGTCAGAATCAAAGTCAGAGTCAGAATCAAAGTCAGAGTCAGAATCAAAGTCAGAATCAAAGTCAGAGTCAGAATCAAAGTCAGAGTCAGAATCAAAGTCAGAATCAAAGTCAGAGTCAGAATCAAAGTCAGAGTCACAATTAAAGTCAGAGTCAGAATCAAAGTCAGAATCAAAGTCAGAGTCAGAATCAAAGTCAGAATCAAAGTCAGAGTCAGAATCAAAGTCAGAGTCAGAATCAAAGTCAGAGTCAGAATCAAAGTCAGAAGCAAAGTGAGAGTCAGAATCAAAGTCAGAGTCAGAATCAAAGTCAGAATCAAAGTCAGAGTCAGAATCAAAGTCAGAATCAAAGTCAGAGTCAGAATCAAAGTCGTTGTCAGAATCAAAGTCAAAGTCGTTGTCAGAATCAAAGTCACTGTCAGAATCAAAGTCAAAGTCACTGTTGTAAACTGCTATTAATCTGATGTTTGACACTGATATCTGAGGATGTCCTAATATGGACACTGTAAGCCACTAACATATACAGAGTACACATCAGAGGTCTGTCAAGCAAATACAAGTAAAAGCACAATACAATACAGACAATAAAATGGGAATAAAATATAGGAAAATACCAGAACTAGTTTGTAGTTGGTTCTCTAGGCCTCAGCAGTTTGGCCTAGGGCGCTTGCTTAAGTTAACAGCACGATGTGTCTCACATGGGTCCCAGGATCAGAACTCTAAGGCCTCACTAATAGGCCTCAGAGCACTTGCTTAAGTCCACAGCACAACATGCCCTCACATCTTTCTCAGGAAAAGAACTCTTTTTGTTTATGACTTGGGGCATATAATTCTCCTAGTTGCCTCACTGAATGATGTCACTAGGAGGAGAAGCCCAGCCCTCTTTCCTGAAACCCACATAACTATAACTTGTCATATTTCCTTGCCAGATGACTGTATTGTCAGGCAAGGGGTATGATGGGGTTTGTGGCTAGATCCCCATCGTGTAAACACCAAGAATGACCCCCAGACCCCTTTGAGTAATGAGTTCAGTGTCTGGACCTTTTTCCTGCGCCCAACAGTAAAGTGTCTGGATTGGAACCGTGCGCCTTAGCCTTGTGCACCTGAGGAATTTATCGGGACGACTGTGGAGTGTTCCCCTGGGGAAATATTGTCATAAAACCATATTTCCTTTGTAGTTTTTGCTAGAAACACAAAGGCTCTTCTTTTTTTGCCAAAAGTCTTTCTAGCCACGTGTTTGTAGGAAACCCCTGCGGAGATAATGAGTTTAGTACGGGTATGCTAATGGGACAACAAAAGGGTCTTGGTACCACAGAAAGGGCTTGATTACAAAGCAGAAATACCGTATTCCTGAAGTCAAAAGGGTATATATTGTGATAATTTGGGGGAATTAGACTCAAAATGGCGGCTTTTCCTGGTCCGGACAGCGGTGGTTCATGGTACTGGGCGCCGGAAAGATAGCTTTCAGACGGTCCAAGTGTAAATAAAAGTGGCTTTATTCAGCTTAACTGCAACACAGCAAAACAACAAAAAACCTATGCCACAGTTAGGGCCTAACTCACTCCTTGAGCCCCTAACTGTCCTGACTATTGCTCAACTCCAGCAACAGTCCTCCATGGACGCAAGCCCTGTGGGACAGAGCCTATCTCTCTGTCCTAGCTGGTCCACTCCTGTGGACGCCAGCCCTTTTGGGACAGAGCCGCTCTCTCTGTCCTCGCTGGTCCACTCCTGTGGACGCCAGCCCTGTGGGACAGAGCCTCTCTCTCTGTCCTCGATGGTCCACTACCATTTCCTGCTTCCTGCAGGATGCTCCAGCCCCTCTGGAGTTACGTGCCACCCAAAGGCGTGGCTGAGGGCCTTTTCTGGCCTGGCCTGGGTCGCTCAACAGCGCCCTCTGGCTCACATACTTACATACCCTCTCCCTCAGCTCACTACCCATGGGGTGAGCTACAATGGGACGAGACATCCTATGATGAAGTCCCTCTTCAACCAAGTATGCCTGTCCAGTGTCTCTCCAGAAGTCCCAATCTGGCGGTCTCTTCTTCCAGATTCCGGTTACTTGACACTACCGATTTCTCATCACTTGAACTGCTACGCCAAGATCCTGGCCCTTCTGTGCAAAGGCAAGTTTTTCTTCATCACCTTCACAATTCGCCATACAGGGGATCACATCATTTTCATCACATTTCTCGCCATAGTCTTCAGCTATCCGATTGCAGGATTTTGATTCCTTTAGTGAATAGCCGTAAGAATCTTCATCTTCTCCTATCCTGAATCCACAAGAGCTCAGAGACCAACTAACACGTACTTCATGCACATCAATGTCTTTAGAGTATAACTGTATCACGGGAACTTTTTCCGTAACCTTCATCTCAAAGCAAACTTTGCCATCACCATCAAGGCTTAGAAGTTTAGGAGACATAGGCTGCTTGCTCTCCTCTTTCTTTGAGATACACAATCTCTGTACTGCAATATCTTCTCCTTCTGCACGAGGGCCATACCGTACACCCTCACAAAATAGCTCACGCTGAACTACATTTTCTGGCATGTCTTTAACAACTGTCACATCATTGGTGACATGTAACCATCTCTTACTTCCTGACTCCCCCTTCACAGACAACATGTAGTCATTATTCACCGTTTGTCCACCAGACATTTGGCTAGAGACAGGCACAGCAACACCTTTATCCACAATAGCTTCAAACACTTTAGCTTTTGGGACAACATATGCGTGGTCAGTCTTCTCACAGACTCTTGTTCCACACTTTTGGTGACCCTTCACCTTATTTACCATCTCACAGCCCTCTAGGCTGGCAGCTTTTTCCAATTCTAGCGCCTTCTGTAGTGCACAAATCTCTGATTCCAGCTCCAGAACCTTCTTCATTGCGACATTTTTCTGTGCCGCTTCCACCTCAGTCTTTACTAGTGCACCTTGCAGCTCTGATTCTTTAGAGGTTAACAAGTTCTGCAGCAAATCCTTCTCAGCTTCTAGTGCTGACAGCTTTGAAGATAGGGCAGATGCCGAATGTTCAGTATTGGATAGAGACTGCTGCAATCGATCCAATTCTTCTCTTTTAGATTCCACTTCGGTTTTTAACTGTTCAATCTGAAAAGTGTGCTCTTCCAACTTTATTTCTGACTCGCGCTTCACGTGATCCATCTGAAACTCCAGCTGTTTCTTGATGCGTGCAATTTCCCCCTGCTGGTTGACTTGCACCTTTAGTTTAGCAACAAGCATTTTTAGATCTACAATCTCAGCAGACAAATTAGACAGGTTTCCCTCAAACTGAATCTTCATGTCTTCTATCTGGAGGTCCAATTCTCTCTTGGCCTTTTCCAGCTTGTCATAAGCATTAGCTTTGTTCTCATACAATATCTGCACAGATTCCAGGTTTTTCTCAACTTCATCCTTGGAGCTAACCAAATTCTCCATTTCAGTGCACAGTTGCTTGTTGAGCCTCTCTAACTCGGCCTTCAATTCAAGGGCCTCTGCTTCAGCACGGTCACGTTCTTCTGCATATCTAGCAGAAAGAGTCTTCTCTTCACCAAGCCGTTGATCAAACTTTTTCTGCTTCCTTTCCAAATTTGACACCATCCGACGTTGATGATCAAGGTCTACACCTACATCTTCTATTTCCTGCTGCAGTCTAATTTTCATCTTCTCAAGTTTGTCATAAGCAGCAACCTTCTCCTCAAACCGTTGATTTGTAGCTTCTAGCTCCTTTTGCAACCTTTCCTTTAGTTCTTCAACAGAGTCCAAGAACCCAATACTATCTTCCATTTTTTTCTTCATATCAGTCGCCTGAGCCTGTAGTTTTGCTTGAAACCTGTCCCCTTCTGTGACTTTTAGTTGCATCACTTGAAGTTGAGTCTCTACTTTTTTATGACTCTCCTGTAAGGCTTGCACTTTCTGAGCATGGACAGACGACATTTCCATCAAATCTTTGTCTTTATTTTGCACCAAAACAGACAACTTCTCATTATCTTCACAAGATCCTGACAGCGCCCTCTCCAGGCTACATATTCTAGCTTTGAGTTCACTTTCTCTTTGTTCCAGAACTCCAGCTTTACTTCGCCATTCGTGGATTTCACCATTTAGGCGAACCTGATGCAAGTTTTGCTCTGACTGCAATGTCTGCACCACAGATTCTAAATCACTCTCTCGGTCAGACACATGCTTCCTCAGCTTGGCAATTTCATTTTCTTTGTCAGATAAGGCAACCGAAAGTTTTTCACACATCCTGACTTTGTCATCCAGACATTCTGATTGACTCTGCAAAAATTCACTTCTCTCACGTTTAGCTGTTTCAAGGTCATCTCTTAATTTTTCAATGACACTCTCTTTGGCAATGGAGTCTTGAACATGCTGCTCCTTTAAATCCTGCAATTGCTTCTCAAGCACTTGCTTTTGCTCTACACTCTGTATAACTTCCTTAGACAGAGCACATTTCATTTCTGCAAACTCCTTCTTAGTGACACAGTCCATTCCAGGCAAACCCAGTACCACATTTTCACAATGACTAGGATATAACCTCTTCATAGAGTTAAGCTCTGCCTTCAACTTAAGGTTCTCTCTTTCTGATACCAAAAGTTGCCATTTCCAATCAAATATTTCATTCTCATGCATGAACCTGATGGTTTTATTCTCATCTTGAAGCTGCTGCACCCTAACATTTTCATCTTTGGCGCGTTCATGCACTCCATTATGAGACACACACTCAGCAGGGACATATTCCATCATAGAACAGAGGTGCTTTAGAAAAATTGAGTCACCATCATGCAACCCTTTATCTTTACTTGCACTCAACATGATCTGTTCCGGGTTTTGTATCTCTCTGCACTCAGACTGCTGCACTAATAAACCTGTGCATAACTTCTCAGCTTTTTTACAAGCTGAAATTCTCTTTTTCTTTCCCATGGTTTACTAACAAAATTACACAATATTCCACAGCAACCTTGGGTTCAACCGGCAGCAACTTTTTGCTATCTTCTGCAGTCACCTGTATTGAAACAGTTAACTTATGTGGCACTACAACAACCAGCATTTTCTTCTGTCTTCCACAGAAAACATCAACATGGCACCATAGCCTTTCACATATACTTGTTTGCAATATCCAGCTTCTATACAACTGGTAGCAACTTCTTGCTATCTTCTGCAGTCACCTGTATTCACACAGTTAACTTATGTGACACTACAACAACCGGCATTTTCTTCTGTCTTCCACAGAAAACATCAACATGGCACCATAGCCTTTCACATAGACTGTTTGCAATATCCATCTTCTATACACATTGCATACTTTCTTGCCATCCGCAAAACATTTCACAGACTTCTGTGCCACAATATACACAAAGTCCATTCCCTGGATTCCTCATCCAGAGTTTTTACTTTCACCAGTTTTTTTGCACACACGTTGCTATGTTGCAATTCATTCACCCCATTCTGGGCTTCTCAGTTGAAATCACCGATTTCTTCCAGCTGTAGGCCACAATACACACTTAGCAGTACTGCAGTCACCGACCACTTGTCTTCCAGGACTTGCGTGGATCTCTTTATGCGCGCGGTCTCCACCATATGTGATAATTTGGGGGAATTAGACTAAAAAATGGCGGCTTTTCCTGGTCCGGAAAGCGGTGGTTCATGGTACTGGGCGCCGGAAAGATAGCTTTCAGACGGTCCAAGTGTAAATAAAAGTGGCTTTATTCAGCTTAACTGCAACACAGCAAAACAACAAAAAACCTATGCCACAGTTAGGGCCTAACTCACTCCTTGAGCCCCTAACTGTCCTGACTATTGCTCAACTCCAGCAACAGTCCTCCGTGGACGCCAGCCCTGTGGGACAGAGCCTATCTCTCTGTCCTAGCTGGTCCACTCCTGTGGACGCCAGCCCTTTTGGGACAGAGCCGCTCTCTCTGTCCTCGCTGGTCCACTCCTGTGGACGCCAGCCCTGTGGGACAGAGCCTCTCTCTCTCTGTCCTCGCTGGTCCACTACCATTTCCTGCTTCCTGCAGGATGCTCCAGCCCCTCTGGAGTTACGTGCCACCCAAAGGTGTGGCTGAGGGCCTTTTCTGGCCTGGCCTGGGTCGCTCAACAGCGCCCTCTAGCTCACATACTTACAATATGAACAAGTGATAATACATCAGAGAAAAAATACATAACTGGGGGTCTCTCATCATCTCAGGAGGGGGGTGGTAGTGACATTCCGTTTGCTGGAAACGGAGAAATGAATCATCACTGGATAATCAGGAAATATGGATAAATATACATTTTTGCTTAATTATGTCATTTAGAAAGTAGGCGGGAGGAGGGTGCTTAGATTAGTGTAGGATTTTAATTTTATTCCGGAGAACCCCTTTAAGGAATCACAGAAACTCAGCCATGAATTGACAGACCATGTAAAATTACTGCTGTGGCAGTCAGCATAAACATTGTTTTGGGTGCTTCATAGTATCATAGTATGGGTTTCCATGCGAGCCTTATATCACTAACAACAATGCCATGCATCATATGGAGTTGTGTAGAGCAGTGAAGGAAATCTAAATGCTTAAGTATAACAAGACATTTTGACAATTGTATGCTTACAACTCTGTGGGAACATTTTGGGAAAGGCCCTTTTATGTTCCAGCATGACTGTGCCCCACTGCACAAATCAGGATCCAGAAAGGCATGGTTGGTGAGATTGGAGTGGAAGAACTTGTTTGGTCTGCATAGAACCCTGTCCTCAACCCCATCAAACACTTTTTGGGATAAACTAGAACAGAGATTACAAGTCAAGTCCTCTTGTCCAACATCAGTGCTTGATCCCATAAACGCTGTTCTTGATGAATGGGCATAAATTCTCACAGAATCACTGCAATATCCTGTAGAAAGCCTTCCCAGATGAGTGGAAGCTGTTTAAGCCGAAAAAGGGGGAGTAACTTCATATTAATGACTATGAATTTAGAATGTCATGTAGGTGTAATATGTAGGTGCCCCAATACTTGTTGCCATATAGCGTATTTACCAGATTTTTAATAGTAGTGATAGATATAATGATATTATTGTGTATTTTTGTGCTATGATTGGATCATGCTAATGTACAAAATAATGCAGTGATCTTTTTTTTTTTTTAAAGTTACAGTTAGTAACTCATTTTACCTTTTATGTGACAAACAGTCATGGCCACAGAGTGACAGTATGACACATCTAAAGGAAGACTCCAACACAGTAATTAGATTTAAATAATTTCCAGATATGTTGTTCCTGTGTGAATAGCAAGGGTGTACAAAAACTGCCACTACTCTCTATTTTCAGGAAATTCTTGAAATAGAACAATAAATGCAATCAATGGAAAATATATTATGTCTGTTCTTTTGTGAATGTAATTAAAAAGGCAAATTAGCAGATTTCTGATGAGGTGACACGTAAAAAATTGCAGGTTCATTGGAATTTGAATTTCATGATACACGTTTTTTGAAGTTTGCAAAATGACTTCTTGTATTACTGCAATAAGGGCCTGTCAGTCAAGATAAGTCATATAAACTGAACTGTTCAGCAATGAAACAAACCCAAGGCCTGAATTGGAGGCATGCCTTCACCTCTTGAGATATAAAATTGGCCTTTAATTTTAATATGAAGAACCAGAATAAAGACAGATTGGGCAACTGAGTGAGAAGAAGCTGTTGTTAAAACAACAGATGCACCTAAGTGTAGTTATGCCATGGTAAAATATATTTTCTCTTAAATGGTCAATAACTTAGTATCATGTGCAAAGGACTGAACATTAGAGATAGGTGCATCAGTTCACAATGAACCCGATTCACCACGAATATTCCAAATTCAGCAAAACTGAACAATTTGGAATTCATCTTGGATGAACTAAAATGTCCGTCAGTAAACTATTAAACTTTGGGGTCTCTTCAGACCCTAGCGTATAATAGAGTCCGTTACCTCTTTTGGGCCTCCTCAAGGCAACCAGTGCTCTGTTCCCTTCTGTTTCTATCCGAACAAGTTCAGACTAAACACAGGACAAAACAAATCTTTTAAGGTTCTCCCATCTTTACTGAACATTTGGCAAATCTCACAGCTTACAATGTAAGAAAAAAGTCTTATATGTACTTGTATCTCCTTTTGACTCCTTGTGTGATTACAAATGGGATATTATTCACAGACAGCAAGCAGCTTTCCTGACTGTGTTAATAGATTGTTTTTTTTGTTTGTTTTGTGTTAGCTGTTTGCCTGCGTTTATTTGCCCTGTATTTACAGTTCAGTGTTCCTGGGTCTGCTATGTTATGGTCACTTGGGCTTTTCTCAGCTATTTGTTTGCTATTGTAAAGTTACTCCCGGCAGAATTTCATATAAGGAAACCAGTAGCATCAGTATTGGATAGGGGAGGAGGGGCAGACAGCTCCTTAAACATATCCACAGCTTCAGAGACAAATGTAAAATTTTCTACAACCATAATGTATTTATTAGCAGCAGAAAAACTGTATATGTAACTGTAACTGTATATATACAGTACAGACCAAAAGTTTGGACACACCTTCTCATTCCAAGAGTTTTCTGTATTTTCATAAAAATTGTAGATTCACACTGAAGGCATCAAAACTATGAATTAACACATGTGGAATTATATACTTATCAAAAAAGTGTGAAACAACTGAAAATATGTCTTATATTCTAGGTTCTTCAAAGTAGCCACCTTTTGCTTTGATTACTGCTTTGCACACTCTTGGCATTCTCTTGATGAGCTTCAAGAGGTAGTCACCTGAAATGGTCTTCCAACAGTCTTGAAGGAGTTCTCAGAGATGCTTAGCACTTGTTGGCCCTTTTGCCTTCACTCTGCGGTCCATCTCACCCCAAACCATCTCGATTGGGTTCAGGTCTGGTGACTGTGGAGGCAAGGTCATCTGGCGTAGCACCCCATCACTCTCCTTCTTGGTCAAATAGCCCTCACACAGTCTGGAGGTGTGTTTGGGGTCATTGTCCTGTTGAAAAATACATGATGGTCCAACTAAACGCAAACCGGATGGAATAGCATGCCGCTGCAAGATGCTGTGGTAACCATGCTGGTTCAGTATTCCTTCAATTTTGAATAAATCCCCAACAGTGTCACCAGCAAAGCACCCCCACACCATCACACCTCCTCCTCCATGCTTCACGGTGGGAACCAAGCATGTAGAGTCCATTCGTTCACCTTTTCTGCGTTGCACAAAGACACGGTGGTTGGAACCAAAGATCTCAAATTTGGACTCATCAGACCAAAGCACAGATTTCCACAGGTCTAATGTCCATTCCTTGTGTTCTTTAGCCCAAACAAGTCTCTTCTGCTTCTTGCCTGTCCTTAGCAGTGGTTTCCTAGCAGCTATGTTACTATCAAGGCCTGCTGCACACAATCTCCTCTTAACAGTTGTTGTAGAGATGTGTCTGCTGCTAGAACTCTGTGTGGCATTGACCTGGTCTCTAATCTGAGCTGCTGTTAGCCTGCGATTTCTGAGGCTGGTGACTCGGATGAACTTATCCTCTGCAGCAGAGGTGACTCTTGGTCTTCCTTTCCTGGGGCGGTCCTCATGTGAGCCAGTTTCTTTGTAGTGCTTGATGGTTTTGGCCACTGCACTTGGGGACACTTTCAAAGTTTTCCCAATTTTTCGGACTGACTGACCTTCATTTCTTAAAGTAATGATGGCCGTCGTTTTTCTTTACTTAGCTGCTTTTTTCTTGCCATAATACAAATTCTAACACTCCATTCAGTAGGACTATCAGCTGTGTATCCACCTGACTTCTGAACAACACAACTGATGGTCCCAACCCCATTTATAAGGCAAGAAATCCCACTTATTAAACCTGACAGGGCACACCTGTGAAGTGAAAACCATTTCAGGTAACTACCTCTTGAAGCCCATCAAGAGAATGCCAAGAGTGTGCAAAGCAGTAATCAAAGCAAAAGGTGGCTACTTTGAAGAACCTAGAATATAAGACATATTTTCAGTTGTTTCACACTTTTTTGTTAAGTATATAATTCCACATGTGTTAATTCATAATTTTGATGCCTTCAGTGTGAATCTACAATTTTTATAGTCATGAAAATACAGAAAACTCTTGGAATGAGAAGGTGTGTCCAAACTTTTGGTCTGTACTGTATATATGTTTTGAATATGTATGAATATAGTCATATCACAGACTGCGCTGCAAGACCCTACATATATCTAAATTTTTCATGAAAACTCAGATACCATTCAGGGATTTTTCACTTTTTTGTGTGTGGGACATACAGTATGGAATAAAAAAACAAAATGTCAAACAAATGCTTAAAGTACTGTTCTCTTGATAGTACAGTCAATCTGCTAGTACTGCCTTGTGAAAAAGTATTGTACTTGCCCAAGCTAGACATTGTTGACAATTAAATTCTAAATGTCTCAAAAAGTGCAAAATTAAGGTTTTGAGTAGATGCTGTGCCATGAACTTTAACCCATTACAAACATCTTACGGCAGATGTCAGGTGTTTAAATATGGCGACCTCTCAGGATGTATTATACAGCGGAGAACCGCACTGATCATAGGCATTAACCCCAACCCCCTCCCCCCGGCTGACTGAGGTGCAATTTTACAGCTATTTTCCCATGGATTGCCAGCCCCGGGAGTGAGATCTGCAGCTGGCAGTCTGTTACTATGACATTGTAAGTATTCCAATACAGGCTGTTCCAAGATGCCTGCAATAGATGTATTGGTATTTTGCAATGCATTGCAATGCATTACCAATGTAATGCATTGCATTGCTGATCAGACCACAGTAAAAAAAAAAATATATAAAAAATTAAAAAGAAATAAATATTCAAATCACCCACCTTTTCCAAGAACACATATAAAAGTACAAAAAAAAGTAAAACAGGGAAGGCGGTTAATTAGCAGTTAAAAGGTTTTCAAGAATTTTTAATATTAATCAGTGATATTCTGACTCCCAGCCCCATCCTTAATGACCAAATTGAAGACTGGGCAAGTGCAACAGCCTCTTAACTTTTTATTACCTCCATACTTTCTGTAGTAGCTCTGCCTGGTACTGCAGCAAAGTCGCATTCACTAAAATGGGACTAAGCTGAAGTACCAGGCACAGTTGCTACAAAAATATATGCCCGGTAAACAATGAGAGGGTAACAATGCCTATCCATTCCCTGCAGCCCCTTTAGTCAGATTATTGTGTGGGTGCTAGGAATCAGACCTTGGTTGGAATCGCAAGTCTTCATAATTTCCCCCTGATGTGTGCGTGGACATTCATTTTGCTACATGTAAATGTAAGGCACCAAAGAGTTCCAAGAGAAGTAGCCAAGTAACAAAAGATAGTGCAAGTAGTATTGGACCATTTAGAGAAGTGGTCAGTCAGTGTGAGAAACAACAAAGCAAAGCAGAGCAAGCCACAGGTGGAGCCTAGTGAACCAACAGTATCATTAATAAGAAAACAGCAATTTTCGTTGTTCTAATTGAGTACAGAAATTGTATTGTGTGAAGAACGCCAGGCTACCTGAGCAGCCTGGTGCATATCTAACAGAGACGTGTCTGCCAGATGAGCATTCAATTGTAACTTGATAACTACCGTAGTTGTGCAGCATTAAGTAAGGTATCATTGTTTTGCAAACCTGATGTCAGAAGCATTTCTGACAACATCCTCAGCCAGAGAGAAATATTTCAGAGATGGAGATTAAAAAAGCACAAATTAAAGGTTATTATTTAAACTGTAATAAATATTGGAAAGAAAATGGTTAAAGTATGACTTCTTTGGCTATAGTAGATATGTGTAACTTAACTCATGAATCAGCATGCTCTAAAGCAGTTGAAAGTCTTAGAAATCTTAGAAATTACCATTAAAAAAGTAGTGACGGAATAATCATATATGAGTCCTCAGCTATAGAAAAGTAATAATAACATTTAAAATAGTTATAGGCTTAAAAATCTTATTTTTCAATATAGTGAATATAATGTATAAAATATAGAAAATGTTCTTAAATATAAGTAATTAAATACTACTCTTGATAATGGAAACACCTACACTTATTTTTCTGGTGTACAATTTAAAAAATTGGCAAATTTGCCTTAATTTTTTTCTACCAGTATATTATTCACCTGGGTGAATTCTCTTATTGTTGACATATCATATAGAAGTGTTTTTAGCGCATTCTACAGTAATATTGTCTTCTATGACAATGCCAGTCACATGCCCTATTTTAGTATAAAATTTGAAGTGACATTAAATATGATTTTCTATCCACACAGTTTGCCATTTGTAGCTGCAAGCAAAGCAGAATGTTATCTTTCAAGAAGAATTATGAAGACTGTCTTTTTTCAATGAATTAAAACAATCTTGTTATCTACATTCATTCCAACATTTTGTATTCAGGTGTACCTAGAGACAATGCCACAATACTAAATAAGAATATTTTTATCTTATGAAAAAAATCCAGTGGGACTTTTTAATGCTGTTACTACTGGGAATACTAGCTTCATACATCACTGACAACGTACAGGTCTTGTCTTTGTTCTTTTTTATTCTTTATAATGTTAATTAGACTTTTTAATAAATGGTTTATATTTAGTACTGTTTAATATGTAGTAAAAATATTTAATGTCCATCTGAACAAGAATCATAATAATAATACCAATGATGTGGTGTATTATCAACATTATATAGGGATATTATGCTGAATTTTATTTAGAGTACAATTTATCTATGATTCAACTTACATTCTGTTGTGTAAAAATTTAGTTTATGCAATATATTTAAAAGTGAAATAGTGTCTAGTTTAATTCAGTATCCTCCAGATCTTCAAAATCAAATACTGACAATGTTTTATGTTGTATATTTCTGTTTCATTACTAATACAAATGTATCCCCTATGGACATACTACGTGACAATTAAGTATAATAGCACTGAAATAACATGTGCTGTCTCATAGCAACCAATCGTAGTCACGTTCAACTATGCACTGAATAATGGGAGAAACTTTTATTGTAAGGAATATTGTGTCAATATACTCAATATAATAGAAGTGTCACTTGAGTGAGTAGATTGTTATTATTAGTTGTAGAAGAGAGAAGTTTTGTTTCCCAGTTACAAAATTATTGGTACTGTATGCAAGAAGTTGTAGCTGCACAACAGCTGGAATACAACCTAGAAGTAGAATGTGGAGCCAGGGATAGGATCTCAGATTGACAGTAGGGAATCAGTAATATTTTTTTCTTTTTGATGGCAAAATGACTGTTGCTGGGTGGTTTATATCTTCTTCTAGAGTTTTATAGGTATAGAAGGCTGAACTTGATGAGCATTCTGTTGGAGGTCAAATCCCTTGCTGTCTATATCTGATATGTGTAATAGGATTAATATGCAAATGCAAAATAAACTGATTATGTCACAAACCGGACAACAATTGGAGAAATTAAAGGACAATTGATATCATTGGTCATCATGCTTACTTGCTTTCCCAAACAAAGATTGAGACATTGTTGTTAGTATTTAGATATTATATCTGTTAGTAAATTATGGACCTAGAGCTATACTCACTCACTCTGCTTGATTACTATTGCTGTGACTCACTCTATCTATCTATCTATCTATCTATCTATCTACCTATCTATCTTATATCTTTTTTTGTGTTGCAAACCGCATTGTAGCTGACTGTCAACTGTTATACTTTATGTTGTTTACTATTGAAAAATAAAGACATAATTTTAAAAAATGGGTGGGAAAGTGAGGGAAGTTAATAATAGCCTTTCAAGCTGATGCAATCCAGAGTTAGACCTTGTTCACACGTCTGTATCTGCATGTCTCTGGGTTCATGAAAAATGGATGATATATGGAAGTCATCTGTTTTTTTTTTCACAGATCCATAGACTTTCATTGATGTGATGCATCAGCATCAGTGGAAAAAAAAAAGGATGTGCTTCCATTGATTCTTCACATCTTCGGTTTAAAAAAAGCATGGACATCTGAATAAACACATTGAAATTAATTGGTACGTATGGCGTCCACCAAAAATTTGGACACCACATATATGTGCTATGCGGACATGTGGATAAGGTTTTACACAACTGTGCAAACATTGTTGTAATCTCACTTCAGTAGGGAGGGAAGTAGAAATTAGAGTAATATCTCAGGACAGAAGAGTAAGACTTAAAGGAAACCATTCAGATGGATTTTCAGCAGCAAGGTCATTCCAAAGGTGCCCCTCACTAATCTGTCATTAGCAGAAATGTGAAGTTTTATGCTTTAGAAACCTTAGAACTTTGCATGCTAATGAGGTCTAAATAGTCATGAGGGAGGGTTACCTGCTTCTTCTAGTCACAGTCTTACTGCTGGCATTTGCATCCAAGAAGGCACAATTTACAGGTCTCCTGCTGTTTGAGGTCACCCTGTGACATATATGCATCCCATATCACGTCGCTGATGTTGAACAGCATCAGGACGTCACTGGCAGAGATGTGATATGGAATGAATGGGCCCCTCTGGAGGGCTGAAGGGGAAGTGGAGGCAGTTGTGGCAGGAGTGGGGATTGGTAAGAAGTGCCACGGTACTAGGTATTTGTTGGGTTCACCTTGCAAGATTCGTATGGCAGTTTCGTTCAGACCAAACGCATCCTAATCGTAACAGCTATTCTCATACTCTGTGGTCTGAGTATAATGATCGAAGTCCCAGGGGAGGTGAAAAAAATAAAAAACAGTCTTACTCACCTCTCGTGGACTCCGGCACAGCTCCCTTCTGTCTTTTGGCTTCTTCAATCACAGATGTCACTTTGGTTAGGCAGGCATCATGACACATAATGACGCTGACGTAGCCCATGTCTGTGACGTCAGTCAGAAGCACCAAAGATAGCAGGGAGTGGCAACGGAGCTCAGTAGAGGTGAGTACCATTGCTTTTTATTTTCGCTTACCTCCCTATGTCACATTATATGGGACATTAAACAGTGTGGAGGGGCCACTATGGGACATTATAATGTTTGAAGAGGCCACTATGGGACATTATACTGCATGGAGGGGCCACCATGGGACATTATACCTTGTGAAGGGGCTGCTATGGGACATTATACCCTGTGGAGGGGTCGCTATGGGGCATTAAACTGTGTGGAGGGGCCACTATGGGGCACTATACTGTGGGAAGGGGCCACTGTGGGACATTATAGTGTGTGTAAATGGGGTGTTATAATGTGTGGGGGCCAGGAAAGGGGGGCGCTATGCTTGTGGGGGCGGGGAGATCCAAGTCAAAAGTTTGCTATGGGGTCCAGTCTTTGCTAGTTATACCTTGTGTACCATGCTCCTATTAGTGAATTATTTCCCTTTCTACCTGTATACATAAGCCACCAAAAAATATAGCAGGTTAAACAGAAAACATGTACGAAATATAAGATGAAGATTTTTATGTTTTATTTTGCTTTTCTTCCAATACAGTAGTTATTGTTGTTAGATGTTTTTATAGCTTTTTTTATATTGATTTGCATTTATGTATTTAGCATAGCCTAGCACCCTTTAATAAGAAAAATAGTATTAGCAGGTATCATCCATACTGCATCTGATTACCTATACTGTATTGTCGCACTTAAATTGGTTATTGGAATTGGTTAACCTGTATAGTTGCATCATTAAACTGTCAGCTGCATTCTGATTCACAGTCATGTATGTACAACTCCATTACTATATGATGTGTACATGAAAGTTATATATTGTGCATTCTCAATTACTATTTTAATCATGTAATGTACTTGTGGTCACACAAAGCAAAAAAAATTCTTACATAATTTATTTTTTTATTCACTACTGGACCTTATTATATGTTTTTTAATATTTACAAATCACTGCAACATCAAAAAGGGCTTTGAATTTTATAGTACAGTATAAAGCCACTACTCTATCTAGAAATTGCATGGGGCACTGGTTCTAATTTATCACCTACTATAAATTTCAAATATGCCATAGCTTCAAAACAAGGAACAAATGGGTTCATTTATTAGCTGTACAGAGTCGAGCCAGAGATCAACTGAATATTTTGCTGGTAACATTTATTTATTGTTTATGATTTTCAGCAGCATGCCAAAGAAATGTCTGAAAGATATGTTGTAGATGTAAAAGACTAGGTATGGAACTCCTGCAAACTGCAAAAAATGAAACGTGAAAGATATTTAATGATCTAGTATGAATTGAATACTTACACAGATTTATAGCAAACTTCATCCTCAAGTCATAAATGTATTTTCTACGCTTACAAATGGATGCGAACTGTGTTATTTAATATATATAATAGTTAATATAAATAGGCAGTATATTTACCTCCTGCCATAGAATACTTAGATGTAGGCAAATCAGATTAAACTATTCACGCTCACACAGAATAGCATCAATATTCTAACATTCCCACATAGTAAAGAAAAAATGTCATTAGAAATATTGGCTCAGATTTACTTATAGTTAGTGTAAACTTAGATAGACAGTCTGAAAATACGCCAGTTTTATCACAGTGGCTGGTGCTGGATGAAATATCTGGTGTATCTTTAGACTGTCTATATCACCTTTTAGTTGACTTACTTTAAGTCAGAATTTGATGACACAATTTTGGTGCATTTTTGGCACATTTTAAAGACATGCCCCCTTTTTCTGAGAATCCATACCCACATGTGAAGCAAGTAAAAAATTTTTTAGCTCAAATTAGATGAACCAAGATGTACCATATCGTGCCAAAGATATGCAGTGTTTAAGCCAGTCTAGTCTTAACCACAATAGTAAATAAATCTGGGCAATTGAATTCATTTTTGTGCCTTGTATTTTAGTATTTTAGACTGACTCAAAACTACTTAGGAATAGTTCTGTAAATGAAAAGAACGTGTTTCTTTTGTTTGTAACATATGCTCTATGCATAGATAAAATGTATGCAATCTTGAGATCTTCCCAACTTATATGGTTCTGCTCTGAATTAAAGAAGCTGTCAAGAGATTTACATATTAAACTAACGTCAATAAGTGCCATAACATTTAAAAAAAGGCTCTCATATTGTATTCCCTGCCACTCCAGGGCTGCCCACCAGTCTTTGTTTACTTTTCCTGCAGTCATGATGTAATGAATATTCACAGAACCACTGCAGCCAAGCACTTTCTTCAGTGGTGAGACTAGAATGGCAGGCATGAGAGAGCTGAGGCCAATAACTGGCTGCAGTAGTCACAAGGATGTATATCTATTTTGTCATAGATTGTAAGCTCTTGTGAGCAGGGCCCTCACTCCTATTCCTAGATATGTTAATTATTTTGTCACATTGTAATATCTAATATTGTCTCATCATGTACCCTCTGATTTGTAAAGTGCTGTGAAATATGTTGGTACTATATACAGTAGGTCAAATTATTATTATTATTATTATTATTATTATTGAGATGAGCGAATTGAAGCTGGCGAAGTGGAATTCGATCCGAATTTCAGGAAATATTCGGTTCGCATTGAATCCAGATTTCCTCACACTTCGTGGTAACGAATCGCATTTTGTTCAAAATGGCTGCTGTACATGTTAGGACATAGGGCATGGGAACGCGGGATCACCCACAATGCCATGTGTGCAGCCAATCAGCAGCCAGCCCTGTGATGTCACAGTCCTTTAACCCCTACGCGAGCGCCCACGGCATGTTTGACAGCTGCATCCAAGGTGTTAAAACCCCGATCGGTTATGGAGCAGGGTATTAGCTGTAACTCTACGTTTGTCATTCTGCAGCATGTTCTGCATGATCCTGACACAACTGGTCTTATAGAAGTCCTGTAGAGAATATAAGAATGTCTTGCTGGACTGCTCCATCTTGGCTGGAGACTGACTGGGGGCTTAGCCAAGGGGACAAAGACTGAACAGTCCTTTTCTTTGAAGCCTTTTACACATTATAGGTTCTACCTTCTCACCAAAAAAATATTTGACAAGTATATAGACAGATTAATAGATAAACAGAGCGATAGATGCTAGATATACAGTAGATAGATAGATAGATAGATAGATAGATAGATAGCAAAGAGATACACATGAAATACAATACATAGATATGAGATGGACAAATAAATATGAGATATTCAACAGGAGTAGAGTGTGGATCAGGGAAAAGTGTATGTAAGTGCATACAGTATATGTATATGATTTATACTTACCAATCTCCCTCTCTGGTAGATACTTTATAAGACTTTGTTGATTAACAAAGCAAACAAGCTTTACAGTAGGAAATATATAGGAAGCTCTTATACTTCTATTTTCTGCTGAAGCCACTCCTGGCTTTGGCTCAAAAAACCGCAGCAAAATCTGCAACAAAAAAAGCTGCATTTCCGCAATGTGGGGCCTCGACCTTAGGCTTCCTGCACACAAATGGCACGGATGTGGTTTTTACTGACCTATACATTACAAATTGACAGGGCCGCAAATGCAGACAGATATAGGATCTGCTCCATAATTTGAGGCTCTTCAATTTGGCCCGGACACACAGCCGCAAAAAGATCGGCTGTGTGTATGGGCCCACTGAAATGTATAGGTCTGTACTTTTATCCACAGTTTTGGATAAAAAGTACAGTCATGTGCATTACAGTTTAGCAACTCCATGTGCCTCATAGTAATAGAAGTTAACCCTATCATGTCCCTCACATTAACCCCTGGGTTACTGATATGTGAGACATATGGAGGTAATAATTAAGTAAATATCTTCGTTATTGAGGTCCTTTTATTAGTACCTCCATATGTCTCACATATCAGTAACCCTTATGTGAGGCACACAGGGGTTAATGTGAGGGACATGAAGGGGTTAATTGCTATTAATGTGAGGCACATGGAGTTACTAATACTAAATTAATAACCACAAATGCCTGACATCAATAGAAATAGTAACCCCAGCATATACCTGTTGGATTTTTTTTTTAGTTTCACTTTGATGATGGTGCTCTCCTTTCCTCCTCCTCTTCCTTCTCCTCCTCAGGGCATCCTTGGCAGGATGCAGAGCAGGAGCTCATCTCTGTAGTAGGCAGGGTCCTTTTTGTACAGTCAGAGCTCCGCCTTTTGGGCTTCCTCACCCCTCTCATTGGTGGACAGGGAGGGCAGTGAGTGAAGGGGGAGCGTCTTATACCTCAGCTCTAGCAGAGCACTGAAGTGACGCTCCCCCTTCATTTGATACCTGCAGGTTTACAGAATTAAAACTGAACAGATGTATATAGTCAATGAGAAATCTGGAATTAGTTAAATAAGTTGACTAGCTGAATGATAAATACCATTTTTTAAAGTTCTATATTGTTAATGTGAAAATAAAATAAAATATCACTGAAGGACTACTGAAATACAAAAAAAAGAAAACGGTTTAATGCAGTATTAGTCTGTTTAATTGCAAATGGGGTCAATAATAAAATCACTGTCACCTTGAAATACTTTCAGATTTTTTTTTTAAACCTTCCATTGCCCAAGAGAATCACTACAAAAATGAATAGTATAGTGATTTCCCAGGGGATGATTTCTTTTAGAAATGGCTCAAAATCGTTTAAAAAAAAAAAAAAAAAGATACAATACCCAACTAGTGCTGCTCAGAGCCTCCACTAGTCTCTATTCTCTAGGCCTGCTCATCACACAGAAAATAACACTTACCCAGTGATTAGCTGAGAGGTCATCTTCTGTGTGTTAGAAGGGACCAGAATGTAGAGATAGGCAACCAGGGTAATGTCAGAAAAGGAGGAGCCTGGAATTGGTGAGACAAGTATAGCTTTCTTGAACCCATTCTGAGCCAAGCTAACTGGGAATTTTTTTTATATTTTTATGAAAGAAAAGAACTCAAGAAACAAGAACTTTTTATTATGTTTTAAATAGTTGAGTATTGTATCGGATCAGCAATTAGAGGCAAATACTGTACATTGATACATTACTTTAAAACACATTTTCATTTCTAAAAAAAAATGTCATATCTGCATTTCTCAAAAGCTCTGGAAATAAGGGCTGAGGCTTCCTATTTTTAAAGACTAACCCTTTATCATTTCTGTCATCTCTTGCTGTAGGCTAATATGTGCTTGTTGATATATTGGTCTCTTGTTTTCATATCTCTGCCTCTCTTATTTTAAAGATTGATTCTCGTGAGCTTCTGTATTATTTCTGGAGTTGAGAGCTACATTTCTTAATCTGCACGGTGTCAGTTGGTGACTTTTGAATGGAAAACAAATAGGGAACTATTTCATGCTATTATTAGGAGTATGTCTTATATTTACTTTTTATCAGATGTCAGTCAGTAACATATAGCTTGGTTTATTTAATTTGATCTAGATTTGTATTGTGTTCAGTATTTGTCCTGTTTTCATTACTGCCATAATTCTGTGCTGCTGATGGATGCTGAATGTCCCTTTCTGACATAAAGAGCATATACTCTTGAGACAACACAAATCAATAGCGATGTGCCAAACTATACAAAACTCATTTGGTTGGTCGCCATGCAGTGTGCAGGCACCTGTGAAAAAAAATTATGTATAACAGTATTCCATGTATACCATATACAGTATTCAGTATTTTCTAGAGAAGTTTGTTCTGAATGATACTGTTTTATTGATATTATTTGTTACTCTCAAAGGAAGGAGGCACTTTGTTGCCTTAAAAAGAAGAGGAGGCCACACAATCAACATATGGCTATGTCCACACTCAACTGATCTTGAATGTTATTTCTCTTGAAAACAAGTAAACACAATATCACAACAGGCTAACAGAAGCCTTGACAGGCTGCAGTTCACACCTCTCCTCAACCTCCATAAGGTGTGTACGCATAAACATAAATATGATAACATATAGGAAACATAGACCATGTGTGTACACAACATCTAAGCCACTCACAGAGGGAGGGATTCCCTCTGCACTCCATCAATCCCTCCTTAATAGAGGTGAGATCTAATAGGCTCTCTAACACGTGTATTATACCAGCAATCAAGATATTAAAAACTTTATGTTCCCTACTGTGACTTGAAAAAGTGAAAAAGTGAAAAAATGTTTTAGAAAAAAGCACATTTTTAACTAATCAAGTATTTTGTTCTGAAAAAATGAAATAGATGCTTACACAACCCAAAATTTTGTGTTACATTTCTTACACAGTAAACATTAAAAGAAACAAACAAACAAAAACAATGCTAGAATTTATTAATGGAATAAAAAAATCAAACAGTTATATGTACCAATCTTCAACTCATTACACAAAAAAACAAACTCTTATACAGCTCTGTAAAGTGAAAAATAATTTAAAAAATGATATGCCATTTTTATTTTCAATAAAGTGATTTTATTGTGCAAAAGTAGAACATAAATATTTAAAAAAAAATTAAAGTGATCAATATGTGTCCAAAATGTTACCAATGAAAATCACAGCTTATCCCACATAGCAATTCATACAGTTCCATCAGTGGGTAAATTAAAAAAAAAATATTCTCAAAACATACAAAAAATTCAACTTGACATGCAAAAAAAAAAAAAAATTCAGTAGCTCTTGCAAGATTGAGAAATAAATTTAAACGGGTATTCCCATCTCTAGGATCTTATCTATACTGGTAGCTTATGTAAATTGAAGAGTTTTCCTAAATATATTGCTTTAGAAATGCTGCTTTGTTTTCCTGCTATGTGAAATTATTCCTCCCATTGTTTACACATCGTTTCCATAATGCCAGACCTGTGTTATAAGCAGGACAAGTGACATCACTCACTACTCTCACTGTTATCTACAGTATAGCTCTGCTGCTCAGCTAATTGCAATTTTCTGATAAAGCAAATAAAGAAAATTCTGTCTGTTATCTCTATATGTAAACACACAGATAACACTGAGTCTGTTCTCTAGAAGCATGTGCATATTATTTGATCTGCTTTTATATTATATTTCTAGTAATTATAATAAATATTGTGGAAGTGAGAAGAAGAGACAGCAGGCAAAGCTGCTGAAACAGGGAGATGGGAAAACCTCTTTAACAGAAGGCTGTACTATGACAGGAGGAGCACAGGAAATTGAGGGTAGAAGAGGTTATAAAGAAAGAGAAATGGGGTTTGGCCAAAACATGCTAGAAGGGTAGTTTGGCCAAAACATGCTAGAAGGGAGAACAAAAGTGAACATGTAGTAGTAGTCAGATTTGTAGTTGCCAGCTGAGTTTTGACACCTGGTGTCTAGGTCCTTTGGAATGATGCATGTGTCCCTTTTTGACTAGCTAATGAGCTTTGTAACCCTTGCAATTTGGTTGCTCCCATTGGTGGATCATTGGAGGGGACTTCTGTACCCAAAATAGTGGTATCAGCAATTTAGCTGTAGCAAATGTGTGTGACTGGGTTTCCTAGCTTCTTTCCTTCTCTTTCCTGCTCTTCGACCTCTTTCCTGCTCTTCAATGTGTATTACTAGAGAGAGAATGTGGGATCCCACAATTTATAGTATAATATTAATGCACAACCAACCTGTCAATAACATTACAAATATGTTCTATGTCTTTAATTAAATACACACATTAAATACTTACTAGCATACCATTTATATTTCAGCCTCTAGCATTAGCATTTAGTTGAAAACTTCTGAAGTTGCAGCACTCAAAAAAGGTTAACTAAACATAATACTAGTCAATATAAATGTTGTTTAATGTGTTTATCCTCTTTTCTTCACATCAATAGACAACTTTATATAAATGGCTTCAATAAGTATGTGTTAATGTACACCAGCTATATAATATGAGTCCACATCCCATTCATTCTATATTGTCCCTGAACTTCATTGAGAAGCCACCCTTTTGTTCTACCTCCAAAGGTCAAGCTTATCAAACTTTTAGTTGTATGTTACGGAGTTTTCCCAAAATGTACAGGGAAAAAAAACAAATTGATTATAGTTAAAGAAAAAAATTAACTCTTTCTAAAATAATGTACTGTATATACTAGACACATTCAACTTCTACCATAGAAAGCTACAGTTCAATCCTTGCTTTGTATGGAACTATTAAACTATTGGCAGCATATACTGTAAATAATGATAACAGAATGAGAGATTGGGGGAACCACCCAGATACAAATTAATTTATCTAGGTGGTCCCTTAGTATTAGGGTATGTTCACATGGAGGTTATTGCAGGCGGATTTTGAGATGAAATCCACCTCAGAAAATGCCTCCCATTCTCTCCAACTCATTTCAGTGGGAGTCAGTAGCAGAATTTTATCTCTATCTGAAAAATTCAGCTTGAGGAAAAAAATCTGAAATGACGTATATGCAGGCAGATGCTGCCTTGCAAAGCCCATTGAAATAAATGGAAGGTGGAAAGAAAGGGGAATCTGTTTTTAAAGTGTTATTTGCATCACTTTTTTCTGCCTCCCATTTATTTCAATGGGCTTTGCAAGGTGGAATCTGCCTAAAGCTACAGTAAAACAACAGGACTAAAACCAACCCAGATGGTAGGATGATGGAATGATCAGTACTTACCCAATGGTTATAAAACATTTCTTCTTTATTGTTGCCAAAACACAACATGTTTCGAGGCTATTAATGCCTCTTTATCAAGTGTAAAATTTAGGCATGGACATAACATATACACAGTCATCTTTAAATAGGCAGTAGTGGCCTACTGCGCATGTCACAGTTGTATTGTCGCCAGTGTTGCGAGTGGAAACTGCTGTGCGGTCAATGAGTGTTCGCGCAGGCACAATAGATCTCCAGGCTGCACTACTAGAAGTCGTATCTCTGTGAAAGGAGATAGTTCATGCATACGCAGTTGAAAAATTAAGAACACTGCAGGCATCTCCCTTAATCTCAAGTAAAACGCTCTTGTTAATAGAGATGAAAGCATCTATTCTTTTTACAGCTCTGGGTCACCTGTTCAAATGCACATCACTGAGTTGAAAGGCAGTGATTCGTTATCTATATAGAATGTAAATTGGTACAATAATGGTAAATTAGCAGAGATTACCTTTTAAAGTATAGTCATGGAATGTAATAATGGTGTTTGATTCATGGTAATGTGGATGAAACCATGCTATTATACATAAAATTAATATAATACACACATTAGTGAATACATAAAAAACATAATAAATGAGCATAATAAAACATGAAAGTATATAGATAAACATAAATAAATGATAAAAACACATAAAACTCATGATCATAATAATAGGTAAAAAAGGAGCCCAATATACTGTATATATATAAGATTCACAGTTTGAAGCATGCCCAAAAACACATTTCTTTATACAAGACTATCAGATTTCCTAATATAACACTTCCAAACTAACCCTCCTCTGTTCTCCTCTACCCTCATCATTATCCTATAGAACACAATATGTTCATCTAAGGCCAGGTTCTCACTAGCAATTGCTATATGTTCGGGGTTTCCGTCCCCTAAACCTACTTAAAAAATGCATCAGCCCACCAGGTTATCCTGAGGGAAGAAGCATTCCTGCAGTACCATCACTTCTGAAGAAGATCAAGCAGATTACCAAGAGTTACGCTGGTCTGCATCACAGTAAATTCCCGTTATCTACTCCATTAGTGTCCAGCTGGATTCCAGGCTAACACCAGATTTGTTGCAAAAGATAGTGAGTTGATCTTGGTAGAACTTGCTGTGCTGCTATTAAGAACTTTGTGAACTGTTGCCAAAAGGTTTTTGCTGTGTCGACAATACTACATTGCACCAATAGTTCTTGAAGGAATTCCAATGTTCATATCAATTGGGCCCAAACAATGTACATTGCATTACTGCAGCCATTATTAATTTTGAGGGGATCATAAAATCTAGATCTTAACCACTTCCAGACCGCCCATTGGGCTTTTACATCCGGAAGGTGGTTGCCTTGTTCTGCAAGGACGTACCGGTATGTCCAAGCAGAACTCAGCAGCTGCAAGAAATCGTGCAGCTGCGGAAACGGGGAGTAAGCCGTAACTTCAGCCAGAGCTCCCCTAGAGAAGGCAGGTAAGGTTTATTACCTTCCCTGCCTTCCCGATCGCTGTGTATACAGCGGTCAATGAGCACTATGGGCACCGCCATCTTGCGGCTACCCTCTGACCCAATAGTCATGTGATCCGCTGGGATCAGCATCTATTAGAGCTGCTGGGTCCTACAGGACCCGGATCAGCTCTATAAACTATATAGTAATGGGCAGGAGGCTGTGTTCCTCCTGCAACTGGGCTAAATGTGCCAGCCCCATTTACAGGGGAAATCAGCCTCCCCCATAAATAAAAAAGTGATCAGATGTCCCCAAAGGTCTATTATGACCTTATGGGGACACAATGTAAAAAAATAAAATAAATAAAATTAATTGAAAAGTTAAAAAAAAAAAACCTAAATAAAATAAAAAAACAAATAAAATAATACGCCAATAAAACGCCGTTATTAAAGGTTATAGCCCCACCCCCCGACGACACCATACAAATCAAAAATTACCATAATGGAGAGGAAAAACTATTTTATAAAGTTTTTTAGTAGCACTTTTTGTTATTAAATAAAAAAAAAAAATGAAAAGTGAAAAACGGACACGTTTTCCCTCTTCTTTTGTTTATATTTTCCCGGATATAACAAAAATGAATACACATGCAAAAATAAAAATAACATAAAAATAAAGCCTTATGTGTCACCGAAAAAAGTCGGCTGAATAACGCATATTATAAAAATGGTACAGCCCTCAAAACCACACATACAAAAAAAAACAAAAATGTGTCTGGTCCTGGACCAGAAATTGGCCCTGTACTGAAGTGGTTAAAGGGGTTTTCCCACAAAACAAGTTACCCCCTATTCTACGGGGATAACTTGCATATCAGTTAGGGTGCAGCCACTTGGACGCCAATGGGGAGTAAAAAACAAAAATCAAAAAATATGCTGCAGCATAAAGAGGTTAATATTCCCTGCATCAGTGGAAGTCACTCTTAATTCATAATGAGGCAGCACCTTTTCACGAGTTAGGTGCATCCTTCTGGCGACCTTGCACCTAAACAAAAATCCACATCTGCCCCTTGCTAGGGTAGATTTTGCCTAGATTTACACCACTTTTGAGGTGCAAATGATGATGACTATGCGTAAGAATAGTGTTAATTTTGTTGTGAGCATTGGTTTACTATAATGCTGGTAGATAAAAAGCATTTACCTTAGTGTGAGCACTGGTTTATTATAGTGCTGGTAGATGAATGTGTAGTTTGCCGTGAGCACTGGTTTGTTTATAGTGCTAGTCAATTGTAAATTCAAAGCATGACCGCTTCACCTGTGCTGCTTCAGTATAGAAACCAAAGCTGGTTTAGCCATCTTGATACACCAGAGCAGATAGCTCTAATTAATGAGGCAGGAACATTTATGGTATATAACAATTCTTGAAAATTACAATTGTTGAGAATAATGAGAGAGATTGAGGTCTGTACATAGCTGTAGGTTTGTAGTTACTTTATAGCTATTCTACATATAAAGTTGGTATTTCCATGGAAATGAATGCTATACACAACTCTCTCTGATTTCTATGTAAATTTTAGGTGATTAGAGCCTTTTAATTAATATTGTGCACCCAATGTGTTTGTGTTTTGGTATCTTTTAAGTTTATTTAATAAAGATTTGAATTTTTATACGTCCATATAAAATTAGTGAGTGACTCTCCTATATTTAGTCATAAACATGTGCAGAGTTCATTCATATCACTAAGGCCTACATCTACATGCACATATCTTCATAAAATCACCAGAACTGGAAGGAACAAAAATCTGCTTTGAAGCTGAAAATGTTAAAAAACTATCATCCTATAAAATGTAGGGATTACACACCGTGAAAAGCAAATGCACCCCTAAACCCTATATATTTCTTGAAAGTAGGCAACATAAAGATTACATGTGTCTCAATGGGTTATCAATAGCCATGTCCACCTTCATGTAACTTTGTGACTAACACAAATACTTTTTTGAAAAAATGCACTAAAACATATATATGACCTAAAAATCCTATTCAATCATACATTCACACACAAAACACATATAAAATAATACATCAAGGTGTACACAATTTATATATACTGCAAACATCAATTACAACAAGAGCTTGTAGTCTCAAAAACACTAATACAGAAGACAAGCAATATTTTGCTGTTATTCCCTAATATGTTAAAAATCTATACTGCACATATCAAACTGTGACTGTGATACCAAAATCTAACTTTTTTGAGATTGCACAGCATACCGTATATAAAAACGCAACTTAATATTTCATATATACAGCCACCTTCATGCAACTTTGCAGCAAAGAGAGATTGCAAGCAAAAATTGTAGGAAAATTAAAATGTATTTTCCAAAAAACTGCAAGATTTGAGGAATTCATACAAACCATATATATATATATATATATATATATATATATATTTACAGGTTCAGGTGTTAAAGAAACGCCAAAATAGCAGAAATGTGCCAACCAATTTTGTGCATGCAAATTAAATAGGAGTTTAAATAAGAATATAATTTTCTATCCCCCTATAAAAATTGTAGAAATTTATACATTCATCTCTAGTTATAATTGTTATTGCTATTATTTTAGCATGTAATGGATATCGCTACAGAAGCGTATTTTACTCTATAAAAATCACGTATGGACAAGGTCAAATGTAAACTTTATTGATGACTTTGTGTATTTGTTGTGTAAGTGTTTGGTGCAACTCTTTTGGCGATGCAACCTGTACAATGGTAAATTTCTGGGTCACAGCACGAATAAACTTCCTGGTTATGTTCAGAGGGGTATTACATTCTCTCTCTATGTGGCAATCAGAGAGCAAAAGTATAGTATGCTCTCTGAGTGATAGGAGAGGGGATAACATGGACAGAAATCCATGCTATCCCTTACCCTGGGGTCACATACAGGTCATGCAAAGACGATGATGATTTATCATCGTCTCTAGAGTTGGCAGCTCTGCTCCTTTCCCCTCTTTCCTCCTTCTTCCTTTTACACGCAGCTCTAAGATGCTGCCTGAGGCTGGAGGAGGGAGGACACTTTAGAGCCCCATATCTCAGGATCCATTAGAGCTTTGAAGATGAGATTGGATTCATTTTAACTGCTGTTAAAAACACTGTCGGGAATTGAGATCTGCATTGGGATCTCAAAGCCGAATAGCATTTTCACCAACAAATTGCTCCGGATCTGTAAGGGCTATCATGATGACCTTGGTATCATTTTGAAGATGATATTTTATTCTTTAAAATGAATCTAACATCATCCTGAGATATCCGCATTGGTAGCAAGGAGGTATTAGATATGTCCTCTGCTACAAAAGTGACACCCTGGGAGGATGGATAAATATGTGGGTGGCAGGGAAAGGAATAAATCTGACTAAACTGTCCTATTCCTAAGATTCTCTAACGCTATGGCTTGCAATTGTAACCTTTTCAAAACTGAGTTCTCTTTATGATGCAGTGAGATGAATCACAGATCCTTCCTTATCTCCACCATTACTCCAAATGCCTTGTGCGTATAGGACCTTATATAGTGTATATAACATCAGTACTGTAACATGTCCACCTACCATTGTGTATTGGCTTGAGAGGCTGTTAGCATAAGTCAGGTGTTGCTAGAATATCACACTGACTCACTTGTTCATCCGAGATTAATCACATTTTTTTCAATTATTTAAAATAAAAAAAAACTATTCGGAATATGCGGGTTGAACCCGGTTCATAACAAACCCTGTAGAGGTGGTGCAAGCTAATTAATTGGGAGACATTTTGGATGTTTACCTTGGATACAATAGTCCCTAGGCGTCTCAAACATCAACATGACCTGATCGTGTGCTACTAGTTGGTAATTTTATTGAATATAGTGCTGTGAGAGGATAAATTGGATCTTAAATGCAGCACTTTGGACCTACTGATTCCCTGGCGCTAATATTTGAATTTATGCTGTGCTGTTGGTATAAACATTTTTATTAGGAAATTTTATGCAGTCTAGAGGTAAAACTGCTGTCTGTGCATTATAGTGTCATTTTTATCTCAGAATTTGAGAAAGGAGTGAGCCCAAATGCATAGCTACTGGAGCTGGCATCCTGGTTTGGATGTTATTTTAATGATATGCAATAATTATTTTTTTATGGACCCTTGGCTTGCTCGCTATTTGGTTTTCTACATGCATTGTTTTCTGGCTCTTGCCATGCACAAGAGTCTGCAATAGAATCTTAAATCACTGGCGGTGGGCTGACCATTTTGTTGTTGTTGTTACCAAGGAGGGAGTAGTGTTTTGGAGAGGTCTATCCACCAGTACCCAGTTTTGTAAAATTCATCTTGCATGTGTCTCAAGGAACAAGTTATATTCTTCACGTGCATAATTCTGGAAGTGGGTGTTTTTTCCCCAGTGTAGTGAAATGCAGGCTCGAGCCGCATTGCTAAGAATTTAGCAAATATATTTTTGTGTACCTTAATAAGTACCTTGCACTGATGGAGAAGGAAGAGCACTGGTTCCATATCAAAGGTGTGACCCAGCACTTGCTTAGTGATATCAATCACTTTCAAAATGTAGAGAGACAAGAGTAGGTCCGCATGGAACACATGGTACCCTACTTCTTGTCACATGTCCAGCAGGCAGAGTCAATATCATACATCAGGACATGTAATTTGGAAGGGACTCTATACCATCTGGAGAGCAATTTATATCCTGCATGCTGAAACCATGAGCTGAAGAAGACTCTGTCTTCTCTAATCATCACTCAAGGAAAGATCATGATCAGCATCCCATTACAGTAAATTTAGTAATCCCCAGCAAAAATAGGATTTACTACTAATGAAGGTGACTTAGTGAAGGTGAACTAGTTTTATGTATATGTTACCGCTAAAGTATGAAAGCCGTGAATGTGCACATTACCTAGCTAAACTGCAGATTAACTGATTTGCTCAGTTAATGTGCGGATTCAAGAGTTTTCCGCACTTTACCTAGGTAATGTGCACATTCACGGCTTGCGTACCGTTAAAGTTGAAAATTTAGTTTGTATCATGCCCAAATTTGTGTCTGCCTCTTAGTGCAGGAATTTGTGTGGTGATTTGTGTTTTAAAGCAGATAAATTTAACTCCTAGTATTGTTTCATGTCCAAATTCGTGTCTACCTATTAGCGTGGGAATTTGTGTGGTGATTTCTTTTGAAAGCAGATAAATTTAACTCCTAGTATACAAAGAAGCACCGACTTTTTACTTGGTCAGTAAAATGAAGAAAAGATTCTTCGCAAACCTCTTTAGCGAAGATTCCAAATATAATAGTGGTTTAATGACAAAACGAAAATATGATACCATCATTGAAGATGTAAAGCGAATAAAAGTTTCCAAGAAGAAAGAATCATCTTGAGATTATCGAATAATTCAAAGGTATGATGTGTTGACTGTACAAGGCTGTGAAAAACTCATTCAACCGTTGTCAGATGTACGAGAAAGTGTGAAAAAGTTTGTCCATGCCGAAAAATTGTTTGACATATTGTATTCTACTCATTTGTCAATTGGCCACGGTGGAAGAGACAGAATGATGATGCAATTAAATACACTTTATAAAAACATAACCCAAGCCCAAATAAAAATGTTTTTGGATTTATGCGAACCTTGTCAAGAAAAACAAAAAAGTACCAAAAAAGGGATTGTTGTAAAGCCGATTATTTCATCGCATTTCAATAGCAGATGCCAGGTGGATCTCATTGATTACCAATCTCAACCAGATGGAAAGTTTAAGTTTCTTCTCGTATACCAAGACCACTTAACCAAATTTGTTGTATTGAAGCCGCTCACATCAAAGCGGGCAGATGAAGTAGCCTATAACTTGCTTGATATTTTTCTCCTTTTTGGCTGTACAAGTATTTTGCATTCTGATAACGGACACAAGTTTTGTAATAAAATCTTACAATGTGTAACACAGTTGTGGCCAGAAATCAAAATGGTTAATGGCAAACCTAGACACAGCCAAAGTCAAGGAAGTGTAGAACGAGCGAATCAAGACATTGAAAACATGCTGACTATTTGGATGGCTGATAACCAAACTAACAAGTGGAGTGAGGGCGTACGATTTGTCCAATTCATGAAGAATCGTGCCTATCATTCTGCAATTAAAAGAAGTCCATACAAAGCTATTGTTCGGTTGTCCCGCAAAAGTGGGATTGTCTTCTTCTATTATACCACAAAGTGTATTACATTCACTAAATTAGAAGAGTCACACGAGACTGTGATTATGTGATCACAGTCAAATCTTACTCAAGAGGACATGCCGTTATCCCCTGCTTCTACACAATCACCTATAGAAATACAATAATTTATCGATAGTAATCTGAAACTGCCTTTTACACTGTTGATTGAGGATACAGTTATGAAGAATATACAGTTACCCTGCACCTCCAAGGAATCACGTCTGCATGTTGAAGAAGTCATCACTGAGTTACCCTAAACTTCAGCAGAATCGCCATCACAGTTTTGGACAGAGCCTGTAAAGAGGACTATACAAGACATGGTCTGTATCGTTTGCTCAAAACCAGCATCAGGTGCTCACAAGTGTAAATCGTGTGATATGTTTGTTCACCTAATTTGTGGTCAAATAGATTCTAAAGAGGAAGGGTAAGGTAAGAATGTATTGTGCAACATCTGTAAAAAGAATATGGATCACAAAATACAGCATGATGAAGCCAAGAAAGGTTTAGAAAAGCAAGCAAAGAAAATGTTAGCAGTTTCGAATGCAAAGCACCCATGTGGATGAAGGTGTCACTGGAAGAATTAAAGTACCCGAAGTAGACAGAGCCAAAACTGATGCCCACTTAATTTTAGCTGTGGTTCTTAGTAAAACAGAGGATGGCTTTTATAAACTTGGTACTAAAAGGGGTATTTTAAAACAATTGTATGCAAAATCTGAATTTGACAAAAGAAGATGTCCCTGCTGTAGAAATATCTTTACCTCAAACAGCAATAAAACAATCTCTTGGTATTGGGCAGGGTTTCAGAAAATGTGACTGCAAATCAAAATGTACCACAAATAGGTGTGCTTGTCGCAAAAAACAATTGCTATGTAATTCAAAGTGTCACCAATCTTTACATTCACTAATAAGTAAGCATAATTTTATCAAATGTTTTGCAACTTGAGTTCCTTAATTGTAATAATATTTTTAACCCCTTGATTCTTTGTATTATAGTTTTTTAATTGCTTGATGATTCTATGAACTAATTTGTTGATTGTTTCATTGTATTAACTTCATTCTTTACATATCGAAAAATAAATAAATAACATTATGCCAGGAAAGATTTTATTTTCACTTAACAAGTGCCTAGTAGGTAATGTGCAGATTAGCTAGGTAATGTGCAGATTACCTAGGTAATGCACTTCAATGGATCACCTGCAGTCGCTTGCGGTTTCTCACATTGTCACGCCGCAAATGCGATGGGGGAGTGGGATTACTTGACCTTTTTTTTGTACTACAAGGCCGCGATCCTGTTGCATCTCTTTGACTGGCACTACCAGGATTCCAATAAGCAGTGGGTCGCTATCGAGAAAGAGCTACTCGTGATGTCCATTTCCTCCCTGCCTTGGATTCCCGTTCACTACCAGCCGCGTCCAACCATGTCCAACACACATTTCTTTCTGCTCACTTCCTCAGTGTCTGGGATTCAGTGTGCAGCGGCACGGGTATAGCGAGGGTCCCCGGTCCCTTGAGCCCATTGTTCCACAACCCCATGTTCCCGCTGGGCTGCTCCTCTCGGCGCTTCCTGTGTTGATCTGACCATGACAATGTCAGACTGTGTAGTGTCCTAGGTTCAGACTCTCTCCCCTCCTTTGACCAGCTATGTGCTTCCAGTCCGGGCCTCACCATGTCTTGGTTGGAACATCACCAGCTGCTTTGCTTCATCCGTAAGTTCACTTTGATGCCAGTTATTATATTCTGAGGTCTCTTCAGCTCTGTCTCTGCCTCCTGTGGCAACCAGCACTCTCCTATGATGTCATTTGCCCGGGCTCACTGCTATGACTTGTGATTGTGCCACAGTGGTGACATGGGCACATCATGACTAGAGATGGGCAAACCTCTCATTTATGTTTCATTTCAGGTTCAGCTAGTTCGATCCCCTGATTTGTTTTTGGTCGAACAAGTTAGATACGAACCACACGTTAAATTGGTTTAAAACATAGTGTAGAACACTCTCAGGGCTACTACAAACCTGGCGCTCTTGTGGGCCAATTATATGAGAACTGCTGTTGCTATCGAATTCAATAGTGACAGTGGCTCTTCTATGATAGTGGGACCACTGCTGATAATATCTGCAGTGATCCTGCTATCATCTATCCCTGTGCTGTGACACTATGATGTCACAGTACAGGGGCAGTAAAAAACAATTGGTAGCAGTAGGTGAAAAAAAAAAAAAAAAAAACCTTGCAGAGCTGCTGCCACTATTGCCGGTGGTGGCCCCGCTATGTTTAGACACTTTGGCCATTTGAATTTAGTGCCAAAGCATCTGCTCTAGGGATAAATTCAAATGGGCCAATCACAGGAGAGGTAGGTTAGGCTAACAGCAGTTCTTGCAACTGCTGAGTTTTGACTGCATGTTGGGAGCCATATTAGATGTCTGTACAGGTTGAGACTAACCTGAGGATGCAAATTTCCAATGGTAGCAGGAGTCGAGTGCAACAGATTGGGTGTATTAAATCTGGGAGTGAGAGCAGAATCCTCTTATTGCTGAGTGAGAACTCTCGTAGTGCCATCTGAAGATGAAGAGGTCTGTAGCAGTGGAGAAGGAGAAGCTGCCTTGTCTTTCTGAACTACATAGGCCATGATGAGAATCTGTTTATGGCACCAGCAGTAATGTTTTCCCAAGCGGAAGCAAGAGGGGTCTGACCTACATGCCCTTTTCTTCAACTGGCCAGGTAATAACGTTGGGGATGGTCTGTTATGTCACCTGCACCTCAAGCCCAGGAGAGACATCTCCTCATTTGTAAATATCTAAAACAAGCCCCCCTACCCACAGGCATTTTCGAGCCCCTTTACTACACAAGGTTATATCAGCTACAAACAGTAAGATAAAAACATATTTTTAACCCCTGAATGACAGCCTATTGTGGCCTCCAGAACGAGGATTACATTTTGCTTTTTCTCATGTATTCTTAGAGACATAACTTCGGCAGTGGAAATGCTGCAATTTCAAAAACCATCAAGTTTTTGTAAATCGCAGCATGTCAATTATACCTACGGAAGCGCTGATGTTTTTCGTATAGGCATAATAGGGACAGAAAGTCAGCAGAGGAAAACTCTGTGGACTTTCTGTGAAAAGAGCTACAGAAAAAATCATGATGCGTTTCTGCCGCAGTCTTTTCCGCAGCGCTTTTTGGCTGCAGCTTGCTACATGGGGCAATAGCCTAAAGGGGATTTCCAGTGTATTGATGAACTTCTGTGGATGTATGTTAACAGAGGTTGCTTTCATCCAACAATAAGATGATGGGAATAGATGTGGGCAGGATGATGTGTTATGGATTTTTCATAATTGCTGTTTTGTTTTTTAAATATGTCAGTATATAAATTAAGACACCTTGATTTTCTCATGGTCTGCAGTATGTGTTGTATTATTCTTCATTAATATACTGTACATCTTGCTGCATACCACATTTGCTACCTGCCATTATGGATTAGTAGTGGGAAAGTGAAGAAAAAAGTGTAGTGAAAATCATCTGGGAAAACAGTCCTTGGGATCCTAAATTTAGCCTTCATATGCCAGTTCTTGGAAGGAACTTGAGAGATGCTGACTAGATGAAAAACAGGTTTTCAGAAAAATAGAGCTCCAAGTTCCAGACGAGGAAAAGTTGTATAAGAGTTGGGGGCAGCACGATATTTTTTTCTATCATTTTAATGATAACCTTTTAATCGCAGACTTAACTAAGGCAACATATTGTTTTTCATATATCAGCTTAATATAGATACTGAAGGACTTAAAAATATTATGGCCTATTCTTACAATATTCTTACATATTTTTATGATAGTTATAATATTTCATCATAGGATGCTGACACCTATCCAGTTACTCTACTGTGTATGGAACTGGGAACTGGAAACAGATGGCTCCGTATATTGCACTTTGGCTGTATGGCATTGCTGTAGCTCTGCTTCCATTGATGTAATTAGGAGCTGCAATGAAATAGTGTGGTTCAGTCACTTACTATACAATGTACGAAGACATCTGTTTTCAGAGCCATACACTATATAGTACCTGGACTGGCAACAGTCACGAACAGCGTGGTGGCGATGTCGGCTCAAAAAAAATCAGATATTGATAACTTATCCCGTCAATAGACTATCAAAAAAATACTGCAAAAAAAATTCAAACTCTTCAATGACTGTTAATGGGCCCTATATTAGAGAATGATCTTTCAGTTAAGTTTCATGTCTTCTCTAAGAATGATTTTAAAATTGTTTCATTTAAGTACATTTTAACCTTTGGACAAAAGTCAGTAAGTTTGATAACTAGAAAAATCTGTTGCAATCAAACATCTTTATTGTAGTGAAACAAATCCGTATACCTCATAGAAATTGGAAAAGTCTGTACAGTAGCACGCTAAACATGATTTTACTATAAGATAGAAAAAAAGACAATATTTGAGCATTCACTAGATCCTTTTAGAAATATACTGCTGCTGAAATGTCATACTGATAATGAAATGTCATTGCCAGGTCAAGTCAATTTTTGAGAAAAGGAATGGCAGGTTTTTTTTTTTATTATTCCCTGGTATTTGTCCATTATCTTCTTCCTTGTAAATATTGCCAAATGTATAAAAATGAAGAGCTAAAGATGAATAAAACATATCTTGGTGTAATTTTGTAAAGGATATGTATCAATACTTAAACATTTCTACATCAAATTCTATTCATGATTCAAATATTTCCTTTAAAAACCAACATGTAACTTACAGTATATTAAGTAGAATTTTTCCTGTCACTGATTGACAGCAAAAGTGAGAACAACATGTCCTCTGGCTACTCTGCAGGTGTTGAATGTATTATTATTTGTTCTAATGTGATCAAAATCAAAACAAACTGAAAAGTTGCATCTATTTCTTCATATATTTGGTTAATAATTCATGAGAAAAATATACAGTTGTATATGACTTGAATTTCAGATTAATATCTAGAGTGACTTTCATTTTTTCTTTTTTGAGAAATTGTCAAAAAATATGTATATTTATTCATCTTATTTCCTTTTTTGGTTCGATATTTATATTAACAAAATCATTGCAATCAAACAATGTAATAAAAAATAGTATCTGTGAAAATAAAATGTAATGGCATTTTAATACAACCTAGAGGGGGCCATCATTATCTGCCAAGGGCAAAGATAAAGCAGGTGTCCATCCAATGATAAGTGTTTGTTATATACAGTATGTAGATAACATAGTATGTGCACACTCAATTGATCTCCAATTTGGTTAAGGATTTGGCTTGAAGTCAATTCAACACAAAATCATGACATGCAAACAAAAGACTTGAAATGCTGCAATACACCCTCCCCCAGTGAGTGATTGAAGGAATAGGCTAGTTAGCACATCACTTTGTGATAACCTAAAACCATGTTGTGTGAAGAAAAGCAGCTTAACTTGAGGCACACATATATTTGACAACTTGCCAGAACCAGGATGGTGGCAATATAGTTGCTCTGCTGCACCCTTAGTCACACTCCTCTGCAAGCAACGCTCTGCTGTGCCCAGCCACTCAAACACCAAATCCTATAGGTCACCTGAAGCTGCCCACCAGTGATAAAGGACAAGGCAACTTTGCCGTTGTCTGAAGTCCTATTTACTGAAGTAGATGATCAGCATTGGATATGCAATACTTCAGATGATAGATCACAGTTGACAGGTTGACAATATTAGTAGTAGTTAGGCCCAGTGTATAAGATAACAGGCTGCTGTGACACAAAGCACACATCTGCTGTCACGGGGATTGCACTGCCTCTCACCGGAGAACCTGTTCTCTTACACACAAGTGTCCTAAAACCAAATGGCATCCTTGTAAACTGTCAAAGCTGTCCAATGCACTCTTAGATTAAGTTCGCAAAGAGGAATTTGGCACTGATTTTGAGGTGGATTTTGAGGCGGATTCTGGACTTGGTAGGCTTGATAACTAGATCATAAGTGAACATTTCTGAAAAAGACATAGTAACAAAACCACATGTGAAAAAGTCAGTAATAAAGTATAAGCTATAGAATATATTAGCAAATGATTATGAATAAATACTACAATGAATATTTTTCTTTATCACACTTTACTCCTTATCCCTGCTACAGAGACATTTGTGGCCGAATTTTAGCCGTTCCCATACAACAGGCCACATATTCACGGAATGCGCTTGCACCTTGTTGCATCTGGACATGTCCAGCTAAGAGAAAAACTAATGGGGGGACAAATCTGTAGTAGATAAATATCTGACTGTTGAGACTCCCCCCATTGATTCTGAGAAAGGGGGGGTATCCCTGTTGTGAATACAGCCATGCTGAAGCCAGCTGAACTCATGGTGAATGCAGAAGTGCCCCATCTCTCATTCACTTCAATGGGAGTATCGGAGATTGCCAACTACAGAGTTGAAGTGAATGAGACTACATTCACAACCTCAGCAGTCAGACCACCAACAATGTATCCTCAATCCTATGAATAGTAGATAAATATGTTCCATGCCATAATCCCTTGAAATATGTTTGCTTAGTTTGTTGGTGAGTAAACAGACAGTGATGTAAGAAATACTGAATGCTTGCCTACTATTTACTCTGTAATCCTAACAGTAATGCATGCTAAAGAGTTTGTTTGAGGGTCTAAAATTTGTTAGATATATAAACACAAAAAAAAAAATCATAACTCACATCACCAATCGGCCAACACTGACATCCGGTCTCCTGCTGCTTTCTACTTCCAGGTGCTCCTTAACACACAATAGTTGCTGCTCAGGTAATATTTTGATGCAACAGGTCACCACTGTAGTCAGCCTGGGCTGAACAGTCATTTCCTGAGTGTTAAGAAGGGCAAGGAAATAGAATATGGCATGGACATGGGAACAGTGAGAAGGAAGCTTTTATTTTTAACCCTTTCTGTCCTATTTGTAACAAATGTTACTGCACCAGACTTCCCCTTATTGGCCTAATAGTTGGTCTTAAAATATGCTCATTATTTGAAGGTTTTAGCTATCTGACATAATATTCATTGCATTTTTTTTTCAGATGTACTGTAGAATAATTGGAAGTAACCTTCACCATTAACGTATATAAGAAGAGTTGGATTACCATAACGTTGCTGTGGAATATAGTATTCTGCCCAAGGCTAAAAAGTGAAGATGGAGTATATCAAAACTATTAAGCACTTCAGGGTAGGAAAGTATTTTGTTTTATCTTTGCATCACTTGTCATTTGTAGCTATTGGATTGGTTTCCTCTAGGTGTCATTTTCTTGTCCTCTCACTTAAAGGTTTCCAATGATTTGGTTGATAATACATTTTAAACAAGTATTCCTTGAGAGGTAATACAATTTCTACTTTGTATTTTCTATGTAAATCATTCACAATGTCCCTATAATCTTGCGGTTAAATTGTCATGATCTCGTATTTATTTTGACATGGCTTTAGATCATCTGTAGAACAAGAGAAAAGGTTAGTAGGGAAAAGTATTTCTTCATATTTGCTATCATTACTTGTATGTTCTATTTATTGTTTTATTATTTGTAGTATTAAAGGGGTTGTCCGAGGAGTGTAATTTAATTTACTTTCTCCAGGGATCTATTCAAGCAGAATCTGGGAATTCCAGACCCCAGGTCACGTGATCGGAAACCAGCACTCAGCCCTCCTCCTTCCTCTCCAATTTTCACAGGTAGTTTACCTGTACTATGGAGGCTGGCAGACTATAGTAAAGCTATCCCACATTACTACCTGTGAAAACGGGAGGCGAGGGATAAAGTGGAGTGACCTGGAGGCCAGTTGCTTGTTCTGATCATGTGACCTTGGAGTTGGAACCAGGCCAGGCCCAGCTTGAATAAATCCCCAGAGGTGATTCAATTGAAACTTGCCTGGACAACCTGGTAAACTAATCCCCAAAAGTCCAACAATTTAAGGTTAGTAGTTTTTATGGCCTGATGAAGACATCCATTTAATTCCAAAATGCGTTGTTCATATTAATCAATAAAATTGGTTGCAGCACAAAACTTTATGGCATTCTAGGTGACAGTTTGGAGGCAGCACAGTAATATACTATCCTTCCTGGATTTGGAGTAGATAGACCATCAGCCTCTGATCCACCTTTTTTTCTTAGGTAATCCCCAAAAGTCAAAAAAGATATTTGGGGACCATTTAGAACAGCCAAAGTAAAGCTGCCATGTATCCATGTTCTCTAACTTACTTTCAATTTTTCTAAACTGAAAAGTTCTGATGCTATTATAGTGTGATATGATTGTGTAATATGTATGCAGAACAGGATTATATGGGATTAGGAAATAATTTTTCCAGGAACAGTGGTATCCGTGTTCATGGGCTATACTGCAGCTCAGTCTTAAGGTGAATAAACCTGAGGTGAAGTTGACGACATAGTCCATGCAAAAGTGGAAAGCTGTTTCTAAAAAGAAAATGTGTGTGCATGTGTATGTTTATGTGTACATATGTGTGCACGTGTGTGTACATATGTAGTTATATAGTAATCTCAAGTGTTATTTTACATGCATCATCTTCACATTGGAACAGAAGTTAAATACCAGATAATGAAAAATGACCCTTCTATCCATATGTTCCGGTATGGTGTGCAGAATAACCACAAATCGCTTTGTTATACAGCATGTCATCTCTAAAGCAGAGTACAAAGTGCCACATCTACATGTATGTTGTCATTAGCCTGTAAAATAGCAAGCAAGTAACATTGTTTGCAATTTATTGGTCAATACTGTGTTTGTTTATTCCACTTTAGGACAGGTTCCTATAGCGTAGGTCCACTGCTATGGAAAACATGTTTTGTCCAAATTCCACCATGGCCAATACTGCATGAAATATGGTGGATTTTGTTGTAGAAATGCTTTGGTAATAACTGTAAATAAACAGCTGCTTTCAACCTTTGTATCGCAGGTCATTTGTTGCTATAAATTTATTTCACAGTGTAGTTAAATCTAACGCCATTTTGCTGCTGTAATACAATGCATCGCAGCGAGTTAGCCCCAGCAGGTCTGCCACAGTTAATCTGCTGCAAGTTTTGTTCAGTGGGAACTCACCTTTTACTATATATAATTTTATATAAAATTTATATTATATGTCTTGTCTTTAGTAGAAAGATTCTTTTTTTTATTAAATTTTCCAGAGTACTTGTTACTGTGATGGAACAGTTGAATTTTGAGAGCTCTTTGAAAATCTTGTAAGGTTCTAAAATACAAAGCATGTTAAAAAAGGTTTCAATATTTTGTAGAAACAGTTTTACTTAACCACTTCAGTACCGGGCAATTTCTGGTTCAGAACCAGACAATTTTTCATTTTTTTTGTGTGGTTTTGAGGGATGTAACATTTTTATCATTTGTGTTATTCAACTAATTTCTGCGTCTTTTTTCAGTGACCCATTGGGCTTTATATTTATGTTGTTTTTATTTTTGCATGTGTTTTAATTTTTTTTATATCTGGGAAAATCTAAACAAAAGAGGAGGGAAAACGTGACTGTTTTTCAATTTTATTTTTTTTTAATTTAATAACGCAAAGCGCTACTAAAAAAAACTTTTTAAAATACAGGTTCATAAATATTTGGACAGAGACAACATTTTTCTAATTTTGGTTCTGTACATTAACACAATGAATTTTGAACAGAACAATTCAGATGCAGTTGAAGTTCAGACTTTCATCTTTAATTCAGTGCGTTGAACAAAATGATTGCATAAAAATGTGAGGAACTATAAAGCATTTATTACACACAATCCCTTCATTTCAGGGGCTCAAAAGTAATTGGACAAATGAAATAATTGTGTAAGGGTCTTGCCAAACGTAGCAACCCTGACACTACTGCAGCGGTCTGGGAGGAAGGACAGAGACAAGTGAGCCCTAATCTCAACCCAGCCACTGTCCCTTCCTATTGCCTCAGTTACCCTAAACGGTAAAAGGACAACCAGAAGACAAACCCTATACTGGGTAAGTGACACACAGAACAGGACAAGACAAAAACAACACAGAAGCAGAGTGAGCAAGCCAAGGGGTCAGTAACAAACGAGCAAAGCAGTACAAAGTCAAAATCCAAGAGAATAGTCAGGGGCAAGCCAAAGGGTCAGAGAATCAAGTAACAAAGTATCAAGGAGTATAGAAATACAGCAGGCAAAACACAAGTGTAATAACCGGCAACCTGTTGAGAAATGACATCCAGTATATAGAAAGTCTGGGACCAGCCCCCAGACCTGATAGGTACACAGGCTGTCAATCACACAGGCCAGGAAGAGATTAACTCTATGCAGTCCAGAGAGAAATGTTCAGACACGGGTGGGGCCGGAAATCAATTACACTGACTAGGACCATGTTCAGACTGAGCAGCAAGAAACTTACACAAAGAATCAAACTGAACACGCCTCCTTCGCCACAGCGTGCGAGCGGAGGGTGGCGCCGAGACCCGAAACGGCAGAGACGTTACAAATTGTAAATAAAATGTTAATTTCTAATACTTGGTTGAAAACCCTTTGTTGGCAATAACTGCCTGAAGTCTTGAACTCATGGACATCACTAGACGCCGCTGTGTTTCCTCCTTTTTAATGCTCTGCCAGGCCTTTAATGCAGTGGTTTTCAGTTGCTGTTTGTTTATGGGCCTTCCTGTCTGAAGTTTAGTCTTTAACAAGTGAAATTCATGCTCTATTGGGTTAAGATCTGGTAACTGACTTGGCCATTCAAGAATATTCCACTTCTTTGCTCTAATAAACTCCTGAGTTGCTTTGGCTTTATGTTTTGGGTCATTGTCCATCTGTATTATGAAACATCGACCAATCAGTTTGACTGCATTTGGCTGGATTTGAGCACACAGTATGTCTCTGAATACCTCACAATTCATCCGGCTACGTCTGTCCTGTGTCACGTCATCAATAAACACTAGTGACTCAGTGCCACTGACAGCCATGCATGCCCAAGCCATCACACAGCCTCCGCCATGTTTTCCAGATGATGTGGTATGCTTTGGATCATGAGCTGTACCACGCCTTCGCCATACTTTTTTCTTTCCATCATTCTGGAAGAGGTTGATCTTGGTTTCATCTGTCCAAAGAATGTTCTTTCAGAACTGTGCTGGCTTTTTTAGATGTTTTTGCAAAGTCCAATCTAGCTTTCTTATTCTTGAGGCTTATGAGTGGCTTGCACCATGCAGTGAACCCTCTGTATTTACTTTCATGCAGTCTTCTCTTTATGGTAGCTTTGGATATTGATACGCCTACAGTCATGGCCAAAAGTTTTGAGAATGATACAAATATTAATTTTTACAAAGTCTACTGCTTCAGTTTTTCTAATGGCAATTTGCATATACTCCAGAATGTTATAAAGAGTGATCAGCTTAACAGCAATTACTTGCAAAGTCAATATTTGCCTAGAAAATGAACTTTATCCCCCAAAACACATTTCAACATCATTGCAGCCCTGCCTTAAAAGGACCACCTAACATCGTTTCAGTGATTGCTCCATTAACACAGGTGTGGGTGTTGATGAGGACAGGGCTGGAGATCAATCTGTCATGATTAAGTAAGAATGACACCACTGGACACTTTAAAAGGAGGCTGGTGCTTGCCATCATTGTTTCTCTTCTGTTAACTATGGTTATCTCTAAAGAAACACGTGCAGTCATCATTGCACTGCACAAAAATGGCCTAACTGGGAAGAGTATTGCAGCTAGAAAGATTGCACCTCAGTCAACAATCTATCGCATCATCAAGAACTTCAAGGAGAGAGGTTCCATTGGTGCCAAAAAGGCTCCAAGGCGCCCAAGAAAGACCAGCAAGCGGCAGGACCGTCTCTTAAAAGTGTTTCAGCTGCGGGATCGGGCTACCAGCAGTGCAGAGCTTGCTGAGGAATGGCAGCAGGCAGGTGTGAGTGCATCTGCACGCACTGTGAGGCGGAGACTCTTGGAGCAAGGCCTGGTCTCAAGGAGGGCAGCAAAGAAGCCACTTCTCTCCAGAAAAAACATCAGGGACAGACTGATATTCTGCAAAAGGTACAGGGAGTGGACTGCTGAGGACTGGGGTAAAGTCATTTTCTCTGATGAATCCCCTTTTCCATTGTTTGGAACATCTGGAAAACAGCTTGTCTCATGCCAACTGTAAAGCATCCTGAAAACATTCATGTGTGGGGTTGCTTCTCAGCCAAGGGAATCGGCTCTCTCACAGTCTTGCCTAAAAACACAGCCATGAATAAAGAATGGTACCAGAATGTCCTCCAAGAACAACTTCTCCCAACCATCCAAGAGCAGTTTGGCGCTCAACAATGCCTTTTCCAGCATGATGGAGCACCTTGCCATAAAGCAAAGGTGATAACTAAATGGCTCAGGGAACAAAACATAGAAATTTTGGGTCCATGGCCTGGAAACTCCCCAGATCTTAATCCCATTGAGAACTTGTGGTCAATCATCAAGAGACGGGTGGACAAACAAAAACCAACAAATTCAGACAAAATGAAAGCATTGATTCTGCAAGAATGGACTGCTATCAGTCAGGATTTGGTCCAGAAGTTGATTGAGAGCATGCCAGGGAGAATTGCAGAGGTCCTGAAGAAGAAGGGTCAACACTGCAAATATTGACTTGCTGCATTAACTCATTCTAACTGTCAATATAAGCTTCTGTTACTCATAATATGAATGCAATTATATTTCTGTATGTGATAAAAACATCTGACAAACACACATAAAAACCAGAGGGCAGCAGATCATGTGAAAATATAATATTTGTGTCATTCTCAAAACTTTTGGCCATGACTGTATATCCTGGAGAGTGTTGTTTACTTGGTTGGCTGTTGTGAAGGAGTTGTGAAGGAGTTTCTCTTCACCATGGAAATTATTCTGCGATTATCCACTACTGTCGTCTTCCGTGGGCGTCCAGGTCTTTTTGCATTGATGAGTTCACCAGTGCTTTCTTTCTTTCTCATGATGTACCAAACTGTAGATTTTGCCACTCATAATATTGTAGCAATTTCTCGGTTGGGTTTTTTCTGTTTTGGCAGCTTAAGGATGGCTTGTTTCACCTGCATGAAGAGCTCCTTTGACCACATGTTTTCTTAACAGCAAAATCTTCCAAATGCAAGCTCGACACTTCAAATCAACTCCAGGCCTTTTAACGGCTTAATTGAGAATGACATAACAAAGGAATTGCCCACACCTGCCCATGAAAAAGCCTTTGAGTCAATTGTCCAATTACTTTTGGTCTCTTTAAAAACAGGGTGGCACATGTTAAGGAGCTAACACTCCTAAACCCTTCATCCAATTTTAATGTGGATACCCGCAAATGAAAGCTAAAAGTCTGGACTTTATGTCCATGCCCATTAAATAACTATAACTTGAATATGTTTCAGTAAACAGGTAAAAAACTAAATTTGTGTCAGTGTCCAAATATACGGTAATTTTTATTTTGTATGGTGTCAGCGGGGGTGGGGCTATAACCTTTAATAAGGACGTGTTATTGACATATTATGTTATGCATTTTATAAATTATTTTATTTAAATTCTTTTTTTTTTACTTTTCTATTCATTTTTTAAATTTTTTTTATTTTTTTTTTACACTGTGTCCCCCATAAGGTAATAATAGACCTCTGGGGACATCTGATCATTTTTTTTGGGGGGGGAGGGGGTGGCTGATTTCCCCAGTAACTGGGGCTGGTACATTTAGCACCAGTTTCAGGAGGAATACAGCCTCCTGCCTGTTGCGATAGAGCTGATCTGGGTCCTGTAGGACCCAGGAGCTCTAACAGACTCTGATCCTAGTGGATCATGTGACGCCGGGTCAGAGGTCCGCCGCAACATGATGGCGCCCATAGCTGTGTATACAGCGCTCATTGAGCGCTGTGTACACAGCGATCGGGAAGGCAGGGACGGTAATAAACCGTCCCTACTTTCTCTAGGGAAACTCCGACTGTAGATACAGCTGGCTCCCCGTTTCAGCAGTGGCATGATTTCGTGCAGCTGCTGAAAACTGCAAGGATGAACTGGTACATCCTTGCAGAACAAGGCAACCACCTTCCAGAAGAAGAACTTGCAGAAATTACAGTTTTAATTACAAGAATGACTACACTAAGCATTCCATCAGCCTAAAACCAATAAATGTATACATGTTTCACCAGGATTAAAAAAGAACATTTTTTATGGTATCTGTGCTATTCCACCCTTGGTTTAGTTTTATTTACTTTAGGTTCACCCCTTCATTGCTAAGTGAAATTTGATTACAGCCAATAAATAATATCTCTTGCAGCTATAATTTTGCAATTGTGTATTTACGCTTCATACAATTCTTTATATGCTTTAAATAATTATCTGGATATTTCAGTGTACTTAAGTATTTCAAAAATATAACAGGTCACATATAATGTGATATTATCTTCTGTTCAATGACGCTTATTTTACTGCTAAAGGGTTTAAAAATGTCAACATTCATTATGTTCTGCCATTTTTATTTGCATTTTTCTGGCATTTAACAGCTTTATCTTAATGTGCTAAACATAAACCTTTTACCTCATTAAGAAGAAATCAATGCCTTATCAGAAGGCTCATTACAATCAGCTCAAGGGCCAAATTTACTTGTATTGAGAGCTTCAGTGCTCTAAAATTTTTAATCTACTGCTTTTAATAGAGATTGGCATGTCCATTAACAACTGCATAAAAATGACAATACACATAATGCTTATAAATTTGAACAAATAGTTACTATGGGAAAATAATCACAAAGTAATCATTAAAGAGGTTTTCCAGCGGGAAAAAAATGGTGCTAGCAAGCTCATTGTCAGTTAAAAAAAAAAAAATCCTGATACTCACCTATCCCCCACTGCTACATTCCAATACTACACAGATTCCCTCTAGTCTCTACTTTTTGGTCCCATCTCAACACACAAGAAATGCCCACTCAGCCAATCACTGGCCACAACAGTGACCACATGGAGGATTGTTAGGGTGACTATCGGTCCTTTTATTCTTCCTTCACTTTTTAGTCACATGTCAACACACAGGAAATGCCCACTCAGTCAATCACTGGCTGCAATAGTGGCCACATGGAGGATAGGTAAGGAAGACTTAAAATTTTTCTTACCATACTTTGAGTCAGTTTCTGCCAATTTTTTCCTGCTTCAAAAATCTTTTTAAGCTAAGACCCCACGTAGCATCCTGTAGCAAAAAAGCGGTGCGGGAAAAACCGCGTGTGAGGAACCAAACGCAAGTACCGGACAGAGTTAGTCTTAGGGAATCCAGACCCGCCCCTGTACACTAAGGTAAAACAGTGCCAAGCATCCAGTGCCCCCAAACCGAAGTGGCGCCAGCCTCCAGAGGTCTTTGCCAGAGCTCCTGATGGTGGAGTTGGACTTGATCACTACCTTAGGCCAGAACCACAACAGCCCTAAAGGGGCAGAGTGCTCAGCGCACGACAAGTCACAGAAGGGCCCCGGAATCCAAAAACCTGAGCAAGTTTGGAGGCAGCTGAATACTGAAAGCTAGAGAAGATGCAGTAACAGATATTCTCCAGAAGGTGGCAGCAGCGCAGTAGAATTTTCAATCAGTCCGAGTCGGCAGCAGGAGATCTCGCAGTAACAGAGGAGGAGACGTAAGAAGAGTTAAAACAAGCCGGGTCGATTTCAGGAGGTCACGAGATACAGAATCAGCGTTCAAGGAGAGATGGTCTGGAAGGTAAGCCATGGTCACAACAGGAGGGAGCAATAAACACAGAAGCAGCAGGAAAGGATCAAAGGTCAGAAATAAGGAGCAGGAGGTCAGGAAGCCAAACGGAACAAAGCACGAGAAGGAGCTGACACCCAGGGGAACTGAATAACCAGCGAGAGCAGAGCGCCAGAAGGGAAGCTAAATAGACAGGTGAGTGCAGGAAAGTTAACCCCTAGAAAAGCAAGTGTGCCGGAGTGTGTGAGGACTGGAGCGGCACCTCACAGCGCTACTGCAGAGGTGCCAGCTCCAGTCCTAACATCGCGGTGGCAACACATCGCGGTTCTTCCCGCAGTGCTTTACACACAAAGTTCACAGAGGTTTCCTTTCTGCTTCAATTATACCTAGAGGGAAACTGCCGGCATTTCCATAGGTAAAATTGACATGCTGTGACTTCCAAAACAACAACGGATTTGCAAATTGCAGTATCTCCGCTGCACGTATTTTATCACAAAGTGGAGATGGGACTCACTAGAATCCCATCCACTTTGCTGTGACTGTAAAATACCGCCGTTTCTTCCTCGTTGTGTTTCCACCACATGGGGCCCCAGCCTTAGAGTATGTTTAAGGCTGGGTTCACATCTGCACTCAGTGAGTGCTCAGGGATTTCGTTCTCCACTCCGCTTGAAAAATACGGAGGGAAAAGTCCTGCTTTTCAGGACTTTTTTTCAGGTGGAGACCTAGCGGACCCCCAGTGCAAGTGTGAACCTAGAGTAAGTGTTCAGATTTTCTGATACAGTTTTTGATGCTACAGCCAGATTCATAAAGTCATAAAGCAAGTGAAAGTATAAAAGACTGTATTTCTTTAATTTTTAGTCAATCCACTCCTGGTTTTTGCTTCAAATATTGCACATGAAAATCCAGGGGGTGGGGGTGTACAGATATTTACCAAAGATGTGACTTTAATATCATTATGCATAAAGGACAAGGCAAGCAGGAATACTGTGTAATTCCTACATAGTTCTTATAATCTACAGTCATGGCCAAAAGTTTTGAGAATGATACAAATATTAATTTTTACAAAGTCTACTGCTTCAGTTTTTCTAATGGCAATTTGCATATACTCCAGAATGTTATAAAGAGTGATCAGCTTAACAGCAATTACTTGCAAAGTCAATATTTGCCTAGAAAATGAACTTTAGCCCCCAAAACACATTTCAACATCATTGCAGCCCTGCCTTAAAAGGACCACCTAACATCGTTTCAGTGATTGCTCCATTAACACAGGTGTGGGTGTTGATGAGGACAGGACTGGAGATCAATCTGTCATGATTAAGTAAGAATGACACCACTGGACACTTTAAAAGGAGGCTGGTGCTTGCCATCATTGTTTCTCTTCTGTTAACCATGGTTATCTCTAAAGAAACACGTGCAGTCATCATTGCACTGCACAAAAATGGCCTAACTGGGAAGAGTATTGCAGCTAGAAAGATTGCACCTCAGTCGACAATCTATCGCATCATCAAGAACTTCAAGGAGAGAGGTTCCATTGGTGCCAAAAAGGCTCCAGGGCGCCCAAGAAAGACCAGCAAGCGGCAGGACCGTCTCTTAAAAGTGCTTCAGCTGCGGGATCGGGCTACCAGCAGTGCAGAGCTTGCTGAGGAATGGCAGCAGGCAGGTGTGAGTGCATCTGCACGCACTGTGAGGCGGAGACTCTTGGAGCAAGGCCTGGTCTCAAGGAGGGCAGCAAAGAAGCCACTTCTCTCCAGAAAAAACATCAGGGACAGACTGATATTCTGCAAAAGGTACAGGGAGTGGACTGCTGAGGACTGGGGTAAAGTCATTTTCTCTGATGAATCCCCTTTTCCATTGTTTGGAACATCTGGAAAACAGCTTATTTGGAGAAGAAGAGGTGAGCACTACCACCAGTCTTGTCTCATGCCAACTGTAAAGCATCCTGAAACCATTCATGTGTGGGGTTGCTTCTCAGCCAAGGGAATCGGCTCTCTCACAGTCTTGCCTAAAAACACAGCCATGAATAAAGAATGGTACCAGAATGTCCTCCAAGAGCAACTTCTCCCAACCGTCCAAGAGCAGTTTGGCGCTCAACAATGCCTTTTCCAGCATGATGGAGCACCTTGCCATAAAGCAAAGGTGATAACTAAATGGCTCAGGGAACAAAACATAGAGATTTTGGGTCCATGGCCTGGAAACTCCCCAGATCTTAATCCCATTGAGAACTTGTGGTCAATCATCAAGAGACGGGTGGACAAACAAAAACCAACAAATTCAGACAAAATTAAAGCATTGATTCTGCAAGAATGGACTGCTATCAGTCAGAATTTGGTCCAGAAGTTGATTGAGAGCATGCCAGGGAGAATTGCAGAGGTCCTGAAGAAGAAGGGTCAACACTGCAAATATTGACTTGCTGCATTAACTCATTCTACCTGTCAATATAAGCTTCTGTTACTCATAATATGAATGCAATTATATTTCTGTATGTGATAAAAACATCTGACAAACACACATAAAAACCAGAGGGCAGCAGATCATGTGAAAATATAATATTTGTGTCATTCTCAAAACTTTTGGCCACGACTGTACAAATATTGTGTGTATAAGAAAACAAATCATAAAACAGTTAGTAAAATACAGTTAACAAATCAGTATTTGGACACACTGAGCTAAAAAGGACACATAAGGAAGGACCCTTTTTTAACAATGGCACTCTATCGGTAATGGATACCACAGTATACAATTCATCACAGACCTTCATTAAATTTATACATCAGGAAGTTCCACTAATGTAACAATTCATATATGTACATTATTACTGCCACCATGTAATATGCCGCCATGTAACCCCTTGTTGGAAAGAATAACATATGCTACACTAACCTCCTGTTCATACTTGAAGTTATTTTAATTCACTTGCTGCCTCAATCTTTCAAATCTAAATATGATAAACTGATTCAGTACTTCATTTCAGTGGCATGTATCACACTGTCGAAGTACTGGAAGACCCACTTTTACAACAATCTGTGAATGGCTACAAAAAGTAGAACACATCTTTAGATTAGAAGCATTAGCAAATTAGGAGGCTAGGATACACCACAAATTTAGAAAGGCCTGGAAAGCCTTGGCCAAATACAGGAAATTCCATGAAGCATGATCTGACTATATAGGCCATCAATTTCTCCCTTAGCTGTTATTAATCTGATATCAATGCTGTCGATATGAGTGATCAAAGATCCTCAAAGTTACCCCCTCACCCATACTTTCCTCTCCTCCCTCCCATTTCTTTTTTGGTTAATGATGGTCTTTACGTTGATATGCCAATGACTGCAAAAGTTAGTACACTTTAGAAGAGCTCTTATTTTATTTGGAAGGAGAACTCACCCCTCACTAAAAAGTAAGCAGAACCTGAGATTACATTGTTTCAGCTCCTCAACACACACCTATGCATCATGCATCACTTTCTACTAGGTGTTTGGATAGTTGACTGTCCCTGTTATCAAATGTTTCTTCTCTAACCAACCTGTTTGTCTCTCTGTTTGCTTTGGTAGTATTGCTATTTGTTCATCAGCAGTTATTGTCCTATTCCTTGAATTTACCTGTAATTCAGGGTGGGTTCACACCTGCGCTTGGTGTCCGTCCGTCGTCAATCCAGTGAAAATCTCGGCGAACTGGATTGGCGTCGGATACAGACCGGTCAGCGGCGCATTGGTTAAAAACCCATTCATTTGAATGGGTTTTTAAAGCAGTGCGCGAGTGTGCGCTTACACCCTCTGCGCTGCCAATCCTTTTTTTTCATCGGAAACAAAGTCGGACACGCAGGACTTCGTGTCCGACGAAAAAAAAAAGGATTGGCAGCGCAGAGGGTGTAAGCGCACACCCGCGCACTGCTTTAAAAACCCATTCAAATGAATGGGTTTTTAACCAATGCGCCGCTGACCGGTCTGTATCCGACGCCAATCCAGTTCGCCGAGATTTTCATTGGATTGGCGACGGACGGACAGCAAGCGCAGGTGTGAACGAAGCATCAGTCAGTTAGAGGTCCTTGGATAAGATCCCATGCTGTACATTAAAAACAAAACATGAATCCAGCATTCAGTTTTGCACTTTCAGTACATTCGTTCAGCAATCCAGTTTTGCTGGTAACATTTTGGTCACCAGCTGACTTTCCTCTTTTGCTATTGGAAAAAGAGGAAACTGGAGATGTGGTAAATGTCTGTGATGATGAGTTGATGTAGCATTTCACTGCCATCAGTGTTTGCTCCATTTCCTGTATCCCCTTTTTCCAATAGTAATCTGATGGCTTGATAAAGATCAGTTGATGACAGAAATATTACGTGTAAAACGTCAGCGTCACAATATCACATGTCTCAACAGACCCCTGGGGAGCATGATGACACCCAGGAGGCCAAAATTGCAGAAAGACATCCAAAGAGGACTACGAGGGAGCCAAAGAAAGGTGAGGGAAGGTGGGTATTAGTGTTTATCACATGTCCTCTGGGCCTCCACTTACTATACTCTGATGTCTTAAGAGATCCCAGAGTGTTATAGTAATTTGTGAGTGGTGAACCTGCAAAAAATTTGGGTTCGGCCAAATCTGATATTTTTGAAAAATTTGTAATGAACCCAGCCTGTTTTGAACTGATTTACTCAACTCTACCGACAACACATAACCCTTTATTAGCAATTTTTTTTCCTTCTTGCTAGTAGTGTCATTATTCCATTTATTTATTTATTTTTACTCCAATAACCCCTTTTTTGCATATAGTATATTGTAAATTCTCACTACACAATACTGTAAATTAAATATTATACTATTTATTCTTCATGTGAAACATAATTGCTATAATTATAGCTTATATAATAACTATCTTAGGACATAAAATAATGTAAATATAGAGAGATATCAATGCATACAGTATAATTTTTGCATAACATGTATCATTATCTCACAGCACTAAGTCACATTTTCACATACTATATTAACATTATCCAAGTATGCATGCAATTACTCTCCTTTGCTGTACAATTAAATTACATTCTGTTGACTATCATAACATAACAATTAAAAAAGTATTACAGCAATATTTCATAGTTTTGACGCTGGTACAATCATTCAGACTTCATAATTCTATTGCTTTAGGGCTTTTTATATTTCATATATCTGCATTTAAAATTCCACTGCATTTTAGGAAGGAAAATATATCTTCACATTCATATAATTTTTAAAAGTTGTGATTATCAAATCCAAACATCTCAATGTCTCCACAATCTCTGCAGTGGTTCTGTCTTATTTGTGGTTCTCTTGAGACACCTATTATTGAATGCAGTAAAACAACTTAATCTAATAGGAAAGAAACTGTCATTCTTTATATGAAAAATTTTACAAATGCAGCAAAAATTACCTAAACTGATGTTATTGAAAAGGTACAGTAACACACAATAGCTTATTTTTCTGCAAATATATTTAAAAATATTATTCTTTGAATTAATAACTCTCTTTTTTGTGAGTCTATCTGTGGAAGAAAAGTTGCATCGTATCAATATTGCACTTTATTTCCCTCTCTGATCAGAGATAGTGTAATAGCCTGGTATTGTCACATTTACAATAACCTTTTCTCATTACTATAGGTCAATTTATTAAATCCCATACTTCAGCTTTTAATTCTATTTTAACCTGGCCACTGCACCGTTGTGTTAGAACTATTTATTTCCTTATGTACAGTACAGACCAAAAGTTTGGACACACCTTCTCATTCCAAGAGTTTTCTGCATTTTCATGACTATAAAAATTGTAGATTCACACTGAAGGCATCAAAACTATGAATTAACACATGTGGAATTATATACTTAACAAAAAAGTGTGAAACAACTGAAAATATGTCTTATATTCTAGGTTCTTCAAAGTAGCCACCTTTTGCTTTGATTACTGCTTTGCACACTCTTGGCATTCTCTTGATGAGCTTCAAGAGGAAGTCACCTGAAATGGCCTTCCAACAGTCTTGAAGGAGTTCCCAGAGATGCTTAGCACTTGTTGGCCCTTTTGCCTTCACTCTGCGGTCCAGCTCACTCCAAACCATCTCGATTGGGTTCAGGTCTGGTGACTGTGGAGGCCAGGTCATCTGGCGTAGCACCCCATCACTCTCCTTCTTGGTCAAATAGCCCTTACACAGTCTGGAGGTGTGTTTGGGGTCATTGTCCTGTTGAAAAATAAATGATGGTCCAACTAAACGCAAACCGGATGGAATAGCATGCCGCTGCAAGATGCTGTGGTAACCATGCTGGTTCAGTATTCCTTCAATTTTGAATAAATCCCCAACAGTGTCACCAGCAAAGCACCCCCACACCATCACATCTCCTCCTCCATGCTTCACGGTGGGAACCAGGCATGTAGAGTCCATTCGTTCACCTTTTCTGCGTCGCACAAAGACACGGTGGTTGGAACCAAAGATCTCAAATTTGGACTCATCAGACCAAAGCACAGATTTCCACAGGTCTAATGTCCATTCCTTGTGTTCTTTAGCCCAAACAAGTCTCTTCTGCTTCTTGCCTGTCCTTAGCAGTGGTTTCCTAGCAGCTATTTTACTATGAAGGCCTCCTGCACACAGTCTGCTCTTAACAGTTGTTGTAGAGATGTGTCTGCTGCTAGAACTCTGTGTGGCATTGACCTGGTCTCTAATCTGAGCTGCTGTTAACCTGTGATTTCTGAGGCTGGTGACTCGGATGAACTTATCCTCTGCAGCAGAGGTGACTCTTGGTCTTCCTTTCCTGGGGCGGTCCTCATGTGAGCCAGTTTCTTTGTAGCGCTTGATGGTTTTGGCCACTGCACTTGGGGACACTTTCAAAGTTTTACCAAATTTTCGGACTGACTGACCTTCATTTCTTAAAGCAATGATGGCCACTCGTTTTTCTTTACTTAGCTGCTTTTTTCTTGCCATAATACAAATTCTAACACTCCATTCAGTAGGACTATCAGCTGTATATCCACCTGACTTCTGAACAACACAACTGATGGTCCCAACCCCATTTATAAGGCAAGAAATCCCACTTATTAAACCTGACAGGGCGCACCTGTGAAGTGAAAACCATTTCAGGTGACTACCTCTTGAAGCTCATCAAGAGAATGCCAAGAGTGTGCAAAGCAGTAATCAAAACAAAAGGTGGCAACTTTGAAGAACCTAGAATATAAGACATATTTTCAGTTGTTTCACACTTTTTTGTTAAGTATATAATTCCACATTGTGTTAATTCATAGTTTTGATGCCTTCAGTGTGAATCTACAATTTTTATAGTCATGAAAATACAGAAAACTCTTGGAATGAGAAGGTGTGTCCAAACTTTTGGTCTGTACTGTATATATTTGTCATATATGCATTGTTATCCTTATTTATTTATTTATTTATTTATTTATTTATTTATCAATATGTTTAAGCATTTGTATTGTTCATCATTAGCTGTTTTTGTCATTCATGGCACAGATTGTTTTAATTCCCATTACAATTGTTGAGCCATTAGGATGTTATGATCACTGGGAAGTAACCCCACTTACACTTACCTTAAAAGGGAGACATTGGGCATCAATTCCAGAGGAAAACCGGAGCAGTTGCAAATATCTTTTGGCACATTTGCCAAGTCAGGCCCCTCCCAATTCATTTGCAGACATTAAGGCTCTGACCTGCTCCCTTTAATTCTGCCTACCAAGCTGTAACTCCACCCACTTAACTCCCATGTTCACAAAAACTATATAATTACAGTATCTAAGACAGCATGTATTCTCAGTAATGCATTGTAAAGCATCTGGTATCTTGTTTTTTAAATAATAATTTATTTATTTATTTATTTATTTGTTTGTTTCTTGCAGCTAATTTGACCAAAAGTCTTCTTTTATTAACATTTATTTTGTATTATAATAAATTATATTATATTACATTATTTAAGAATCCTTTGATATATAAGAGCAGCACCAATCAGACAAATTGACCCTTTTTAACATCTCTTTTGCCTCATGTTCTTTGTCTCATCATTTTTAAAATGACTGTGTGAGGGTTATAAAAAAAAAAATGACCATCATATGGCCGTTCTTCACAGCTATGTAAATAAAGCTTTAAACGTGTAAATGATGACACTGGTGTACTGTATATTTCAATGAGATACAAAAGGGACATGGCCATTTATCCTGGCCATTCCTACATTAGGAACTGTTAGAGAACTCATCCAGATTTACAATAACATAAGCCCCCTGGAAAACTCGAATTCAAAACTGTATATATGTATGTATACAAGTAAACATGTATGTATACATGTTTGCTCCAGGACACAGTAACTACATAGACAATCCCATGTCAACTTTACCAGTCTGCTCATTTGAATACAGATTAGAAGTTTTTGGCAATAAAAAATACACTTTTAAATAATAAAGGTATGTTCACAAAAGGTATGCCACCAATGATCCCTACAATAGCATATAAGCTGTTTGGAAACAATATTGCTGGTAGTAGACTTCCTTGAACTGACTGATCCATGGGAGTCTGAGCACTGGGACCCCAACAATCATAAGAACGGGAGCCTCGCTTGTCTCATATAAATGGAATGGAAGGTTGCCTATGCGAGCTGCTGCTCTATTCATCTTTGTGGGACTGCCTAAACTAAGCCGAACACTACCTCTAGCAGTTTCATAGAGGTGAATGAAGCAGCAATGCATATATACAATCTGTCACTCTATTCTTACATGGCAAAAGGGATCCAGTTCTGATGGGTCAGACATCTATCTCCTCCGCTACCATGTGGATCAGAGATAACTACAAACTGCAGAAACACTTCTTTGAATAAAATAATTTAATAATGGAAAAAAACAGAAAAGCACAAACCTCTGAATTACAGATTCTCAAAGCTGGACATCAGTAAGTTACAGTATTC